>OZ034970.1:51293764-51351264 GCA_964030785.1 Siderastrea siderea
CTTAGAAAAACAATTCGTTCTCGAGATCGCGAACACCAGTTTCAACAAAACTTTCTAGGCGTAAAATAGTAAGTAAACGACACATTTTGAAAGTATTGTCGAGCCATTTCATCAAAGCATTGATTATTTTTCGGTGCATTTACTATTACTATGCAAAAACTAAGGTTGGAAATGTTTTTGCGATTTACTTCGAAACAAACATATAGAATTTTTTTGTTCTTGTATATTTTGTGTGCCATACATCACAGTTTAAGATGTTGGTATTTGCTTTTCAGAGTGACATCTGGATCGCGGAAAATTTCAATTTTAGTGTTTTCGAGGTTTTTTGTTTATCGTTGTCATGGAAATATCGATTTTTACAAAATGCAAACCACGCTAAAGTTCAATCCAAAACCAACAATTGCGCAAGTATTGCAAATTTCACTTTGATCTGACAAGGAAAGGACACTGTCTAAGAGCCGATTCAGAAAGTTAGGTATGGTCCCAAAAAACTGTATCGAAACACCTTAATACCTAGCCCGTCTAAGTGGATAATTCACTTGACTAACTTGGATTGGAACGGTAATTGCAGGAACAATGTTTATTTGGGCAAATATTGATATGTCTATATTTTCTCGCTTCAATTTCCACGCTAGGTGAGGTATCCTTTAAAACTTGCAATCAATCGACTTTTACAGACGGAGAGCAAAGAGAGGAAAATGTGTAATTTCTCACGAAATACTAGTTTTTACCTTAGTTGCCAGCGCACAAAACCCCTTAATGCAAAAGTGTATGAATAGAACAAGAGGAAAAAGAAAATTTTTTCCGGCAAAGTCAACTCAATCTACGCGTCAGTCGCTATAAACTCTTGCTTTTGCTTACAAACGGCAAAATACTGGAGTTTTCAGTTGTAGCATTCTGAACCGTAACCGGAAACGAGAACCCAGTGCATCGTGCATTTCGCAAAACACCGACAGGACACCACGGTTTTGACTGCCGCTCGTACCGCGGGCGCAGTTGCCGTATGCAAGGCGGCCAATCAGCTTTCGCGACGTCACGCGCCTTCTTTCGCGCCACTTTTTACAACGGTTTGCCCATCGATTTCGGAGTTATTGCTATCTGTTCACTTGGCTCGTTCAGAAAAAAGAAATAACTACTAACAGTTTACGATGGCCTTGAGCAACACACCAGAAAGAATAGCCAACTTTGGCAAGTGAAAGATTCGTGTCCCTCACTAACGAAGATGTTGAAAGATTGTAGAAGCTGAAGCCAACAAAAACAAAGAAAGATGCACAGCGACGTAGTATTGTTGGAGGTCGTTTTTGCCAAATGACTAGTGAAAACGAAACAAGACATATCCATGCAAGACATACCGCCGCCAGAATTAGACGCTTACCTCAGTAGATTTCTATTGCCTCTGAGGAAAAAGTCTGGTGATGAATATGAGACAACATATTATCGCTTCAGTCTGTGGATCGTTATCCGAAAAACCTACGCTACAGCGAGTCTATTATCGAAGGACAACGTTCGACAGTTGAATTGTTCGAGGGGCACTTGTTTAACCAATTTAGAGACGAGACTGTGGATCAGTTTGTGTGAAGGCTTCGACAACGAGCGGCGAGTTGCGACTTTGCCCATGTGAGGATGATAACATTTGGGTTAACCGATAAGGCTATTCTAGTCATTTACGTCGCAAGTTTAATCTGGAGCAAGAAGGTACGGTGACTTTAGATTGTGTACTAATGAATACGGACAATTAAAGCAATAAAGAGTAATAATAATAAAATGAAAATAAAATAATAGTGAAAAGTTTTCTATTGTGTTAATAAATGTATTTGAAAATTGTTTGTTTGAATCAGTTGAACTGGAATTACTTTTATCTTCTACCTTTACACTTTAATACGGTTGCCAATAAAAAATTGTTTCAGCAATATTGTGGGCTTTTGTGTCTATATAATAAACACAATAATACATGGTTGCTTGGAGATATGGAATTTCTCTTCTCGTGTTCAATTCGATATCTCACGAGTGAGCGTATCACGTTGAACACCCGAAGAGAAATTCCATATCTCCGCGCGCCCATGTATTATTGTCTATTTGTCTAATGTGAACAAAATTTGGCGTAGTCACGGTAGAGATGTCGAAATAGCTGAAGACTGCAGTATGCCCGGTTTATTTGGCTCTTGTTTGGTTCTATCACATGATTGATTCTCAACTAAATAGTTAAGTGTTTAATTCCTCTAAGAATATATGTGACAATGATACGCCCTCTGCGGCACTCTGAGTCTGTGTGTGCTTCTAACTCTAACCAAAATAAAGACAATTCGAAAACTGAGTATCGAATAAACGGGTTTGTCCAAGACGTCATCATTTACTTCAGCAAGGGAAAACGAACAAACGTTAGTACGAAAGAATACAAAAATTCGATTACATTTCACCCTGATACAGTCCATACATGGCTACAGTAACAAATAAAGACCATCTTTGGAACTTGTTTACTTTTAACTCAAAATAAGGCTTATAATTATATATAAAAAAACGTCCCATACTAAACCTCATTCACTAGGCATGAATAGATTGTGCTAGTAAATCCAGCAAAAGTTGCTCGACAATACACCCAAAAGTTGCTCTAAAGTTGCTCAAAAATTTAAAAGTTGCCACCAAAATTTAGAAAAGTTGCTTACTTTTGAGAGTCATTTTGTTCTAGATTACTACTCAAAACATGACGTTGTAAGTGTAATTTAACATCATTTGTTGTGATCAATATAATCGTTAAGCTCAACGTAACAACGTAACAACGTTTACAGCCCTTATCTTATCTTATCATGATAAGATACAACAATGCAAAGAGGTGTAAACTTTAAAGTTTACAGCCTCTTTGCATTGTTGTATCTTATCATGACTGATGCCTCAAGGTAGTCCTCTAGGGCATTGTCTTGTTGATCGTTAAACGCATTCTTCAGAAGGCTGAAGACTTTCTCAGCAGATGCTGAACTTGGCTAGATGATCAACAACTTCTTTACTACACCTGCCCAATGTGGAAGTGTGTCACTGTGGGCTGCCCACCATGCCAGCTTTTCTTCTTCATTTGCCATGACAACACCATCAGCTGCAGCAAGATAGTCAGGTAGCTCTCGGGCCAAGTTGGCAATAATAGTGTCATTGTCAAGGAATGGAAAGTTTCTGAATTCTTCCACGGAGGCAGCCGTTGGGTTGAGATTTTGTACTTACATAGGACAACACAGCCGTGCAACCGTAAAAGAACGGACTGTAGTACGAAATTGAACGCTAAATTTCTGCTGATAGAAATTAAGCCCTGGTTGGATACAAGCTTTAGCTTGTGTCATAAGCTGGTTGTATGTGACAGCATTTCCACCAGCAATTTCACGAGCAACTGCTGTAGTATTGGGGTAATACTCAACAGCCACCGCATGTGCAACAGAACAGAGACGCTCGTAGCAGGAAAATATCAACGGTGTGTCGCCTTCGAGGTAGTAGGTAGCACTTACAAAATGTACACCTGCATCAACAACTGCAGCAAGCTCCAGACGTAGATCTTGGGCATCTTGATGATCATCAAAGATCTCCAGTAGATGTCGACGCATTGCTGGGGACATTTCTTCGTTTTCTCGAAGAAAAGGCTCTATATCTCCAAAGTAACATAAAGCTTGTTGAAGAATCTCCCACTTACTCCACCATCTGGTATCACTATGTGTACGCATGGCTTGACCCGTTTTCTCCTTCCAAAGCAACCGAGCATTGAAACTATGGGCAAACAGACTTACCCAATACTGGATGAATGTATCCAAGATTCGAAACTCAAAATGGTTACCAACGTTGTCTATTGTGTGCGAAAAACACACAACGTCAAACAGGTTAGAGTAGAAAAACTTGAGTTGTCGCAAGGCTGCCTCATTCACTGAAGCACCATCCCTGATTCCACCAATGATCGTGTTAGGACCAAAGTTATGTTTCACAGCAAGGCGAGACATCAACCTCTGGGCTAGCTCATCTCCCTTCAATGCCTTTGCTAGTACTTCAAGTCGTATAAGGCGCTGTGTAGGTATGAAGTCTTCCTGAACAAAACGAACAATAATAGCAAGGGCCTCAGCCATTCTGGCTGTTCCATCAAAAATAACACTGGCCTCTTTCACACTTTCAAGCTCACTCAATAGTTTCTCTCTTTCTTTTTCCAATACCGCTGGAATGATTTCACGGAGGTTGGCGCTGTGGGTTAATCTATGGCCACATTTCTCCAGCAGAGGGCGTAGAATATCCACTTTTGATAGTGGTATACCTCCAGAAATAACACACTCGACTATTTCAAATCGAAACAAACGGATTTCCGCAGGCAATGTCGATCCACTGGGGTGTTCACGCATGTCTCGCCTTTTAACTAAAGACAGTCCATGATTGACTGGCTTTGTTACTTGTCTTTCGCGATGCAAGCAACTCCGTTTGTATGCTTGCTTGACTTTATATGCTTGTCGATTGAGCTTTTCTTTAATGAAAGGGTCTCACTGCAAGCATTACAACGTAAATTTCCACTCACCACTGCAAAATGTTGTTTTGGATAGTCTTTCACGCGATCCGAAGCGCATGTTGTGTTTCATTTCCCTGAGGACGAGGTCGAGCTACTGCTTCCTCGTTGTTTGTATTTGCCTTCGTTGACGTGAATTTTGCGTTTCCTAGAAATTGAAGCTCTTTCAGGACTACTAAGAGTTGCCCCAGCGGCTATGGTAACCTCAGTAGGGTCAATATCTGTATTATTTTCATTTTCCTCGTCAGACATTTCAGATTCTAATTGTGATGCCTCGCACTGCAGCAAATACCAAGATGGCGGGCGGGAAGCTCTATTGTTGGAGCGAATAACCGCTGGATGTAAGCGCCCGTTAGATAGCTGCTGTCCAGTTCGTGTGCGCACGTGTTATTTTATAAATTATTTGTAAGAACGTATGACATCCTAAGTTTTGACCAGTTTTAATAAAAAAAAATTTTAATAAAGACCTTTTTGATGATTTGGTCAGTTTTTAACTATTTGTTGACTCAAAAGTTGCCAAGGAAGGCAAAAGTTGCTCTAGTTGCTGACCGTTGCTCGCAGTACAAAAAGTTGCTGAAAACGCTAAAAGTTGCTCAAAAGTTGCCGAGCACAATCTATTTATGCCTATCATTCACCTTTTTTTAGATTATGATTATGATTATGATTATGATTATGATTATGATTACAGCGCAATAGCGAACAATATCCCAATCAGACATAAGTGACCTTTATGTGCAGTTTATTTTCATCCAGGTTCAGAATGGCCAAATCGAAGGAAGGGACCAATACTACAGTACGAGAGTTCATGCGTTGGAATCGATCCCGGCCGAAACTACGTCATTAGAACAACCAAGAAAATGAAAATGGTTTGAACTTTTGCGTAGAAATGGTGATGCCTTATGTCTTAATGTTTCCACTCATACTGAGAGTTTGTAGGTTCGGTGCAAGTGCAAGTTCAAGTGTAAGAGAAAGCAATAAATGAAAAATAAAATAAATACCGGTCTTCAGTCATTGAAGATAGCAGGGAGCCTGAATGGATCTTATGGCAGGATTGTTGGCAAGATTGGAGGCTCTAAGCTGTTTGCGTCGAACATGGACGAATTAACATGAAAGAATTATTTTCTTCTCTTTGGAAGGGATAAATTTGCCCCTAGAGGCCCTTAGAGTGCACTATAAGGTCGTCTAGCGTTTTTGAAAAGCCAGTAGCCACTCGGAAATTCGGATAATAGGATTTCATACCCTAAAATTTTCTCAGTTTGACTTAATTTTTCAGCGAAATAAGCTAAGGGATCTGAAGGGATCGGCCTATGTTAGCTTACATGGAAGGCCCTTTAAAGAGCCCTGAAATAATCCGAGAAAACAGCGACATTTTAAGAATTTTGGTTTTCTCGTAGGGGGGAGGGGGGGGGCTCTTGCGCCGGGTAGTAAATTATAAAAGCTCTGGGAAAATGGTCAAAAAAGAAAAAAATCCATCCTCTAATCTGTTTGAATAGTCACTCGCATATAAGTATGCGAATAAATTTGAGGTGGCTTCAATTCGTGCTGTAAAAAATCCAAGGACTGTTCGGATTCTGCCTACGTCGGACAGAGATCTCGATTTTCTGGTGCTGAGACAAATAATCAAGGGCTCCAAGGACGAATGAAACGAAATTGTCATTCCTTAGAACACTCTACACTTATGTTTCTCATTAAGAAAGAGCCACTTTCTTACTTTACTCCTTCGACTTATTTAGAACAAGTTGCCTTATTTTACTTTTATTAAATCACTGTTGAATTTTTCCTTTGCTGACTGTTGACGCTGTAAGCGGCCAGTCACTTGGTGCACACTGCGCAAGTCAACTCTCGGCCATCCACATACGGAAGGCACGGTAGAGAGCCACATCTTCCTTCCACTGGGTACAGCAAGGCGCCATTCTTGTCAGCATGGCTACCAGGAACGTACTCTGGGTGCCCGTCAACACAGATGAAGTCACGTGAATGCTTGTGAGCATTACGTTCAGTCATCAGGTACCCATGATACTCCTCGGTCCATCCAGATGGACAGTCATTCCTTGCGGGCATCATCAGCATTGTTCCACGTGACTTGACCAAGCAGACAACGCAGGGTGCATCATGGTCATGGAGACTTCTCTTAAAAGGGTTTCCGCTGTACTGACTGACTTCATACTCAGTGCCGTATATGTATCCCGCGTACTGGTGTCCATCTTGGTACTTGTCATACTTTGGGTTGTGAGGAAGGCAAAGGTAGTTCGATCCACCTCCATGGTGACTGTACCATTCTCCACCCATTAAACCTTGTGCAAAAGGAAAGTTAGCAATAAGAGGATATTGTAAAAAAATATTTCCAAGAGAATGTCACAGTGAATTTGCTCATTTGTACGCGTATTTATTTCTAACACAAGGCGAAAAAGAAAATTTGAGGGACATTAAACCTGAATAAATCATGACTTAAACTCATGTTTACTTGGTTTAAGTTGGCGTTTAAGTCACTTAAACACAGATTTAATTTCGACTTAAACCTAGCTTATACCACCTTAAGGCTAAAACTTAATGTAAGTTTAAGTTCACATTAAATCTAGCCCAAACATTTGTTTACGTCCCATTTAATCTTATGTAAATCTGTCTTAAAACCACATTTAAGTGCTGTTTAATAAAAGAAAAAGCTTATAAGAATGCTGCTTTTTTAAACTTTCTGTATAATCTATTTGCTGGTTTTTGCCTTTTCGTGGCTTTTGATCTTCTGGTATATTATCAAGTTCTGTCCCCCAGGAGCTTAATTGTTTTGAAATGTCACTTCCATTTCAAGTTCCAGGCTAACATCTGATAGAGCAGCCCTCTAAGTTTGCTTTCCAAGGGTAGTTGCATCAATATTTTGGCTGACCTTGCCACTTGTGAAAGACAGAATGAAAAGTCACCATCCCACCAGTTAGTATGTGACGCACACACAAAGATACTACAGAGTTATGTTTTTCTCAAGTTTCATTTATTAACTGGATAAATTAATTCCAATTTCCTAACCTAACCTTAATAAAAATGAATGTTGCTGATCTGTATTTACATGTATTTTGAAATTGAGCATGCCTTATAATTTAATTGACGAAACTTATAAAAAGAAAACAATACTCGTGCATCAAATACAAAGTTGAAATACAAACACCTGTACATCAATATTAAATAGAAAACTAAAAAAGCAAGGGATAAAAGTGGTACAATGTTCACAACGAGGCTAATTAATCGGTAACAGTGTCTTTTCTTACAGCCCACAGTGGGCCAGCAGGGGCAGGTCGCTCAGAAACATGGCCAGCATTCCTTGGTTTGGCCATGGCCCTTGCATGTGGTGTCAGATTGTTTCGATGAATCCGATCAAGCTTGGCTTTAATATTGGTAAGAGCAGTCCTCTGCCATGGCAGCCGCTTGGTTACGTATTGAGTCAGCTTCTTTTGCTTTTCGCCTGTTACAAAATCTTCCTGGTCTTCATATTCTGATTCCTCGCTACTCATGTAGTCCACATACAAAATTTCACTCGTGCATTGTCGCTCCCTTGGCGTCATAGATTCTTTTACCATTTGGTATGCAGATGTACATCTTTCCAATTTCTATAAAATACATGTAGAATAAAAATAAGAACTCAACAACAATCTCAAAGTTGTACAGGAACATGCATGTGTGGTAAGTATGTTGATGAATGAGGGACACAACTTGAATTCAGATGTTGTGCTTATCGGCTGAACCATTACAGAGGAGAAAAGACACTAATCAGCCCTCCAAGTTTTTTTCTCCTTAGTTGCCATCTGGCAACCGACTGCTCAAGTTTGGTTGCCAGTGAAAAATTTAAAACGCCAAATTAAGCTTATGCTTTAAATCCTGCTTCTCAATTTTGGTTGCCAGGCTGGCAACTTTGGTTTAATTTAGTCACTAGCTCCAAAATTTTAGTAGCCATGGCAACAAAAATGGTCTTACACGTAACTTGGAGGGTTGCTAATGACAACATTGCAAATATCATGTTCTACAAGTACCAAAATCACTTTACACCAGCCTTCAGTGTTATTACTACATGCATAGCTATACTTGTTTTTGTTTCATTCTTTCTTTGCTGTTTGAAATAAGCCAATCAAAGTTACCCGATACATTTTGATGTTGGTTCCATACAAATGAGCTGACAAGGTAATGGGCGGCGATTGGCAAATTTATATCTTTGGTGTTTGTTAAGCATATTGAAAGACAGATGTTGATACATGTGAATAACCGCTATGCATGTAACACTAAGAGTGGGTGTAGTGAGTAAAGTTTATGCACATTAGCACTAAGAGAAGAAAGCATTAACTGGGCCTTACATTAAGCAAACGTCTGCTCCTTTTGCACTTCTCTTTGTGCGCCTCATTCTTTCCTTTTCTTATTCTTTGCTCTCGCTCCTTGATTGTTTTGAAGTAGCGATAGAACTGAGCTGTTGAATTAGAAAAAAAATTATAAAATATCCTAAAAAATAGACAGACAGAAATACGTATCCTTAACAATAAGTTTAACAATAACTTGTTTTGTTCTAGCATTTTTAATACTACCTTATACATGTACATGTGGGCGATGATTTGTATGGAAAGGATACTGAATTAATCAAAGGTTGAAAAAATTTCACATACATGTAATAATTATCAACAGCTCAAAAAAAGGAAACAAAGACATAAATAATAATTTGAGACCAAAATTTAAGCTACTTCTGTAGTTACACTGAGGCCTTCTTGCGTGTAATGTTATTTTACAGTAAAACTACTCAGCGCATGCCACCTAGAATTCCAGAACAGTTTTGTTCAACTGTGAATGGATTACATTCATTTCAAACATTCAAATTTAATTTGAATACGGTACATCATCCAACCATGAACACATGAACCTGTCAAAAATTAACCAAACAAATCAACAGTACTCAAATTAAATTTGATTGTTTGAAATGAATAATGTTACCTGTTCATTCCAGAATTCTAGGTCACACGCGCTGAGTATTTTGACTGTAATGTTATTGTTCTACTAACTGATTCTGAATAAAAACTTGATTCATACAACTGTACCTTCCATTTGTAGGTCTGTCCATTTGCAGTTTTCTCCACCATGCTCTTTTTTCAAAATTTCCTTTATTTTGGTGAAAACAACCTGGTTTGCCTCTGACTGTGGGCTGCAAAAAAGCAAAATATTTTGTTACATAGCAGTCAGAGTTGTGCTCTAGCAAAGGCGGAATATCACAGGTGACTAACTGTTGCCTTTATACATGTACAGCTTGTATAACTTTGCTATTACGAAAGCTTTTAAGAGCTGGGCACCCAATTTTTTTTGTAATGATATTCAAGAACATGCGCATTCAACTTCATGGCCCTTCCCAGAAAAAGTGGAGTGGAATAAAGAGTACTTAATTCTTATTCGACAATCTCTCATGGAGCATTTAAGGTTTTATTACTCTACACTGGTTAAAACTGGTTAAAAAAGAGAACAGTGTATACATACTCTTCACTGACGATGAAACCTTGTGTCACTTTTTTTCAATCATCTTGTTATAGATGAACCGAAACCGCTTCTGTAAGGAAGATAATAAAACAAAAGGGCATGTAAAAAGTAACTTAAAATTGAAATTTGGTGTACATGTATTTTCTCAAAGTGTTAGCAAACAATCATACATGTATATGTTTAAATGGTAGCCTTAATCATTTACACTCTCGCTGTAATCTATTTGTGACAATGTCAGTATGATTGCTTATCAGTCAGGGAAACAGATGCCAGTCAAGGGTGACTACAGTACAGTGGAACCTCGATTTAACGAACCTCTATATAACGAAGTCCTCGGTTTAACAAACGATATTGTCAAGCCCGTCCAAAGTTACAGTAAAATGTATGGAACAGGACCTCGATATAACGAGCAAATTTCATCAGTCACTTGGCACTTCGTTAAATCGAGGTTTCACTGTACATTCTTCTAAGAAGTGACTTGGCCTGGGTTGTTAGTAATTCCAAACAAAGGATGCTTTGCAACATGCAAACATGAAATACAGTACTGCCAAAAATAAGGTTGGCAATCCCCTGAAAATAGAGAGAGTTGACTATACATACATTATTGCTTTCATTTCAGAACCTTCATCTATTGAAGGGACATAGTCAGCGTTCAGACTGCGCTGACCTGGCCACTAGTTTTCACGTTTTGAAAAAAGTCCACCTTAACCCGAAATCAAAAATACGCGTAGGGAACCTTCAGAAATCTGCTTCAATCTTCTCAGTGTTATTTTTTTCTAAATTTTCCCATTTAGTGAAACACTGAGAAGATTGAAGCTAATCTCGTTCCCAGATCTCGCGGGTAGACGAGCCGGAAGGCGAGATCTGGTCAAGTAAAAAAATTCAATTTTTTTGATTGGCTGTTTCAAAACATGGTTGTCACAGCGCTAAAATTTGAACGTGCGATGCGGCCCCAAGGGAATTCAATGTCTGTTTTTTATGCAAATTTGAGATCGTGCACGCAATCATAATATATTCTTTTTTGGAACGTTTGGTTGTTTACAGTCCGCCTCAAAAATCAAGAAGATTTCTTTTTAGTTCTTCGTAACATTATAAAGCTATTTCTAACGAATAACGATGTTTAACAATAGAGAATCTGCCGTACGAATATTAACGTTCGATTACGTGACCCGATCAAATTTGCATAAAATCTAGACATGTCTAGTCATTGCATGTAACCGCCAATTCAAATGAACAATTTTTTTAAATGAAATAAATATTTTTACCCGAACTAAAGCTTTCATGATTGTCTTCTGCTTTATTCTTTAGTAAAATACTCTGCTAGATATTATTCCTGGAAAGACGAGAATGGTTAAGCATTCGTTATTCATTTGGTTGAGCATCGGTTCTTCATTTGATTGCCATTTTCTTAGAATTATCTCGGGCATGCGCAATTGACTCGCCTGCCACATTCCTGACATGCAGTCACGTGGTACAAATCGGATTTGACCAGATCTCGCCTTCCGGCTCGTCTACCCGCGAGATCTGGGAACGAGATTAGATTGAAGCAGATTTCTGAAGGGTCGTTTTGAAAAAAGTCCACGGTGGACTTTTTTCAAAACGAACGCTGACCATGTCCCTTTAATTGCTTGCTTGAGTGGTCTATTTTCCACTAAAACACTCTTGTCTGTGTAATAAATTGAGATATTACATGGCAGCGCGAAGGTATGAATTTTATTTTCGAGTGGTAAAAACAATATTTTACAAGCGAGCGCAGCGAGTGAGTAGAATATTGTTTTTACCACGAAAAAATAAAATTTATACCTTCAAGCCACCGTGTAATTTTCTTTTTATTACATGGACGTGTTTTTGCACAAACAACAGTGCAAGAGTGGGAAATGACGTCATCAATATCCTCACTAGTAAGGATATGGAAAATACCCCACTCAAGTCCCGGATGTAATTTCGTATGAACTTTATGAGTGGTCTATTTTCCACTAAAACACTCTTGTCTATATAATAAATTGAGATATTACATGGCGGCGCGAAGATATGAATTTTATTTTCGAGTGGTAAAAACAATATTTTACAAGCGAGCGCAGCGAGTGAGTAGAATATTGTTTTTTACCGTGAGAAAATACACGCCACAGTGTAACTTTCTTTTTATTATATAAACAAGAGGATTTTTGCACAAATAACGATGTTAAAGCGGGAAATGACGTCATCGATATCTTCACTAGTGAGGATATGGAAAATACACCACTCAAGTCCCGGATGTAGTTTCGTATGAACTTTATGAGTGGTCTATTTTCCACTAAAACACTCTTGTCTGTATAATAAATTGAGATATTACATGGCAGCACGAAGGTGTGAATTTTATTTTCGAGTGGTAAAAACAATATTTTACAAGAGAGCGCAGCGAGTGAGTAGAATATTGTTTTTACCACGAAAAAATAAAATTTATACCTTCAAGCCACCGTGTAATTTTCTTTTTATTACATGGACGTGTTTTTGCACAAACAACAGTGCAAGAGTGGGAAATGACGTCATCAATATCCTCACTAGTAAGGATATGGAAAATACCCCACTCAAGTCCTGGATGTAGTTTCGTATGAACTTTATGAGTGGTCTATTTTCCTCTAAAACACTCTTGCCCATATAATAAAACACAACAGCAGTTGCACATAATCTATGTTCATGCAATTTATTGATGTTAAATGTTGTGAGGGAGTGACTCTGCAGGGTGCGACTTGACATTATGGAGCAAGATGTCCAACATATACAATCATTTTTTCCTCTTGAAAGAGTAGCCCTCAGGGCATGCTGTTTCCAGGTGATGTATTAAGTTGTATTTAAGTTACTGGTTTAATGTTTGAGTAAGGGCTGATAAGATTGCAACAAAAGGAGGTCAAACAAGCAAAGGGTGAAACACAAAAGTACATGGAAACTGGTAACCTTTTTGGCAAATTAGGGATGTTTGCTCATCTGGTACACCTGTACTTTCAATAATATCATTTCTTTTCTTTGAAAACTCAATATTTTAGGGCCAATTACATGCGCTGGGATGGCCCATGATTAGCCAGGCTGGTTCAGGCCAAGATGACTGTTCAACCTGGTACATTCCATGTACATGATGCAAGTCACCCTGGCCTAGAAAACACAGTTTACATGGAAAACTTTCAGCCTGGCTAGCTGGGATTCTGGCATCACATTGCTGGGATCCTGGCAAACTGGGGTGAGATTTTCCCATATAATTGCTTGGCCCAATTTTACTTTTGGTATGTTTAACAGTCCACATGCTTCCCACACAAACTATGTGGCCAGTAGTATGCAGTTTCAAAATGTAATGTATAGCCCTGGATATTATTGAAATGTCCCTATCAACATGGAATATTGCAAAGAATGCTTACCTTTAAGTTTAAAAATTAATAAACATACTCAGCAGCTCATGTCACAAGTTTTTGACAAATGTACAATTGAATGGCACGAGAAGAATCTTTAACCATTGAGCTTGCCTTTGTGGTTTAGAAGCTGAGCGATGAGAATTTCTGGGCCAGTTTGAAATGCAGTGTTCTTTCCTTGTTTTTCTCTTATTACGTACAGTAGAATGATTTGCAAAACCCCTCAAACTGTACAAAATGCACCATTTAGAGCCACAAGGACCAAACAGAAAACCATTGAACTGATTTTATTTTAATATTGAACTCAGGCGTAAATACCTTTCACAATATTCCATGTTAATGGGGATGTTTCGGTATTGCCATATACCCTGTTTAGCCCTGCTAACCAGGCCAGGCCTCGTTAACAGGGATGGCTTGATCTGCCAAGATCCTGGCAAGTCTGTTCACAGGGGGCCCACATAAACTACCTCAATTTTAGTAGTTTCAAAATATAATTCCTTGCTCATGTTATCAGCCCCTATATTTATTTGCAAACCTTTCCCCGAGGTATCCAATCGATGGAAACCGATGATCGAAAAACCAATCGATCAATCGATATCAATCGATAAAATTAGTTAATTGGTATCGATCGGTATCGGTCAATCGATGATCAATTGATAACCACACAAAAACCGTTCATCGATTGCTATCGATTGGCACAACAAACTCGAACAAACGTCACGCACGCTACCTGTCCAATCATCCGCCATTTTTAGGAAGCCCTGGGGATGAAATTGGTAAAACAGTTCCGACCCAGTCTTCTCAACGCAAAGAATATACCCCACTGCACGTGTACTCGAATTACCCACTTGCCCGTTATTGCCTTTCCGTGTCATTATGTCTACGCAAGAAGTCCAGTAAGAGGCTTTACTGAATATAAGGTACATCGTCAAAGGCTATCATCTTTGTCGTTTTTTGAAGTCTGTAGTATTGGCCCATGTCTGCACGTATTAAATAGTTTTCCACTTTGGATAACGTTTTCAAACTTCAAACGTTTCTTTTGTTCGTTAACGTTTTCATGGGATACGTGTGGACGGGAGGCAAGAACAGAAACAAACTTGTGAGTTGTCAATGGAAAACGGATACCTGTAGATGGGGCGTTGAAGAGAAAGAAGAGAGTATTGTTTTCATCTCAGTAACGTTCAAAGCATTAAAATGAAATGTGTTTACAATTACTGCGTAGAAAGATGTGATATTTATGCGCCGATTCCGTCAGCTTGTAGATTTTGAAACGTGACGAAATCTGCAACCAATCGATACCAATCGATATCAATTAATTTATCGATTGTTATTGAAAATCGATACCAATCGATAACCACACGAATCTTCGCCATCGATTGGTCATCGATTATCAATATCAATCGATTAATTGATATCGATTGGTATTGATTGATATCGATTGTCACCGATTATCGATTTCATCGATTGGATACCCCGGGACCTTTCTCATAGTCAAATCTTCAACAAAGCTAAATTTGATGAAGGCAATCCGATGTCAAAAACTAAACTACAAAATGTAATTTTCCAATATTTTTCTTAGCTAAAAACTTACAATGTCGGTCCTCTTTGAGTGCACGTGTTCGCAAACAATATACATTATAAGTTAGTATATACTACACATCATCTGTATGGAGACTAAAAGAAAGACGGCTTACCTCTGTTTTCTGTATTTCCGTGAATGGAGAGATCCAATCCAGAATAGGAGAAGAAAACTTAGCTTCACAAGCCTCATCGAAGCGTGCTTCAAGTTCAAGTTCAAATATCCCTCCAGTTTAAATCCACGATTCACGACGATTTTGCATTTGTGCGCGATAGAGGTGGTTCGAAGCTTTATGGGATCACCAGCGGTTCACATATCACTAGCATTTTACAAAATAGGACTATTCCAGATAACAAATGGAGCAAATTCTCGTTTTTACCTTTCAAAGACGTCGAAGAAATATCACACTTTCTTGTCATTTCAAAATGGACGCCAGAAAGTGACGCCAGCACAGAAACCGCTGATCAAATCCGCCGCCTCATCTCGTTTCCAGTTCCCTTAGAGCTGTGCTTTGAGGAGACAACTATTTCCAGTTTCCACCCAATTTTTTTTCTTTTTCACCCTTTTTTATTTTCCTTTTTGACGAGATTAAGCAAGAAACCAGTGTTTTAATTTCGCCGGAGGGTGAAAAGTTACGTGAAAAGATGAATTGAAGTTTACACTACGACGCTTTCTGTTATCAGATCCATCATCAACTGCCTTATGATGAGATTAACATTCCTTCAGTCATTGCTTATAAAATGACATGATTAAATGAAAGGTTGACAAATCAACAGCCCAGTGCATGAGTGTTTGCTGACTTCTCTCTGACAAGTCACTTCCCGTCATGATTTTATTAAATGTTATGACAGTTGTCATGGACACAGATATCTCATTTTCTCTCTGTATATTAATAATCTGTAAATTGATGGAAAATTTGTGCGTAATCAAGGGTAAAAAATCATAAAGAGCGAAAAGAACGGTGCTTAAAGATGCGTGATGGGCTGAAAAGAGGTGTAAATCTTATTCAGCAAAGCCGTTCAAAACACAACGGGAAAATCACCTTATATTTCTGCAAACAATAACCTATCGCGCGTTAAGAAGGATATAGAATCGTAAAAAGCATAAGTAACAGTGCGTAGAGATTCGCTGAACGGCGTTAAAGAGCCTTGATGTATTGACAGCAATGCCAGACAAAATACAGCGGGGAAATCTTGAATGAATGACGAGACGTAAAAATTTCATTTCGCTCTCTATTTTCACAAGTAATAACCGCTAGTTACACCCATCTTCATTTTTGTGCTTTACGTATCTTTATTGCCCTTTACGCAGCCTTCACGCGTTCTGTGAATTTGGCCTATGCGCCCCAATAAAACAAAATATTTTACAATTTACAACAGAGTCTGGTTTAAAATCTAGCTTAATTGTAAAGAAACGTTTTTGTAGCAAAGTTTAATGGCGTTTGGCAACACAGCACTCAAAAAACCGCTTAACGGTAAAAAATCAGCAGTGAAAGGGTTAATGTTGTGTTTACCTAAACTTAAAACGATCCTAAATCTCTACATTGATTTAATGTTGTTTTGAAGTAAGCTAAAATCCTGTGAGAGATTTCGTGTTACGTTAAATGTGGCTTAAAATAGCCTTAAATCATTAATCTGATTTAATGTTATTTAAGGTAAACCTAAATTTGCCTAAATCTTCTAACAGATTTACTGTCGTGTTTAAGTCTTCTTAAACTAAAGGTAAATCTTTCACGTTATTTAATATTCATTAAACATTTATTAAACATAGCTTAAATCATGAAACAAATTTAACATGCATTTTGGAACATCTTAAACAATACTTAAATATGAAGTCTTGTTTAAGTCATATTTACGTCGCCTAACCCTACATTAAATTGATCTTTAGATTTAATGCCCGTTTAGTATTGCTTAAACTCTACTTAAATTTGGCATTTCACCTAGTGTAAGTTTAAGCATTTAAACTGTTGTTAAAGAGCCAGTGTCACCCAAAGTGCTTTGCGCGCCGAGGTACATTTTTCATATATGAAAAATACGCCGTTGTCTTGATTGTCGTGAAGTCTGATTTGTATCTTCTTCCATCGCTGCCGTTAGCGATCCGAAAGCACTAGTGTGAATTTTGAAAGTAGTGAATTCGTTTTGGCAACAGGTCAAAAATCAATTCCGCTCATATTCTTATGTTAGGTAGACCTTAATGTGAAACAAATCACTGCATAGTTCGTTTGGCTGAATATCGATTTATTTTCAAGAAAAACGATATTAACGGAATTCGCTCAAAAGACCGCTTTTGAAGCTCAAAATTTAAGGCAAATCTCGAAGCTTCGCATGACAAAATGAAGCATTTCAGAGCAGTAAAAATTAACCAAACTTGTAGAACGATGTTTAAATATATGTCAAAAGCAATTTCAGCAATTTCTGTTCATTTATTTACGAGCTCTAATTAAATTTATCCGACATACTTTTGACTAGATAAAAAGCATATCAAGTTTAACCCCCCAAAAAAGTATGTGGTACCGAATATTATTCGTCAAGAATCTGGATTTCAAGAGGAGAAGGGATGTTATTTTGCCTCCTAAAAGGATTTTTTGGGGAAATTTATTGACGCGATGTTATAGAATTTTAATGTTGAACAAAATACGTTGATTCAAGCGATCAGAAAAGTCAGCCTAATTAACTAAGTGTACACATACACAAACAACTTCACGTTTACCGCAGGTTTTGATCATCCAACAACCAATTTTAACACAAAATCCTCTAACCTTCATGATACTGTATCACAGATGAGAGCTGTGGTCCTTGTTCACGATAAAATTCATGCAAACTACAAGGAAACTTGACGGGATATCGCAACTTGCCATGCCGTTTCACCGAACATCCGCCGTTTTTGATGTGAGGATTCTCTTTTCCTATTTTCGTTGGAAAGTAGGCTTAAGGTGTTGTACATCAGATGTCTTTCCTTTCAAACTAGCTCTGAACTGAACATTGAAACAAGAAGTCGTTAATACAAAAACATCTGTTACGTGCTTTGGTTGATGCCGCTAATTAATTTAGAACGAGTTTTAGTGAAATCGACTACTGCAGGCATGTACCGCGGTAACGAAATTTGGGTGCATCGGGTGACTTTGGGGGATTAGGTTTAATTTTTTTTCAAATAAGCTATTTCTGTCTTCCTACGTTTACTACTTTAAGGACTGAGCGAAGATTCTCAGTACATTGGTTTCGATGAGTTCTCTGAAATCTGTGCAACTGAAAAAAGCGCGCGTTGGTTGCGTGACATACCCGAGACTGAGCTTTTACCTGATTGGCAGGGCGAAGGGGTTTTAAAAATATATTCTCTGTTGGTTTTCCAAGAAGTCGCACAGTTAATGAACGCTATATTACATATTATGGCTAGATTAAAATACAAAGTCAGGCATGAAAATTTCCTTGTTGGGTCTTAAAATTCTTTTTTCGTTTTGTTGGTGTGAGGGTGGGGAAGGGCTGGGGCTATAGGTTTCGGGGAAAGAAGTTTTAGAGAACACTGAATCGACTGATTGTATCGATTCCTGGCATTCAAAGACTTTAAAATAAGGCAGTGGTGATACCTTAAACCTCCTTTTTATTTTTACTTGGTTCTTGTTCGTATTAGTGTACATTTAACGAACAAACACTTATTTACGGAGAATAGCTTTACATGTAATAAGAAATCAAAACTCGTACTGGTTCTCAGGGAATAAATCTAATGATCTGCAAGATTGTTAAGAGCTTCGTCCTGTGGCAGAAAATACAACCCACTTGCTTAACGTGGATGACTTTTTATGAATCTTGGGTTTTCCGCTTTCGATGCTCAACAGGCACCAACGAAAAACGACTCTACTCGACTGACACTGTAGTGCATGCAGTCTTTTTTTAAAGCTTCCAACAGTGAAGAAAACTACAAAACGGTTAACTGGGGGGTTCAACGTTCTATTCAACACCAATGAACGCTGTTGAATTTTTAAAACAGGTTTGGCTTTCCAGCTTACTGATGTTTCACAATTTAGCCGACTTTTCGTTTGTTCTCAGGTGTGACACCCTGTGCAGTGTTCCGTAATACTGATTCAACTTTTTCTTTGTTCTCAGGTGTGATCAAAAGTAGTGAATTCGTTTGTCCACCTTGTTCAACATCGCACAACAAAGTTGTGTTCAAGATTGTTGAATAATGTTGAATGAATTTGAGCGGGTCATAAAGTTTGCAAACGAAAAACGCAAAGAGCGTGAGCCAACAAAATAAGGGCGCAGCCGGGGTTGAAGGCCAAGAGAAGGAGGAAGTTTGAACCCTTAATCCCCAACATGAAAAGGTTTCCCTTTAAAGGAGTGCTTCTGCACTCGCCTCGGCAGTAAACGGCGGGGTCGATGATCTTCTGTGAGACCCTTACGCCTGGCTATGCCATGCTGACGAGTCCTAATAAGGACGAAACAGCTGTCCATGGCTGCGGCTGCCCGGGTGATATGGCTGTGCGCATGCGTAAGATACTGGCCATACCGCGGAGTTGTGTTGTGTGACCATTGCATTCAGATGGTTTACTCTTAAAGGTGTTCGAAGACCTTGATATGAGGGTAACTTAGATGTCCAAGTCACCTCAAGATGCCTATAAAGAATATTAAAACGCACGAGGAAAGAGTGCAGGCACGGACTAAGTAATTCTAATCGGAGACTTTTGGGTCTGTGAAATCCAGTTTTCGGAAAATCGAGAACCTGCAAATTCCTTTCCAATCCGCTTTTATAATTACTGAACAAAGCTTTATCACATGCAGGTGGCTGGCTTGAATGTTGTGTGATGTTGTAAAGCAAAAGGTTTCACTTCTGCATAATTGATACATTAAAGGTGGGCTTAGGTGAGTTCTGAAACAAGGAATGGAAAAGCTCCGCTTTATTTGAAAATCCTTTAATGCCAAGAATCGTTTATGCACCGATCAATTCGAAACTTCAACATCCCTCCCCCTGGGCATACCCCGGGCATTTGACTGTGCATCGTGCCCGGGGAGGGGGGAATTTGAACCGGATTTATCTCTTGTTCAAACGTAATACGCCCGTGAGTTTTTTCGGTTTTTGCAGGGTTTGACGGATTTACAAGACAGAATTTCCCCTTTCTTAGTGAATGACTCTTTCAAAAAGGGTCTTTAAACGACGTTTGAAGGTGCCATTACGGCATATCTCTCTGAAAAGCGTGTAAAGTGTTTGACTGAAGACGAAATTTGTCTTTGAGGAGAGGTATTTTAGTAGTAATTGGTGTGGGCATTTGAACGGCTTTTTTGCCCCGAGGGTAGGGAATTTGAACGAGCCAATCTTCAAAAGTTCAAATGCCCGGGGGGTTGCCCGGGGGCGGGAATGTTAAACTTTCGAATTGATCGGGGCATTACTTATACTATCACTTTCACCCGGGCACGTACTATCAGTCGATTTAGTATTCTCTTAAACGTCTTTTCAAACACCTTTAGCCCAAAGAAAGAAAACATTCTCAGACCGAAAAGGAGATTTTCATGTCCAAACTTTGTATTTTAATCCAGCCGTAGTTCATTAACTGTGCTACCTCTTGGAAAACCAACAGAGAATATATTTTTTAAATCCCTTCGCCCTGCCCACCAGAAAAAAGCTCTAGGGTTAATGTCACGCAACCAGCGTAAGCTTTTTTCAGTTTCAAGCATTTTTAAATGCTCATCTGAAACCAATCTACTGAGAATCTTGGCTCAGTTCTTAAATTATCAAACGTAGGATGACAAAAATAGCTTATTTGAAAAAGCAATTTAACCTTATTCCCCAAAGTCACCCGATGCACCCAAAATTTCGTTACCGCGGTACTGCCTGCAGTTGTCGATTTCACTAAAACTCGTTCTGACTAAATTAATTAACGGCATCACCCAAAGCACGTAACAGATGTTTTTGTATTAACGACTTCTTGTTTCGCTGTTCAGTTCAGAGCTAGTTTCAAAGGAAAGGCATCTTTTGTACAACACGTTAACCTTGTTTTCTAACGAAAATAGGAAAAGAGAATCCTCACATCAAAAACGGCGGATGTTCGGTGAAACGGCATGTCAAGTTGCGATATCCTGTCAAGTTTCCTTGCAGTTTGCTTTAATTTTATTATGAACAAGGACCACAGCTCTCATTTGTGATACAGCAACATGAAGGTTAGAGGATTTTGTGTTAAAATCGGTTGTTGGCTGATCAAAACCTGCGGTAAACGTGAAATTGTTTGTGTATGTGTACACTTAGTTAATTAAGCTGACTTTTCTGATCGCTTGAATCTACGAATTTTGTTCAACTTTAAAATTCTATGACATCGCGTCAATAAATTTCCCCAAAAAATCCTTTTAGGAGGCAAAATAACATCCCTTCTCCTCTTGAAATCCAGATTCTTGACGAATAATATTCGGTACCACATACTTTTTTGGGGGGTTAAACTTGATATGCTTTTTATCTAGTCAAAAGTATGTCGGATAAATTTAATCAGAGCTCGTAAATAAATGAACAGAAATTGCTGAAATTGCTTTTGACATATATTTAAACATCGTTCTTACTACAAGTTTGGTTAATTTTTACTGCTCTGAAATGGTTCATTTTGTCACGCGAAGCTTCGAGATTTGCCTTAAATTTTGAGCTTCAAAAGCGGTCTTTTGAGCAAATTCTGTTAATATCGATTTTCTTGAAAATAAATCGATATTCAGCCAAACGAACTATGCAGTGATTTGTTTCACATTAAGGTCTACCTAACATAAGAATATGAGCGGAATTGATTTTTGAACTGTTGCCACAATATTTTGAAAATGTTTGATTTTTGGCAACATTTGCTCTTAAGTGTCGCCGTATCGATTTCGTTGTATATTTCTGAATTCTGTAGTGTTTTTGCGGTGGAGAAGGAGATCTTTAAATTGAATGCCTCGTAGGGTTCAGGAAAGTTGAGGCGAAGGCCGAGTCTTCCGGGCTCTGCCAAAGTTGTACGGCTGAAGGAGTCCGTGTATCAGTAGTAGAGGGAAAGAAAAACATCTACGGGTTTCAGCAATAGTGATGACACTCTGTTTGCCGAAATAGTGCTACATTCGTTGCCGAATGAAAACAGAAGGAACGTTGATTTACCACAAAATAACAGTAGCTACGGGCTTGCTCCAAAATAATGCTTATGGTAATGAGCTTGTGCTGTTTTGCTTAATTATTCTTTGTGCTCACTGTCTGATTATGTTTTATTTTTACAAAAAGTGTAAGTGGCTATTCTGGTTTTGCGTCCATCGACATCGGTCGATGCGATCGATCATGCAAGTAATGGATCGGGCTGTAATAGATCCATGTATACGCATTGAATGCCAAGTCAGATCTTGAGTAGGTTTCTCCAGTGACACCTAGCGATGAAGACGTCAATATTCTTACTACTTGTTTTTGTCTTATTTTTATATCGAGTGGAAGTGGCTACTCTGCTTTTACGTCCATCGAGATCGATCGATCAATCGATCGGTTGTTACAAAAGCTCCATACGCGTTGACTACAAAGTCAGTTCTAGGGTTGTTTTCTCCGGTAACATCTAGCGATGAAGATACTACTATTTTCAGAGGCTACTACTCTAAATGTCAGCTTGCTGAAAGGCCAGTGCAGCAGGGTATAATTTGCGAAACGTCCGACAAACGCGCCAGCCAAACCTCAAAACAAAAATACAACCGCGCAAAGCACCTTGGGTGACACTGGCTCTTTAATGTTCTCTGTGGTTTATGTCAAACCCATAACTCATTTGTCACTGGCTCTGTTATCTCAAGGTTTCAGTTATTGGGCAATAGTCTGGGGGCAATGTGTAACGGGAAGTAGTTATTTTGTTACCCTCTAAACCTGTATGACAAAGCTCCCAGTATTTTTCCCCTCACGCTTCCATGTGATCTCGGCATGCAATCACCAGTTAGTAAAATCCCCTTGTCTTGTGACCCTGTCTCAGTTGTAAGCTACTCTTCAAGCTAGGTTGTTCTTTGCATTTTGTGGCGCGGGTTTTCTCAGCTATTGACCATGCCTAAACAACGCAGATCTCGTGGCAACCGTTCCACAACAACCGCCAAGCAAACCGGACGCGGCCGTTCTACTTCTGGTGCCGTTCCATCACAACCGTTGACCAACAATCTCTCTGTAAACTACACAGCCATGCCAACGGAGACACTTCGCGTTATCCTGTCCCAACGGCACCTCAGCCAAACCGGTTCACACCTTGCCCTCATCGCCCGACTACACGAGAGCGACTCTCCGGGCAATATTCCTGCGACTTCTGCGCCACCAGTTTCCGATCAGTTGTCGGCTATGATAACTTCCATTGTGGACGCCAGGCTGGCAATCCTCCACCTAAGATCCGAGCCCGAGCCGGACTCGGCGCGAACACTGCCAAGCACCGAAGGCCTCGTCCCAGTTCCCACCGACCAAGTATTAGAACCCACTCCTCCTCCAACGCAGTTATTTAATGGCGGACAAGATGGCGGACACAATCGTCACAATGGTGTTCACTCTTCAATCGACCTCGGCGATCCGGAAGACGTGGCCTCCATCCACTCCAGCTACAGGCTGCCCTCGCTGGCTAGTCACCTTTCAAATCATCAGATATCAGCCATCACGAACGGTGAGTAGGTGGACCTTGCTAGTCTACTCCTATTTTCCTCCCTGCTACGCGATCGTGTAAACTCGAACCTCAAGCTTCAGGTGGGAAACGAGGGCCTCACCATACCCCTGCCTTCCCCTGCCCAACGCCCCAAAATTAACAGCATCGATCGTTGGCTCGATGCCTTCGCTATATACTCTTCGGTGATCCTTTCTTCTTACCCTTCCCGTGGGGCGGACTTGTTTTCATACCAGCAGCTGATCCGTGAGTCAGCGAGGAAATTTCCGGGAATGGCTTGGTATGTGTACGATGTTGAGTTCAGGCGCCGGGCTTCCCACAACCTCTCAAAGAAATGGGGGGAACGGGATGTCCAGTTGTATTTAGATACATTCACTGGTCTCCCAAAGGCTATTATCTGTAAGTCTTGTAGCAGTTCAGACCATTTCACCGATTCCTGCCCCCTTTCCCCCAGGTCCAAGGATTCCCAGGGGCCAAACCGAACGGAATTATGCTACAATTTCAACAAAGGGGTCCCTTGTGCTCGCACTCCCTGCCTCTACAGGCACCAATGCAATAAACCTGGATGCACTGCAGCCCACTCAGGAAAGGACTACGATGACCTGTCTCCCTCAGGATCTCAGCCAAAGCCAACTAGCCGCTCTAGCCATTCTTCCCGAAGCCACACCTGATTACTTGTCAAAGTTATCCCCCTCTACTCCTATCAACATCCCAAAACTTTTCTCCTACTTGTGTGATCACCCTGATCCGGTGGCTGTTCACACTCTCCTTACGGGTCTTTCTCAAGGTTTCAAAATTGGTTACCAGGGTCCCGTATCCCCAAAGAATACTCTAACCTCCGTTCTGCTAAGGACAACCCCTCTATCATCAGTAAAAATATTCGAAAAGAGGTTCAACTGGGCCACACTGCTGGCCTTTTCACATCCCCTCCCTTCTCCAACCTGCAGGTTTATCCTATCGGGGTCATTCCAAAGAAACACTCCTCTGACTGGCGTACTATTTTTCACCTTTCATATCCCAAACACCACCCCACAAGTGTCAATGCTCATATTAGCCCTGATGAGTATTCACTGCGCTATATAACTGTTGACAATGCCGTCTCAATCATCCAGAAACTTGGTCAAGGGTGTTTTATGTCTAAGCTGGACATAAAGTCTGCCTTTCGCAATATCCCGGTCCATCCGTCTCACTGGGAACTCCTAGGCATGAAATGTAATGGCCTGTACTACTTCGACACTGTCCTCCCCTTCGGCTTGCGGAGCGCGCCTTTCCATTTTGACCAATTTTCCTGCATGATTGAGTGGATCATTAAGGCTAAATTAGGTATCCCTGATGTGATCCACATCCTGGATGATTTCTTTTTTGTTACCAAACCCCCACGGTCAAACTGCCTCACTGCCCTCTGCAACATTCTGTGTTTGTTCACAGAGCTTGATGTCCCTATTGCTCCAGGCAAAACCTTTGCCCCCACCACCTGCCTGGAGTTTATGGGTATTCTCCTGGATTCCAACAAAATGGAAGCCCGCCTCCCCCTGGACAAGCTAACTAGGGCTAAAGAGGCCCTGCAGCAGTGGTCTAATAGGAAATCTGCTACCCTCAAGGAACTTCACTCCTTGATTGGTACACTCCAATTTGCTTGAAGGGCTGTTGTTCCTGGACGAGCTTTCCTGCAGCGGATTATTAGTTTAACAAAGGGCATTTCTAACTCTAGGTGGCATGTCAGGCTTAAGGCAGAATTCCGCAAGGACATTTCCATGTGGCTGACCTTTCTTGACCACTGGAATAGAGCTAGTTTTTTCTTGGGGGATACAGTTCTCGCCTCCTCAGACCTCCAGCTATTTACCGATGCCTCTGGGTCTCTAGGTTATGGTGGGTACCTCAATGGCCAATGGTTTCAAAGCCGTTGGCTTCCCCAACACTGCATCAACCCTGCCACGGGGATCAACATTGACTGGCAGGAACTTTTTGCTTTATATATTGCTTGCTTTATTTGGGGTTCCCAGTGGTCTGGTAAACGTATTTGCATTTGGTGCGACAACCTACCCGTTGTTGCAATCATTAACTCCAAACGTTCCAAATCACCCAGGGTCATGGATTTGGTCCGGGCTATTACCATACTGACCTTAGTACATAATTTTACCTTCACTGCCAAACATATCCCAGGGCTGGACAACTCTATTGCTGACTCTCTCTCCCGTTTTCAGATGGACCGCTTCCACCTTCTGGCTCGCAATGCCTCACCCACTCCCTCCATCAGCAATGGCCATTTAACAGTGTCAGTCTACCACTATTTTGGTGCCTCACTGGCCCCTAATACCCAACGGTCATAAGGTGTGGGCAAGAATCATTTTATTAGTTTTTGTCTGATGCACGGTTTAATCGGTCCCTCTACCCGCTTCTCCCTGCGTCTGAAATGACTTTAATCTATTTTGCTGCTCACCTAGCAAAAACAATTTCCTACACTTCCATTAAACTTTACCTGGTTGGGGTTCAAGATCTCCATAGGCAACTTAACTTTCCCTTAAAATTGCACAAAATGTATCGCCTTCAAAAGGTCCTCACTGGTATTACGCGGTCCCAAAACCCTAAAAAATTAGGGTCCGGATCTCTTCCAGGATGGTACCACCGTACCATCTGACCTATTGTCCTCCCAGAAGGGCACCCCTCTTCTGGTCCATCCTATGTTACACCCTAACATGGGTTCCCCTAGAGACGCCGCTACTCTAGGGGAGATAGGCTCTGCCTTTCCTGCCACCCAAGGTTTGCCACAATAATCAATTTTTCTCATTGTTTTCCTGTGTCCACCCAGCATGGGGGGTAAAGTCCAATATTCCCCCCCCCCCCCCTTGTAGTGCAACCAAGGGATTTTAATCACTTGTCGTCAGTTGTCTTTATTTCCGAAAGATTGTTTGCTTGAGAATCATGTTGATTGTGACGCATAAGGTGGGTTGATAGTAGTAACCAATTATACCACACAGACAAATGTAAAAGCTTGTCTATGATTGCGTTCATATTCATGAGACGAGAAATCAAGGTATGTGAAAACTCAGATATAAGTGTTTTACATTATTTACCAACTAAATAATTTTAACCTTTTTTTTAATTAGGTAAGATCATGAAAGGGTTAAGCGACTCATGCCTCTGGGGTGCAAAAAGGTTTCTTTTTCTCTACAGTTCGCGTTCATTCCAAGGTTTCAATATTTTATTATTTGAGAAAAATTGTTTGTTTTTTTTGCTTTGCACCTATGTCAAACCCCCTAGTAAAGAAACCCTCTTTTTCGATCCTAATTTTCCGCTTACCCATTTACCTTTAGAAACTATCTGAGCACCACTAGGACATGTGGTCCTTCCCCAGCGAACATACTTCACCCCAGACTTCCCAGCTCCGTCTTGTCCCTTTTCCCCTTTGGCTCCTTGAGGTCCCTGGCTTCCAGTCCTACCAACAGCTCCCTGGTTTCCTTTAGGACCAGGGGGGCCTGGGATCGGCTTGCTAGTGCCAGGCTTGCCCGGTTCTCCTAAAATAAAACGACTAGGTCCTCATCAGTTAGTTTCTTATTTTAAAAAAATCTAATTAAATGTTTTTTTTTGTCAAAATAGACTAGCTGCTTTTCAGGGCTCCTGTCGCCTGTTTTGGTGTTGTGGATGTTGTTGTTGCTGTTGTTGTTATTCTTTTGATTCTGTTCATTTGTTTTCGTTTTGTTTTGTCTTATCACTTTTTGGAAATCCGGGTCTTTTTTTCGGAGTGGAACAATCGCCTTTAAAACCCGTCCGCTAGTTATCTCTCTCTTTTTCTTAATCGAAAACCATTGAAAAGCCAAACTCGCTACGAGGTGCAATCTTTCTCTTAACTGAAACCCTGATACCTGTGGTTAGACATGCAGTTCATCATCATCATCATCATCATCATCATCATCATCATCATCACCATCACCACCATCATCATCATCATCATCATCATCATCATATCCTTTATATAAAAATCATCATCATCATACCATTCCTTTATTGCAAAATTATGAGAGTTAACTTCCTCGACTTAAAGCTCAAAATGTTAGTATCTGATCTTTCGTCAGTTATGTCAAATTTATCATTTATAGTTTCCTTGGAACTCACGTTTGGTGAGCTCACTAGTAATTAATACCGCATGGCTAACCAACCTTTGCTACTTGATTCTGTGGTTAAATTTTACTTTTTTATGTAAGATAAGAGATGTAGAATTCCTTTGCGCACCTTTCGGTCCAGGTTTTCCAGGAGGGCCAGATGGTCGCTTCGCGGCATTTACGCCATGCTGTCCTGTACTCATAGAAGAATAAAACGCACAGACACCACTTAAACGGCAAATCTTGAAGGTGAGGATATTCCGTTTTAAAAGTTGATTCGTTGATTTAGCATAAATAAACACGTAAATCAAAAATCTGAATTTTTACTCAGTTGAGGTATCAGTAGAATACACTAACAGAACATGTACCTCAATTTTCTCATTCTCCACATCTCTCAAGATGTGTTTTAAGTGTAAACTATTTACTGCAATAATTTCTGCTCTGACTTAAAAGTCATTTAGCACCGGGAAATACATTTTCAATCGATGTAAAATCCAGTACCATTTAAGAATGTTGATATCAAAAAAGGGAAAATTGCGAAAGTCGATTACTTTTATCTTTCGTATACCAACCTAGAAGGTAAATTAACAGCGACGCATAGGAGTCGCTTAATCTTGACCTTGGTGATAAGCGCAGCAAGGCATCAAGTCTACAAAAAGATTATCAGTGGAAAAGAAAATCAGACCGTTGAACCATTCACAACCAAAAGCAAATACTGATTCATTCCGGGGTCTAAAGATTGAAATCCTTAATTCATTCATAAGAAAGCTTCGAAAAGTACTGTTCAAAGGATATTTAACAAGGATATACAAGGTAGTTCTAACTGCTGCGTCTATGGATGAAATCCTAAAGTGGACAATAACACCAATGTGCAGCGCCGCGTCAACTATTGTTTTCCTTATTGTGTCGTGGAAGGAGGTTCTAAGTTTTGAGTGTATAGATGAATTCCTAAAGTTGCTTCTTTCTTGCAGTTCTGTTTATAATGCTATGTAAAGTGGTTCTAAGTTATGAGTCTGAGGATGAAATCCTAAAGTGTGCTCATTCGAGTGAAAGCTTCTGAGCAGTAAGTTTCAGTGGTACTGTTTACTATGCTGTGCAAGGTGGCTCTACCTTTTGCTTCTGTGAAGGAAATCCTAACGTCTGGTGGTTCAACTGAAAGTAACATTGAACGATACGTTCCTGAGGTGCTGTTTATTATGCTGCATAAAGTGGTTCCACCTTTTGGGTCTGTGGATGTAATGCTAAAGTGTGCTCATTCAAATGAAAGCTACTGAGCTGTACTTTCCTGTGGTGCTGTATATTTTGCTGTTCAACGTGGTTCTAACTTTAGTGCGTTGAGTGGACCAAAATATGGTTCCAGTGTGACCCAGTAAAAAGGACTTTCCTTCTGGGTGCTGTTTGTTATGCTCTAAAAGGTGGTTCCATTATTTTTGTCAGTGGATGGAATCCCAAAACGAGAACATCAGAATGAAGCTGTTTATTATGTTGAACGAGATGTTCTACCATTTCAGTTTGTTGATGAAATCACGGTGGGCTAACGACTAGTAAGTTACCTATGCTGTGGAAGGCGGCCCCATCCTTTGAATCTGTTTCCACCCAGGGGATCTGCATGTTTACAAATAAAATTAAGGTGTTTTAATGAGACCTTTAAAATGGTGCCGCTTATTAGTCTGTACAAGGTGTTTGAGTCTAGCTTTTGATCCTGGGGTGAAAACTTGAAGTGTGGCCATTTAGACAGATTAAATTCACAAAGCCCTTCTTTTCCGTGGTGTTTTTTTATGCTGTGCAAGGTGATTCTAACTTTAAAGTCTCTCAAATACTAAAAGAAGACCATTCGAAAGAAAGCTACTCAGCGGTACATTCTTGTAGTGTTGTTTATATTGACACAAAAAACGGTTCTAACCTTTTGAATAAGTGAATTAAATCGTTAAATGAGACCATGCTATTTATGAAGATGTAACGATAGTGCTTCTCACTTTTGACAATCTGGGGTTAAAAGTGAATAAACTGAAATTCTATTAAGAATTTAAAAATCAGTGACCACTTAACTGAATCGTACTGAGCAGAATGTTCCTGTGACAGTGGGATTATTCTGTTGTACGAGCTGAGGTAGTTCTAACTTTTGAGTCTATGGCGGATGAATACTTCCGTGAGGCCATTCAAATGAAATTAAACTATCTAGCAGTACTCTCAGGGGCACCTAACGGCTCGTTTTGGTGAATATCTGTTCGGAAGGCCTAAATCGCCTGGAGTATTCGGATTTAGTTGCAGTGGCTGACTAAAGATTTCTTTGGCGAAACATCACCTCGGCCGGGCTTTCATAACAAGAGGACTTATTAAGAGGCTCTGACTGTAAATATCGAGAATCGTTGGACAAGCTCAGAAAATCGAAAATCCTGATAACTTGCCAGAAGAACACTTTTGGGGAGCTATCTTCGAAAATGTTACTTAAACCTTCTGGAATTCTATTGTTTTCGGGAAATTCGGAAAAACGGTTTTGCTTAATTTATTACGCAATAATCAGGCTTAACATTAAACAAATTGAAAACGCTTGCTTTAAAACCGTTTGCAACGCCAGAAAACAATTTTAATTTTAAATGATAGCAATACCCTTATACTTTCTATCAATGGGAATTGCATGGAGTTTTGCTTTATTTATGTGGTTTGGTGGTTCTTTGAAACAAAGGCATCTTGCGCACTTCAGAAAAAGGCAAAAATTGGTAAATTACAGAGGCTTAAAATGGGTCTTGGTATGTCTAATATCGAATTGAAATAAACACTGTGATAAAGTTTGGCCCTACTTCTATTATGATGTGAAATAAAAAATCTGGGTAATTCAGGCTCGCGCTGACAAAAACAAAAATTCGCGAACCAGTGTTGCCAAAATTTGCATAATGAAATGAATGGAATGAAAAGTAGTAGTTTGGGTGAGCTTAATTTAGAGAATTTTATTCACTGAAGACACACAAAGAATGGACTAAAACATTTCTTCAATCTATTCTTGCATTGTTTTGGGCTTGTACTATTTCTACGTAAAACTAAAGAGAAGGAGAAGAAGTTTTAAGAGTTCTACACAAGTTGTTGCGTGACCCATGTCACGTGAATATTTTTGTCAATTTGTCAACCTACTTACGGCAGTTTTTGAATGCGGTCTCCCACAAGAAAACTGCGACATAGTGTGTTGTTGTGTACGTGACTCGATCGCTCTTTTCAAACGGCTATTAAGATTTTGGGCGACGTTTTGAAATGACACTATTTTGGCCAGGAAGCAAAAGTGCAAAATTATTATTATGATTTATACGTATTTGTCAAAACATGTGCTGTTTCTATCAATATTATTACACTTGTATAAATATGTTTAAAATTAAACGCAAACCACGGACGGGATCGGTATTTATGAGTTCTTAATGCGGCTGTATATCTAAGAGATATCAATACACAGTTTGTTTGGTTTTACTTTGCAAGATCGCTGAGAATTCTTTCACAGTTTTGGAGGAAAAGATTTTCATTGAAGAATATTTTCACGTTTGCATGAACGTGCAGCGATCGGTTGCGTGACTCGATTATTTTGAGTGGTACTTTGTGTTCCTTACCTTACACAGCCATTTTAGCTCTCAATTTATACGCGTACGTCAACTTTAATGATTAATAAAAGAAACCGTTTGGATTTTCGAGAACATTAGTATTTTCCCAAAGAAACTGCAAATAACAAAGAAAGGCCACTGGTGCTGCAGAGTAAAGACATCTGACAAATTATGATAACCCACTGCACTCTTAGGTTTCACCAACAATTTTCCAAATTTGTTCGTAATTCTTCGGAAAGATAAATGAAGATACCAGAGAATGCATCATCTAGTAAAAAGACCATCTGAAAATAGTTACGGTAAACGATTTGTCATATTTCAAGTCGTCCTTCCATTACAGTTCTTTTTCCTATTATCCAAATTATGCAAATTTTGGCAACACTGGTTCACGAATTTTTGTTTTTGTCAGCGCGAGCCTGAATTGCCCAGATTTTTTATTTCATATCATAATAGAAGTAGGGCCAAACTTTATCACAGTGTTTATTTCAATTCGATATTAGACATACCAAGACCTATCTTAAGCCTCTGAAGTTTACCAATTTTTGCCTTTTTCGGAAGTGCGCAAAATGCCTTTGTTTCAAAGAACCACCAAACCACATAAATAAAGCAAAACTCCATGCAATTCCCATTGATAGAAAGTAGAAGAGTATTGCTATTATTTAAAATTAAAATTGTTTTCTGGCGTTGCAACTTGTTTACAAACAAGCGCATTCAATTTGTTTTTAAAATTTTAAACCTGATTTTTGCATAATTAATTAAGCAAAACCGTTTTTTCCGAATATCTCGAAAACAATAGAATCCCAGAAGGTTTAAGTAATATTTTCGAAGATAGCTCCCCAAAGGTGTTCTTCTGGCAAGTTATCAGGATTTTCGATTTTTTGAGCTTGTCCAACGATTCTCGATATTTACAGTCAGAGCCTCTTAATTCCTGTTGTTTTCGACGGGACAAATATGCTGTTTAAAGCGTAAAATAAGGTCAGCTTCCATTTTCGGAGGCCATCAATAGCTCGGAAATTCGGCGGATAGGATTCTGTTTCCTAAAATTTTCTGCGGCCTAAAGTTTCAACTAAAAACGCCGAACAGATCAACCTGAATTTGCTTACACAAATATGCCTTTAAAAGCTCTGAAACAATCCAAGAAAGCACGAAACGTTATTTCAAGTATTTCGCTAAAATTTTCTCGTTGGGTGCCCCTGTACTCTGAGTACTTTCCCGTGTTACTGTTTAGTGTGCTGTAGTAAGGTTAAGTTCTATGAAATGGTAAAGTTTGGCCACTCAAATGAAAGCTGCTGGTCATAACTTCACGTTCAGAGGACTGCGGGTATAAATAGCCTGTGAACGAAATCCTTGACCATTCATATAAAAACTACTGAGCAGTACTTTCCAATCCTGTGTTGCTTGCTATTTAATAAGTTGTGCATGGCTGTTCCAACTTGAGTCTGTGGATGAAATCCTTAATTAAGTGTGACCATTCAAATCAAAATTATTGAGCAGTATTTTCCGGTGGTGCAAGTTATTTTTTCTATGGATACAATCTTAAAGTGTGACCATTCATGTTGCTTATTATGCCGTACAAGGTAGTTCTCACTTTTCAGTCAGGGGATAAAATCCTTACGTGTGGCCATTCAAATGAAAGTCAGAAGCCTCTTAACATTATGACAACCGGAATAATCTTAATTTGTATTCAGCCATTTTCTTTCATCGAAAATTCAGTTCAAGGATTTTTGTTGTCTTTCCGATAAACTTAGATCAAATTGGTAAATTTATCCGTATGAAGTTCTACTTTGAAATTAGAAAACAACGGAACTTTCCGATAAACTTAGATCAAATTGGTAAATTTATCCGTATGAAGTTCTACTTTGAAATTAGAAAACAACGGAACTACAACAGCATAACGTACCTTTCCTCCACAGCTTTCAGCCGTTTTTCAATGTCCGGCAAGCTAGGGCTCGCATTTTTGTTAACTGATCTTCGCACCCGGTGTAAAAACTGTTTTTCACCAGCTCTGGTGGCGCCATCATCAGACACACGATTGCTGTTTTGACCATCTCGGCGCTGTCCTTCCATATTTTCATCCATGGCAGAGATGTGAACCGGAATGGAACAACACATCATCAACACAACCACGAGACGCAGGCCGCCGCGAGGTCTTATAACTAAGGAAGACAATTTCATTGCCGACCGAATGGACTTTCCGTACATCGAATCGCTGTGAATTTTACGCCAAGAGAAACGTAAACAACTTTTCTCTCTCAACAATAAGAAAGTTGTTATGTGCAGTGAGTATCAAAGGATACAGAGATATGGGCGAGAATTTTTCGCGTTTGTGACGTAGTATCTTTTGAGCAACACAGAAATACCTATGTCACAAGTGTCAACTTCACAGTGTTGCATTGTATTTGCAGTTTTTGAAAGCAGTGTCAGGACAAGAGGAAAAATGTTAGTGACGGCAAAGGTAGGAAAAAAACAAGGCAAAGTAACTTAGGCAATTACAGTAACCCACCAAAACACCACCTTTTTTTACAACCGGCCCTATGTTCAGCTCCAGTTCAGTCACGCGAAATCCGTTGTGCATGAGTGTCAATAAACAGTACATGTAACAGAAGTTATCTTCAAACTGGACTAAACTGATATCGAATGTATTTGCTTTCATTGGTTATAAGAACACCTTTATATCTTTTTAACTGTGTTGTAAAGGGTTAAAGCCCACTCTCATTTCAGCCAAATATGTCTTATTATGACTATTATGTCTCGTTGCGTTTCAGGCAACTGATTGAGTGCTATAATATTTCGATCAGTTATTTTCTCGTTAGACTTCACAATGACGTTTTTTGTTTTGAAGTAAAAGTAAATAATGGAGAAGCTTACGTTTGGTTTAGCATTGTTCAATGTAGACAACATTTGACGTATTTATAGTAAGGACGAAATAACTGAGCATTATGCTAATCTTGCTAAAATAGTAGAGTTGCATGTGATGGGAATATCTGCGCCAAGGATTACTGATTACTGAAAACTCTCTCTTAATTCAGAAGAATATCTACGTTGTCTGCGATACCCTACCTCTGTATTAGAATTCCATCAGTGGACTTCTAACCCTGGCGAAGGTATAAGGATCCTTCTCTGATACTAGGAAACACGGCTTCTTTGCGAGCGTTCTGGCCAGTGAATGATTCGATCATCATTAGGTCCATCTGATTGATTACTGATAAATTGTACTTCATATTCGGAAGAGGCACGATCAAAGTTAGTTCCAAAGTTTGAGATGCCGTATTGCTTTAACCTTTTTATTGTACGTTTGCACGTAGAAGCAAGTCGTTTGTTGCTACATATCGAAATATTTTTCGAAATTTCAGAAACACGTTTCGCGGGCAAATAAGGGTGCCTTGCGAAAATGAGGAAATTCATGACTAATTCCCAAACAATTTCAGTTTGTAAATTTTTAATTTATTTGCGAACTTTCCTCGTTTGATCATGAGGCTTACATTGAAAACATGGCTGTATATTTTTATGCACTTTAGAATGGCTGCATATTTTGATCCATCACTTTTTTAGTAAAATAAGGAGTTAACTGATATATAGCGATGAAATTATTACCTCAAGTTGGTCCTGAATGTGTTTATTACCGTTCTTGTGCTTTTAGGAATTCTTGTCACATGCTTGTGCAGAAGAGTTGTGGATCACGAGAAAGTCAGGTCTCAATTAGTCTGAGAGAGAATACCATCAATACTACTGCAAGAGGCGTTTTAAAATCTGTAGGAGACCGTAATTTTGGAGTTATATCTTTCACAAACTCAGTACGGTAAAATTAGCAATTGTTGATAGGTCACAGTCTGAATTAATTATACGCCATGAATGAGCTCTGGTTGTACACCCCCATAGAAGTATATTTTGTCATACAATTCTGGCCTTTCTGCGATCTTGAGAACGCGTTTCTACGGGATGCATGTTTTTACCAGTGGCGGATTCAGGTAAAAGAAAAGAACTCACCAAATTATAGAACATTTATGCCATATTATTTTTCTTTTATGCAATCTCTCTACAAGTTGGTCGCTATCGTTGGTTATATACATCATCCATCATGACCATCATGATTACACCAAATAAATTCATTGTTGCAATTGGACTTAAGCTTAACCTCTAAGGGCGGTTTTCGTTTTGTTGTTTCACGCTTTTTAGCTAATTTAAAGTTATTTTGGGGTTAATTTTTCTTCTGGCGCATGCGCAAAACTCAAAATGTGGACTTCTTTGCGAACCTAACTTGATCCTTACATTCTGCATCTCTTTCTTCCCTTTTATTTCCCTTTCATTGCGTCGTTGGCCTCTTCATCATTTTTCTTTTCTTTTCTGAAGAATGGTGTAGCCACAAATGGACACTATGGCCAGTGTTAGTAGGGGCGTTACCCCTTGATCTACTATAAAAATAAATATAGAGCGTGGGTGCAATCGGGTGCATAAAAATAAATATAGAGCGTGGGTGCAATCGATTTTGCAAAAAAGTGTTAGCAGGTTTTATGCGTGTAATTCAACATTTTTTGCCTGTAACGTGGCCTAAATTGGTCAAAATATCAGAGATAAGGCATATATGTAAAGCTAGCCGACGTTTTTGAATCTGACTTGCTTGGTATAGGTTGGTGATGTTGGAAATGTTTTAATCTGCATACGCTCTGCATATCCCGTTAAGGAGTAGCGGAAATTACCCCATACAGCCGAAAAGGGTTAATAAGGGACCGACATGAATTTCCACATTCGAGGCAAACTAAATTTAAACGTCACAACACCACGATTTAAGTCTTAAAACCTGGAAATGACTTAAAGTATGTAACGTGTCTTGCGTTAAGTTTACCTTATAATCTTTCTAAGGTCATGTCATAAATTGTAATATTGAATTAAGAAGATTACCATGTACTGTGTATATAATGTACAGTGGCACGCAATGTCTGTAGGAGTTACATGTTAGCAAGTAAGGTAGTACGTAATGTATATAAGTAGTGTATTAATGTCTGAAAGCAGTGTACAATACAATGTATGTAGGTATAGTATTGTTTGTAACATAAATAAAAATGTCTTTTTCAAAAGAAATAAAAATATAAAAATTAAAACGTGAACCAGGTGTCAATGCACCTATACTTCTCTGTAACCTATTTTCCGTGTTTATGTTCCCGTACGGATAGCAATAGATTGTAATTCATAAAGAACAGCCAGGGTGGTTCCACGTTTCGCTAGTTTAATGTGTCATTTCCGGCAATGTAAACGGGCTAAAGATTCCCTGTTCGTGACTCACGTTTACGGTTTTTCTGCAAAAATAAATAGAACAGAAACACATACCACTCAAAAATGTATGCCGCAAAAAAATAGCATTGAACAAAAACTGCATGAATTCAAGTACTAGTCGCCCTCACTCGCCAAGTGTATTCTGAGATAGTGGGTCAAGTCTCACTTTAAGATAAGTACGGAGTAGCCAAGAAACCAAGATAAACATGTAGAAAAGACCTTCATGTTTGTATATCTCTTTTCCATCAAGTGGCAAATATCCGTTCTTTATGATAATCAATGTTATCAAAAGTAGATTAAGCTCAGAAGAGTGTAAACGTCACAGAAAGGTGTTTGCCTTTTGGTATGAACCGAATCGTGATATCGACTACCAATTCGATTCTGCTCTCTGTTGACGTCAGCCAAGACTGACCATTCTCCGGTGTCGAACAAAAGGATTGCTGGCTCTAAGGACAAGACGGGCAGCAAAATAAAGAAGCAAAATGTTTAATAGTGATTTAATGTTAACTTTATTGTTTCTACTTAAACTCTACATCCATGTATATTAAGCATCTCGAAAGAAGCAAGGTTACTTCCTGTTTATCTTGTTTGACAACTACGTGTTTTATCTAGTTTCTATCAGGACTGAGTTCATTATTAGTTTTACAACAAATCATGCAGACAGTCAATTAAATCACTGTTGTCTTTTTTCTTTTTAGGTCGTTGATCAGCGATGTAAACGGCCAATCTTCCCGTCACTTGGTGCACACGGCGCATGTTAACTCTCGGCCATCAACATATGGAAGACAGGGGAGTGCACCACATCTTCCTTCCACTGGATACAGTAAAGCACCATCCTTGTTGGCATGGCTACCAGGAACATACTCTGGGTCCCCGTCAACACAGATGAAGTCACTTGAATGTGGGTGGTTGTGACGTTCAGTCATCAGGTACCCATGAAACTCCTCGGTCCATCCAGAAGGACAGTCATTCCGTGCGGGCATCATCAGCATTGAACCACGTGACTTAACATAGCAGACAACACAGGGTGCCTCATGGTCATGAAGACTTCTCTTAAAAGGTACTCCGCTGTAACTATTAACCTGATACTCAGTGCCGTATATGTATCCCGCGGTCTGATGTCCATCTTGGTACTTGTCATACTTTGGGTTGTGAGGAAGGCAAAGGTAGTTCGCTCCACCGCCAGGGTGAGTGTGATAGCCTCCACCAACTATACCTAATTATAATAGAAACCGGCAAATTGGCACGTGATATTTTTGTATATATATATATATATATATAACTATATATATTTGCACGTGATGTTTTTGTGATATTTTTGTATATATATAATCGCTTGAAAATTGTGAAGTTCAATTTGTGCAGAAATATAGGGCCGAGCCAGCCCAGTTTTATTCGGTGGCTAGGCGTGGAACAAGCAAAATGGAGGGTCAAATATAAGACAGTGTTCTGCATATAACAAACCTTCGAGGGGCCAGCTGTCCGGAAAATAGCCAAGCTGTCGACCTTGTACTTAATTACGTCGAAACATCGTTCAATTGGAGATACCTATGACCTTTAATGGTAGCCTCAAAACAGCTTAGATGCAGTTGAGTTCGTTTGAAATAAAAACATTTTTGTTGTTAGTGAACTAATGTCTTACTTGAATCCCCTCAGAAATTATTGGTCAACACACTTTTCCTCAATGGCAGAATAACCAGTTCGCAAATTCTTCATGGTGATCACTCGATCGCAATGCAATCCCTTTTCGTTCAAGTTCGCTGTAATAGGAAATATTTTCATTGTCGTGTTCCTGTAGGAGTTTATAAATAAACTTGTTTGCAGCAGCAGACAAAAGGATAAAAAAGGGTCGTTTCAGTCCTTTCTGATAAGGGCAATAAATTAAAATGTTTAAATTTTCTTTTACCTTTGTAAACTATCTGAGCGCCACTGGGACATGTGGTCCTTCCCCAGCGAACATACTTCACTCCAGACTGCCCAGTTCCATCTTGCCCCTTTTCTCGTTTGGCTCCTTGAGGTCCCTGGGTTCCAGTTTTACCAATAGCTCCCTGGTCTCCTTTAGGACCAGGAGGACCTGGGAACGGCTTGTTGGTGCTAGGCTTTCCAGGTTCTCCTGTGATAAAATGATCTTGAGCGGTTAGCTTTCTTACATGATTTTGCTGAATTTGTTGCTGTTTTTGGTAACACTTGTCAGGCCAAACCATGGACTATAGCAGCAGAATTTTAGAGGAGTGAAAAAGCCGCTTTTAGAGGAAACTTTTTCAGTCCATCAAGTGTCAGTTGTTTGCTTTTGCTTGCCACAGCAGAAATGCAAAAATAAAGTGCATTCATTGTGGTGCTTAATGGACGTTGATGGAAACGCAGAACATATATTTAAAAAGTTCATCTGTGGAGGTAATTATTTTTCCTGTAACAGTTCTTAAACTCAAAACTCACCTAAGACCTTTCTCAAGGTCTTAGGTGATCAAAGCCGAGTTGATTGCAGATAAGCTTCATCTCTCCAGTCACTATATACTTATAAATATGAGTGGTTTCGCTATGACAAATTCGTCATTTGTTTGCTTAAGTAGTTACGCTTGTTGAATCGCAACTGACAGCAGCAGAGGAGCCAGCGCCCCATATCTTGCCCAATAAGCGTGGTCTTATTTTCTCGGCAAATGAGACGCAAAGGGCAGAATATATTCCACTGGTCAAAGCTTTTTTTCTAGTCCTGGTTGGTTAGATGTTACATCTTTGGGGAACTGAGTTGTTTCTTTGTGTGTTTTTTCTATTTTTCATTTCTCTTTGTTAAGTCAGTTGAATTGATACGTACCTTTTAGCCCAGGTTTTCCAGGGAGCCCGGGTGGTCCCATCCGTTCCTTTCCGGTAGTTTGGAGATGTTGTCCTGTAACGCACAAAACAAAACAAAATGGCCGTGACAACCCTTTCAACATCAAACCACCACTTTGGTTCAAATGTGACTACAATGTGTTTGCCTCAAGGTGAAAACTTTCAAGTTTCTCATTCTCTACATGCAGAATTCCGTTTAGCATTGAGCTAATCATCAAGGCAGCTTTAGTCCAGTAAAAGCAGTGGCTTACTACCAGCAGCCTAAAGCTGGAATTTTTTTACTCATTAAAAAGGAAAAACTCATTTTGGTCAGGTAAAGTTTGTTATTGATCTGTAGCATACCAACCTAGAATGTACGCCAAAAGGGAAGAGTCACTTGATCTTGATGGTAAGCGAAGCAAGGCGTCAAGTCTGAAAAAAGATCGTCAGTGGAAAAGGAAATCAGACAGTCGAACCATTCACAACCAAAAGCAAATCTTGATTCATGTTCTGTGAATCTAACGGATTGTTTGAAGTCACCGTTCAATGAAAGCTCAGTATTGAACAATACTTTATTTCCATGGGGCTTTTTATTGCAAGGTTTTCTAGGCTTTTGAGTCTCTGAACAAAATCCTAAAGTGTGACCATTCAAATGTAAGCTTTTGAGCAGTACTTTCTGTGGTACTGTTTGTTATGCAGTACAATGTGGTTCTAACTTTTGAATTTGTGGATGAAATCCTAAAGTGTGACCATTCAAATGAAAGCTACTGAACAGTACTTTCCTGTGGTACTGTTTATTATGCTGTACAAGGTGGTTCTAACTTTTGAGTCTGTGGATGAAATCCTAAAGTGTGACCATTCAAATGAAAGCTACTGAGCAGTATTTCCTGTGGTGCTGTTTATTATGCTGTACAAGGTGGTTCTAACTTTTGAGTCTGTGGATGAAATCCTAAAGTGTGACCATTCAAATGAAAGCTACTGAGCTACTACTATTATGCTGTACACTGAGGTGGCTCCTACTTTTGATTCTGTGGAAAAATCCCTAAGTGTGACAATTTCAATGAAAGCTACTGACTCAGCTACCGAGCAGTACTGACTTTCCTGTGGTACCATTTTTTATTCTGTATTTGAGGCGGTTTTGACTTTTGCTTTTTTGTTGGGAAATCCTGAAGTCTGACCATTTCAATGAAAGTTACTGACTGAGCTACTAAGCAGTACCTTTCCCGTGGTACTGTTTATTACACTGTACGAGGTGGTTCTAACTTTTGAGTCTGTGGATGAAATCCTAAAGCGTGACCACTCAAATGAAAGCTAAGCCTATTGAGTGAGTCCTTTCCACAGGTGCTGTTTATTTTGTATGTGTGTCTGTTTTATGGTGAATTGCTCAACTGCGAAGAAAATGTGTCAGACAATTTCAAAACAACATAAAAAAAGAAACACTAGAACTGAGCTCAACACTTTGTTTCAATCGGTACTTGTGACGTGCATGTGCCCTGCGAAAACTCTAAAATAAAGTTATTTCATTAAAACATTCTAAAGTAACGCTACATTTTCCCACTGTCTTTAAAGTTTGTAATAGATTTAGGCATCATGTAAGAAACGAATTCTTGGTTAATGAAGGCCTTCCATAATGTAAATTTTGATTAAAAAAAAAGACTTTTTTCAAACCTCTTCTCTATTTCTTGTAAGCGATTTGTACTTTCGTTGTACCTGTAAAAGTATAAAAAGGGATAACGCAGCCGTGAGGAAATTTCCCGCTCTAGGCTGGCTTTGCCACCAGCTGATATCGTCCATGAAGAAAGGCTCCAAAATTTTCTCTTCTCGAAAGCTGTAGTTTTAGAGCTGCGTCTCTGCATGGAGAATTTCGATTGAATTGTAGTAGTAGCTGTAGGTTGGAGTTTCTTTCAACGAATTAAATTTGACGCTCTTGGCCTAAAGCACCTAGCCACACCGCTAGTATGGGATTTGTATGCCAAATACATATCAAACAAAGTTTCCATGTTACGAGTATTTATACTATTAAGTGAGTGAGCAAACGTCTTGTTTCTGTTAATTAACTTTTATTTTTATATGTAGGGAGTTGAACCAAAGCGTGTCGAAAACGCTATTTCGCCTGTGCTCCAGTTCTGAACCGACTGATGGAATTGACAACTGTAAGTTGACACACAAAATAATAGGAATTGTTTCTCACGCAGAAATGAGATAATGAAAAAATACTGATTTATAAGAGCATAACGAACCTTTCTTCCACAGCTTTCAGCCGTTTTTCAAAGTCCGGCAGCGGGCTGGGGGTAGCATTTTTCTTAACTGCTCTTCGCTCTCGGTTCAGTAAGGACTGTTTTTCACCAGTTTCACCGCCATCAGCAGACACTCGATTGATGTTTTGATCTTCTCCTCGACGCCGTCCTTCCATATTTTCATCCATGGCAGAGATGTGAACCAGAATAGAACAACACAGCGCCAACACAGCCACGAGACGCAGGCCGCCGCGAGGTGTTATAACTAAGGAGGACAATTTCATTGCCGACCGAATGGACTTTCCGTACATCGGATAAACTTTGAATTTTGCGCCAAAAGAACGCCAGAAGAACACAAACGACCTTCCTTCTCTCCTCAACAAGGAAGTTATTATGTGCACTCGGTGACGAAGGAAATTACCTTGAATTATTGGCGAGAATATTTTCGCGTTTATGACGTAGAACCATTGAAACAAAATCCCAAAATAACTGTCAAAGTAAACCATTTTAAGTCTATTTGCGACAATTAAAAACAATTTGGAAGAAATAGTAAGTTGGTAAAAACTATGGACACCAGCCGGAAAAGCCAAGAATCGGAGCGATCACTAGATTTACTCTGCAAAACTTGAAATTGCTAGCGACCTGAAAAAGAGTCGAACGTCTTAGCCGAAAATCACTGAAGCGTAACCACAGGACACCCAAGCATAATATTTGAATATTATTAAAAATGGCGTTTCAAAATATAAGACTTTGTATGGGATTTCGAAGCGAACATTTTGAGCAATACAAAACAGCAAACTAACTGAATAAAGTTCATGAAACATTACATGGTGTTGTTTGCTATCCTTGCAACGCATTTTGAGCAATTTTAGGTCCATTTACTTTACTGTGTTAGTACGTGTATAATACATTGACAAGGAAGGAGTCATTTAGCCCGATTTAGCCACTATCACCGCTCGACACGTTTCGGAGTTCGCTCGAATTTACCCACAAATATAGTTCAGGCTCCCATTCTGACTTAGCGACTTGACAAAAGGAAGACACACAAGTGATTTTCTCAAAACCAATTGCACATACCTCGTGTCCCAAAAGAATTATCCACTGCACAAAATCATAATAGCATCTCAAAATAGGCCGCCATGGATGCGTGAGGATCCCGATAGTCCCATTTGACAGCGGTCGGCACTGGACACCAGTCAAATTATGCCCTTATGGGGAGGGCCACGCTCGTTTTGGTCGTGTTACAATTTTGTAGTAACTATGACCCGGTGCGGACATAAGATTGTCGCTCCGACGCAGTCTGGTTTGCGTGAGAAAATCGCTGCGTGTTACAAGCGGATAGCAAAAATAAATCATTCCCATTTCTGAATTTATATCCCTTTTTAGGGTGTATATTTTCTTGTTTTTTTAATAAGTAGGTTACCTGACCGGCTTCATGCAAATATAGAAATAGATATAGTAAATACAATAACAATTTTAAAATAAAACATTTTCACGCGCGTGAGGATATGAATTTAAATGAATTTGCCGACTTCGGTTCGAAAAAAAATATCTGATATATAAAACCTATCGACAATTGAAATTGAACACATTCAATTCACGCAGAGTACGTATTTAAAATTTACGCATTAGACTGACCTGTATTACAAACGTTTTGTACATGAACGCAAATATGTTCAATTTACCACGCACGAATAGAAACATTGGAGGAAGGAGAAACACGGTTCACTTTCTTTTTTTCTTGACTCGTTTTCATTTTCTAACGGCCAAGACCGTTTTAATTTCTTTCGATAACTTAATTCTCTCCATAAGGTCACGGAGTCCCGCGCAGCGATTCCACCTTTCTCACGCGAACCAGACTACGTTGGAGCGACAATTTGTGTCCGCACCGGGCCATAGTTACTACAAAATTGTAACACGACCAAAACGAGCGTGGCCCTCCCCATAAGGGCATAATTTGACTGGTGTCCAGTGCCGACCGCTGTCAAATGGGACTATCGGGATCCTCACGCATCCATGGAGGCCTATTTTGAGATGCTATTATGATTTTGTGCAGTGGATAATTCTTTTGGGACACGAGGTATGTGCAATTGGTTTTGAGAAAATCACTTGTATGTCTTCCTTTTGTCAAGTCGCTAAGTCAGAATGGGAGCCTGAACTATATTTGTGGGTAAATTCGAGCGAATTCCGAAACGTGTCGAGCGGTAATAGTGGCTAAATCGGGCCAAATGACTCCTTCCTTGTCAATGTATTATACACGTACTAACACAGTAAAGTAAATGGACCTAAAATTGCTCAAAATGCTTTGTAAGGATAGCAAACAACATCATGTAATGTTTCATAAACTTGATTCAGATAGTTCGTTGTTATGTATTGCTCAAAATGTTCGCTTCGAAATCCCATACAAAGTCTTATATTTTGAAACGCCATTTTTAATGATATTCAAATATTATGCTTGGGCTTCCTATGGTGATAACATTCTATAATGACAATCCACACATTCTACACTGAGGAGTACTTTCCTGTGATACTGTTTATTATGCTGTACATGATGGTCCTATCTACTGAAACGTTGTTTAAGGTACCCTTTTACTTACTTACTACTCAGTTCCTTTTCCTGGGGTGGGATATAGGGCTGGAAGTAAGTGTTTTGTTTTATAGGTGTGTTTACATCAACCACCGGTTCCAAACTGTGTATTTATTCGCCAGTCGTTTAAGTCAAGTAGTGTTCGAAATCTAGGGAAAACACAACAGCGATAAGCAAAGATCATAGTGGAATTACAAGTTTACAGAAAGATAATATTTACCTGATGGTCTTCTTCAGTGTTTGATATGCTTTCTGATCGTTCAGTTAGGACTCATTAGTGATTGTTGTGTCTTATGATCATTTAATTATAGTTAATTAGTGATTGCTGTGCTTTCGCGTGCATTTAATTAATTTAGGGCGAAACACTCCCCCCGCCAAAATTGGGTCGTGTCTAAAAGTACACACGAGTGACCACGAGTGACCACGAGTGACCACGAATGACCACGAGTGACCACGAGTGACCACGAGTAGAACACGAGTGACCACGAGTGACCACGAGTGACTACGAGTGACCACGAGTCAGAATGCATCAAAATATTTTGCTGATGTCATGATGACGTCATCATCTCATCATTTTATCAAATAATCACTATTTAACTGCAAACTGACCGTTTCTTGAGACCTTATTACCTGGATTCCACATTTCCGCCATTTCTGACTGACTTGGGGAGGGGCTAAGGAACGGACAGGGAGGGGGGCTGGGGGGTACAAACTTCCCGCCACCCGCACCCTTTAATCTCGGTCCCCGCCACTTTTCTTAACTTTTTCTTCCCGCCCTTTTTACCGCCTCCCGTACACCTCCCTCCCTCTTTTCTACCTGGAGTCCCAAATTCTCTTAAAAGTAGTTCACTTTAATAAATTTGCTAGTTTCCAGTTAACTATAGGCGGGATAATCTCATCGTCGGCCTAGTTGTTTACATTTGTCATTCTACCATTATGTGTTTAGCGTCCTGCAGGATTTGCGCGACTTGCAAACGATTTGGACGTACTCACAGCTACATTATTGGCTGTGAAAAGTTATTAATAATATTCAAAGAAATCTAAGATAAATAATTACTTTGATTTCCTCTTTCAAGACTGTTGTAGTTAACAAAGTGGTTGACTATATTATTTTGCTGAAATGAGAAATTTATAGCGTAAACCACTATAATTGTTTAACAATTATTAAAAGAATTATGTCATATTTCAGGGGAAATTGGGATCTCACATATAAAAATCATAAAGCATTAAAGATTGTTGAAATTGTCATTCACTGCCCATTCTGTGCTTTTCTCCAGGCTTGGTTTTTAGTGGAAAAGTTCTCGTTAAAATATTTCCTTAAATCACGTACTTTCACAGAAAACCTTTTTGTTAATTTCTATATTTGTCATTTTCACTTTCTTTCTTTCTTTTTTTCGCTCTTGGTCACTGGTAGCCTTCGAGGGGGGGGGGGAGTAGGGAGGGAGGTGGACAGAATTTGGAACTCCGGGTAGAAAAGAGGGAGGGAGGTGTACGGAAGGCGGAAAAAGGGCGGGAAGAAAAAGTTAAGAAAAGCGGCGGGAACCGAGATTAAAGGGTGCGGGTGGCGGGGAGTTTGTACCCCCCAGCCCCCCTCCCTGTCCGTTCCTTAGCTCCTCCCCAATTCAGTCAGAAATGGCGGAAATGTCGAATCCAGGTAATAAGGTCTCAAGAAACGGTCAGTTTGCCGTTAATAGTGATTATTTGATAAAATGATGTGATGATGACGTCATCGTGACATCAGCAAAATATTTTGATGCATTCTGACTCGTGGTCACTCGTAGTCACCCGTGGTCACTCGTGGTCATTCGTGGTCACTCGTGTGTACTTTTAGACACGACCCCAAAATTGTTAGTGACAGAATATGAGAGTAAAGATTATCATTAATGTTCAGTGTATAGTTTTCAAATGTTTCAGTGTTTCAGTAAGACTGTTGTTCCTTTTCGCCGACTGGTAGTAGTAGTACCAGTCTGTTAACTGATCTTTCCACCGTAACATATCCTCTTCCAGTGTATTTATGGGGTGGTTCCCCTGGTTTGGGATTCTTATAAGAGACTTGCACCTTTCTAACTCTACCGTCATCTCCAGGAAACACTTCAGAGACTTTTCCAAGCTTCCATTGGCCTCTGATCTGGTTTGAATCTTGAATGAGGACGATATCACCCGTTTTAAGGTTTCTTTTTGCCGTGTGCCACTTTTGCTGTATAATAAGACTCGGGAAGTAATCTCTCGTCCATTTTCTCCAGAAATTGTTTACAACTTTCTGGATGAATTCGTACCTGCGCCGTGGGTTGTCTGTTTGCGCAAATGGTCCGCTTCAGGTACTCGTGAGGCTGAACGGCCGAGTAAAAGATCATTGGGGCATAGATAGGATTCGTCATCTGGTGAAGTTGGGTGCCTACCTATTGGTCTTTCATTTACCAAGTTAGCAGCTTCAAAGCACACAGTTTGCAATTCGGAAAACGTCATCACATTTTCGCCGATAGCTATCGTAATTGCTTTCTTGATTGATTTTATAAGTGCTTCTGATACACCGTTCTGCCATGGAGCGTCAGCTGATGAGAAGATCCATTGAAGACCTTGCGTCACTCCAAACTGCTTGAGAGATTGCGGGTTCAAATCTTTTATTACTCTCTTTAATTCTTCATTGGCTGAAACAAGTTGAGCTCCATTGTCCGAGAATAGCTTCGAGGGGTAGCCTCTTATAGAAACGAAACGTCTTGGTACCATCAGGACTTCTCTGTGCTATAATCAGGCGAGATATCTACATGGACAGCTGGTGTTGCAAGACAACTGAAAATCAACCCGTATGCCTTTCCCGTCGTTCTTTTCTTCACTTCATCTTTAATTTTAAAGGGACCAAAGAAATCGAGGGCTGTAGAATTCCACGCTGGTGCTGGCTTTAATCTTTCAATTGGTAGCTTACCCATTATTTGCTCGCTCAGTTTTTTCTCCGGTTTTCTACAGATAATGCAGTTGTTCTTAATGCATTTAACTAATCTAAGTAGCTTAACTATCCAGAATCTTGATCGAATTTTCCTGGTCGTTGATAGCACTCCAAGGTGTCCCCTTCGGTGTACGTGTTCTGCATAGAGTCTTGAGAAGTGGTGTTTGTGGGGTAGCAAGACGAGTTCATGTTTGTTGTAGCTCATTTCCATCCATCGTTGACCACGTCCCCCCAATACGTAGATTCCGTCGTCACGTCTTCGAGGGCAAAGACGTTTATACCCTCCCTTTTTCAGGTCTTCGTGCATACGTTTCTGTGCTTGTAAGATCCAGAATCGTTCTGCATTTGTGATATCCTCAGGTATTAGTTCCTTAGTTACATTCTTGAACGTCGCTTGCGGCGTTTTCTTGTACATCGCTAACACTCTTGCTGTTACTCTTAACAGTTTCTCAAAATTCGAGTATTTGTTGATGTTGATTCGCCCTGCAAGTGTGTCTTCTTCAACATTTGCTACATTGATTGATGCTAGTACCTTGATTGCGTCTGGTAGCTGTCGTATCGCTGTGGGTGTTTGAGTTACTGGCCACTTACTTTCAGGTAGTTTGAGAAAGTCAGGTCCTTTCTGCCAGTTACCGTTAAAGTCAATTTCGTTTGGCCCCCTACCACGCGTTAACCAATCGGCAGCATTGTGTTCAATATCAATCCAATACCAGTTGTTCTTTTCGGTGCCTTCTTGAATTTCGCCTACGCGTGTTGCGGCGAACGTGTTGAATCCATATGACTCTTTATGTATCATGGCATGCACAATCTGGGAATCGACAATGTGGTAACACCTTTTAAATGTATACCTGCACTGCTGCTGTAAAATGGTTTTCAGTCTCTTGTTAAGCACCGCGCCGCATAGTTCTATTCGATCGATTGACATCCTTTTGACTGGAGCTAGGCGATTCTTTGACAGGATGAGGTAACTATCAAATTCTCCAGTCGATAATTCCCATCTGACATAAGCACAAGCGCCGTAGGCGTTATTTGGTCCGTCACTAAATATGACCAGTACTGGGTCTCCCACTGCATTGCTTGGTTTCATACATCGTTTGACTGTAATTTTTTCCATTTCAGGCAAGTCATTGAAAAATATCACCCACTCTCGCCTGTTTTCTTCTGGTATGTGGTCGTCCCAATCCAGTTTCGTCTCATTCGTCCATAATTTTCTCATAAGTATTTTAGCTCTTACCGTGTACGGGCCGGCAAGTCCAAGAGGATAGTATATACTGTTGACTTGAGACAAAATGATGCGTTTTGTCAATATGTCTGGGATGTGAATATCTGCAGGAGTCATGTCCTTCCGAATCAGAGTTAATTTGTTCTTGGGGGAAAAACTCAGTTTGGCTTTAAACTGAAAATTATCTCGTATAGTATCCCACACAACGCCAAGCACCCTTTCTGTGGCGGCAGACGGTTCCATTGCTATCTTTGTTTTATCTCCACTTGATCGAACACCAGAATAGGTCCATTCCTTTAACTTGAACCCTCCTTTGTCCAATAACTTCTCTATATCACCAGTAATCTCATCTGCCTTTTCTCCAGTTTCTACGCTCTCGATGATATCATCCATGTATGTGTTGTTAAGTATCCCTCTGGTGGCTTCCGGAAACTGATCCTCTCCCATTTCTGCGGTCTTTCTCAATGCGACGGTTGCTATCGCGCCTGATGGTTTGTCGCCGAACGACACTCTCTGTATCACATAGGTATCCGGTTCTCTTGTAGTCTCCATGTCGCGCCATAGGAAGCGATGAGTGTGTTGATCTAGTATTTTGGTTGAAACCGTGTGGTACATCTTTTTAATATCGCCAATAAAGGCTACTTCGTATTCCCTGAATCTTACGAGGACTGCTAGTATGTTATTGAGTAGGTCTGGCCCCTTTGCCCAGTACTCATTCAGCACATGGCCCATGTAATTTGCGCTGCTGTTAAATACAATCCTGTCAGGCACGAGCGTTTCAGGCTGAAGGCTCCCGATCCAGTTAAAGCCCGCGCGGTAGAGTTTTGAGAGGAGTCCGCTGGCCCCAATAGTATTGTGCGTTCGATCACGTGAGAATGTAGTTTTCCGCTCTCCTGAAAACGCTCTTGTGTTACTTCGTTCTACCACTGAATTTGACTGTTTTTGTGTTGAGAAGTGGTGGCAGAATTGTCTTCTAGTATAGGTATTCTTGCTGGGAGGCTTAAGTTTTATTTTTGGATTGCGAATTTGGAATGACAGGCTACTTATTTGGCCTTTTTGCTAAGTATTCACTTTGTGTTCGAGACGGACTTCGACTGAGTTTACAGTGTGACAGCTCAAAATTGATCCAGTTGCCACAGGCCAGTTTCACGTTAAAACGTCTTTGTGTTTGCTACAGAGTACTTTCGGTCAATGGAAAGGTACGTGGATGACCTTTGTCGATAACAAGATGGCTCAAGAGAGGATTCGTTTGAAGGCGGCGTCGGAAATATTTGCAGAACGAAGACCGCCTCTTTTAGTCCTGGCTCTGCACATCGAAGAGTGCTAACCAATCATTCGTGTTGTTCAGTGGAAGTTTGTAGACATGGTTTCAGTTTGCAGCTATTTTGAATTTCTGAAAGACAAGTGTTTTTCAATATGCGAAGAAAGGTATCAGTGTTTTACGCAACGTGGTTTGGTGTCATGAAATCTAGGTGTGATGATGCAGATGGTCGCGGCTTTCTGCCATCCCAGTGGAAAAATTTGACAGTTGCCACAGGTTAATTTTCACTTTTTCTTGTAGTTTATTTCTTTATTTGTTGAAATATCACGAAGTCTGGTTAACAGCTGACCTATGAGTATTGTACGACTCGCTCAAAAGTTCAGGTTACTTCACTGGAGTGCATTAAAGTAAGTTTATAAAGCTTAATCTGTAGAATGCTCTTTCTTTTTCGTTATAAGTCGATGTAAAACTACCATTAGACTATTGAAATGATTCCCGGAGGAATATCTTTGATCAAGTATTCCCTTCTGTGACTTTTATACCCATGGTCATAAATTTCCTGCCCGTTTTTAGGAAAGATAGCATGCAGCGCGACCGGCTGCAGCCGCGAAATCCGTGGGAATTTATCCGCTCCGGCCCGGAGCGGATAAATTCCCATATTGAAAAACACTTGAATATTGAATTCCCATATTGAAAAACACTTGTCTTTCAGAACTTCAAAGAACAAGGGAGGCCAGCCTAATTTACTCTGATAAAAGGGAGAGACTGGCTCACCCAGGCCACTACCCTAGACCCCCACTTGTTATATTTGCGTATGCACCGCTCTATTGCAACACTTGGACTAGCAAAGAAGATTTGTTGCACTCCTATGCTTAAAAAGTGTTGAGGTCTGTAGGTAGTCTAGTCATATTACTCTCGTTTTTGTTTTTTTTTTTTTTAATTCCAGTAACTTAGTGAAGAAAATTGCAAACCAAAAAGTACAAATTGATTTTTGTTAAACTCAGTCCACGCACTTGGTCAATGGTAGAGCACTGAGCTGTTTTGTAGGTGGTAGCATGTCACTTATCAGAGTTACAGAGTTCCATTTTACTGAAAGTATTGTTCCAGGGTAGGGGGCTCAATGCCAAAGTAATCGCTGGTTTCGTTGCCATAAAGGCAGGTTATGGCATTGCAAAGTAATGCAGAAACAACATACATTTTACCCACACTGCTAAGGCCAATCTTTAAGTTCTTCTTGTAGTCAAGAAATTTAAAACAATTGGTGATATCACCAAAAAGCCACTCGACAGCAATCCGGACAGCACTCATCGATTCATTGTAATCCTGCATGGGTGAAGCAAGGGGGAGGTGACGAAATGGGGTTTGTAAGTGGACGCGCAAAGGGTAGGCTAGATCTCCATATATACACATTGGTTGACCTGTTGGGGAGAAGGCGAACCGTTGCAGGTCATGAAGTAGGCCGGAATCCGCCAGCATCCCTGCGTCGTGTTTACGTCCCTCTGAAACAAAAAATGATGATAAAGTAATTTTAGGCAAGAAATTTGAAACTGCGTTAATACCAGTTGATCAAGAATACACTATAAAGTCCATTTTCTAGCGAGAACCTACCTGCTGGTCCATACAGGTTTCCAATGAGTCCATTGGGTAGGGCCAGTGATTGAAATTTTAGGGCATGAACCCGTTTATGCCCATTGTAAACAACTCTTTGTCGTTCACCAGGTCTGGAAATTGGTCGCACGGTCCCATCGATAAATCCGAAGTAGTTGTGAAGGGCTGCTCCTTTCCTGTAGATAGCATCTGCATAATGCTGTAAAGCCCCAGGATTTAAGATATCTTGATTCCACTGGGTGATCCGATGCCCATGAACATCATAGATATAATCCATGACGTGATTTATAATCAGACTCAGCACAGAGACTGGTCGGCCAAACTGTGGTATCATATCACTGAGTCGGCAGGGGTACGCAACACGTTTGAGCAGCATGCATAAAACTTCCATATCGTCGCAAATACTTCTCTGCTCGCATTTGAAAACTGGTGGGAGCTGGAGCACTTGAACAAGGCGCGGAACATCTTGCTTCTCCACACGGAACTCTGCTTTACACTCAGCGGCATTCATAGAATCCAAGTTGAATCGTTCGTAGCTGTCGTAGGGAAAATCTGGATTTTTCGAAGTGAAGGTCTCGTAAAGAAGCACGAACTCTGCGTCCGAAATTATGTTATCAGCGTACAGAAGTATCAGCAAATCTCGAAACTCTTTAAAAGAAAACATTTTCGAAAGAGTTTGTTATTGTTGTTACGTGTGACTCGGTATTCGTTGACGTCCACATCCGCAACCCGCTAAAGTTTATTTTTTCCCGCCGAGAACGGCGGTCTCGTCCCAGCGCCCAAACTGGCATAGACGTTGACGTCCCGTTCTCGTCCTGTTTGCTAAAGGTCTCTATTAATAGACTGTTGTAAATGGTGAGGGTGAAAATTCCAGTTCACAAGGATTGAATAAATATGTTGTTATTTACTTTGTTGAAACCAATGGGATTATTTTACAAAACTCCAATGAAATTATGGCCCTAACCAGGTGTGCACTTGTGAAAAGTTCTGTAATAATATACTCATTTTTTAATTATTGTATTACTGGTTGGCAATAGTCAAGAGTTGGGGTAAGGGGAAAAGGAGAAAGCCTCTCCCATTTTTCCTTGCATGAACTCCTTCAAACTCCTTCCCTGACACCACATCCTACATAAGCTAAGTGTCTGCTAAAGACTTAGTATCTATTGGACTCAAAATGTTTTCAGAAATGCATATCATCAAAAAAAAGTGACAAAACTAGAATTATTTCTAGACTGTTGTGTTACAAGGAAAAGCTATGTGGGGTATGTTGAATGAACCGCAAATCCAGACAGTAATAATTATTATCATCCTTGTGGTTTGAGTCATTTGATGTGCTATCGGTTTGGTGAAGACAACTACCACTTTTCTGTTCCTCTGTAACTTGCCTACTGGGATGAGGATTCAAGATTTTTAACATCAGCCACCTTGAACCTCTTGCTTTCTGACAGAAACCTAGTTCCCTTAAGCAGTGTTGTACAGTAATTTATTACTAGCTATTTTGAACTCTCATCAGCATCTGGAACAATTTTATTATCTGGTGTAGAACAATTTTTAAGCTGAGTAGAGCAACCACACTAGCCACATCTCTTAAATTTAACAAAACCCTTGCGAATATTGCTGTCCTGAGAGGAAAGCATATGGAAATTGTTTTTGACATAAAACTAGTTTTCCTTGTGGAATGAGCATGTAGCCTATAGTCATACTTGTCTATTCAAAAACTTTTAAAACATGCTTAACAAGAAACTTACAAGCACAATATCATCCCCCTAGTTTGCCTGTACTGCACAGAAGGTTGCAACATTGGAACATGCAGTATCTTCTCGAACATAAGAGAAATCAGGACGCATTCTATTTCTACGGTTAAACACCAGCAGTTTTCCTACATAAAATATATTATCAAAAGAAAATAATATTCTGCCATCTTCTTTTGTCAAGAAGAATAAAAAATCGAAGAAGGGCCTTCAGACTGTTCACATGGAATAAAACCTGTCAGGTAAATAAAAAAAACATCGTAAAAGAACGGAATAAATCAAAACAGTGGTATTTAGAGTGGTATGTAAAACCAGCAACTCCTGGGAAATCAAAGGAATGCGTGACAAAACATAAAAAGGTACAACTTCTTTATTCAAGCCCAATTTTCACCGTCAACACGGCAGGGTCCGCCTGAGCCCACTGGCCTTTTCATAAAGATTAACTATCAAACTACGTTTTTGTGCAAAAATAATCCAGGATACAAAGATAGATCCAGATGTATGTCCATGTCAAACAAGCGTGATCAACATAGCTCTCGAAGACTGTTTCGTTTTCATGGACTTGTTTTGTCAAGAAAAAGGCTTACCTGAACATGTCGTTTACACCATTACTTGGCTAGGTCATCTTCTAACAGTCTCCCAAAAATGAAGGACTGGATCGCTCGACAACAGAAGAAATTGACCGACAAAGAACGAGGTTTCACGTACAAGCCAAACGAACGACGGCAACCATTAGTATCGCAGACACGACGCGTGATTGGACGAATGAAGTCACGTGAACTGTGTCCAACACCACCTGGGATAGACTGGCAACTAATTAATGCGTGCGCATCCATTTATTGATTTTGCGCTGTACAATTGAGAAAATGAGTGTCGTCATTAAGTTGACCGCCTGAAACGCTCGTGCAGGGGTGGACTTTGAGTCAGGCTTTAGCACTTCGTGATGAGAAATATAGTGCATTGGGCCTTTGTAGTTTCTTAGCTGTTCCTCTGTTAGTTTCCTCGTCACTCCTCGATTTATCATGTCTTGTACTAGCTCTTTATAAACCTTCGCATGTTCCGGTTGAGTCTTTTTTCGGTTGAGATCAATTTTGTAAAGGCGATTCTTCTGTTATCTGGCAAATCGTAAGGATCTTTGATCCAGGGATATTCAGCAATCCACCTTTTGGCTTCTTTATCGTAATCAAGGTTCTTTTCAATTAAAGCAAGTTCTTTCTCTTCTTTAATTGTATAGTTCTTGCTCCCCAGGGGACATCTTCTGCATTTGCATCCTCCGCATCGCGGGGTGCATTCGATACTGAGATCCTCTATGTTGTAAAAATCTTCTACGCTAGGGGATGTTGTATGAAGTACTTGCACGCTATTGAGTTTGTGTCTCTTATTTATTTCTTTGATTTGCGGATGAGTTCCACCAATGCATCTTCCGAATTGTTTCTTCAATAGCAACAAGTGTCCCGAGAACTGTTCCTTTTGTGGGTGGAATTCGGCGTATTCGAAGCCAATTAGTACGTCTATTTCCCCTGTTGGTCTTGCTATTTCCTCTTTGTTACATCTTTGAATAGTCGGTGCACTCCGTCTAAGTTTACAGCTTGAATGTTGGAAGTTATCTTGTCTATTCCATAAACGTCTATTTGTAATTCCTGTCCCTTTTTGTCAATTAGTGTGAGCTTGTATTTACAGGATACCAACCTTTCGTTAACGCCTCCAACCTTTGCTATTGATAACTCTGCTCTTATTCCCTTGAGTTTTTCCTCTTTAGCTTTTTTATTTGTGATGAAGCAGAGGGAAGCGCCGTTATCCCGTAACACGTTAGCCCATCCCTTTTTAGTCCGAATCCTTTGAACTTGTAGTAGACAGGTAACAACATCTCTGTTGTTACACGTATTCGCAGACGCAGGGACGTCAACTTCTTGTTTTTCCTCATGTAGAGTCGCATGATGTTTCTTCGTACAGTCATTCACGCCACAGTCTTTCTTATTCCTGCATTCTTGAATTCTATGTCCGCGTTTAAGACACGACCAACAAGCTCCCTTTTCTTTCAGGGTTTCTCTCCTTTCTTGTACAGGCTTTGAAAGATAAACCCTGCATTCGCTTGTCCAGTGGTTGGCTCTTTCATGATACAGGCATCTGCTTCGTGTCGAGCGTGAAGCGGCTACTTTATCGTCCTTCTCTAAATAATATACAGAGCCTTTGACCCTGGAGTCGTTGTTTAATCGCAAGTCTGCATTCTCGTATTCGATAGCTTGCTTTTGGTTGAGGAGAAATTTCAATAAACTTGGGAATTTATCCATCTTATTAACGGTGCTGTCTTCGGAGCTCACTAATTTCGCCCATTCTTTCCTAACATCAGTCGGTAATTTCTTTTCAATCACGCTCACAGAACTAGTAGTGGTTATTTCCTTTTCTAATCCTAATCTCTTTAAGTCTCTGTAGCCGTCTTCGACAATGTTGATAAATTCGACGAATTTTTTGTTCTCGCCGTCTTTGAGGTTTCTCGTATTCTGAATTGCATTCATTATGACGACTACAACTTTAGCGGGATCCCCTTTAGCGATTTCTCATCTAATCGTTTCGACATAGTGTCAAGATCATGATCATCATCAATACTCTTCACGGCATCGGCTGGTTCTTTGCTAAGACATGATCGGAGTATGTAAGGTGCATTTTCTTCGTTAATTGTTGGCATGACTTGTTTCTCAACGTCCGTTTTAAATCGGGGATAATCTCTTATTTCTCCTGTGAATAATGGCATCTTGACCTTTTCTAGTCGTAGTGGATTTTGTTTTTGAGCATTCTCGAGATCTCTCTCCTTAGCGATAAATGATTCGATCCTGCCGCTAATTTCATTGTAGTGCACGTGCATGTTACGAATCCATTCGATTTCGTGTTCTACGCTCTTATTGCCTAGTAGCTCGAACATCTTATTGTGTAGTTCATTACAGTTCGCTGGCGCAGTCTCTAATTCTTTAGACGTTTGCGCAAAGCTGCGGGAGCGTCTTGCCCTTTAGATTCCATTAGATTTTGCGCATGGTTTGAAAGAGTTTCAAAGATCATTTCCATTGATTTCTTTCTCATGTTCATTTGTTCTAACAATCTCTGAAACTTTTCTTGTTCAATTCTGATTATTTCTTGACGATTTATTTCTTCTCTCTGTTTCTTCTCCAGCTGAATCTGATCGTTCACGTACTGAGCTTGCATGGCTGCCGCCTCACTGTACAATTCTTGTAGCTTGTTGATCCATGCTTCACTTTGTTCAACTTCTTCTTCAGTTAAGTGTATTGTATAAATGTCGTGCTTACCTTCGACTAGATTCCATGCTTCATTTAGCTCAGCGAAGGTTCTCTTTACAGTATCAATTCCTTTGTTCTCCGTTACGGACTTCAAGAACTCTTTCCGCTTCATGGTAAAGCGTGATTTTGCTGTGGCCCTTATTTTCTTTGCTTCTTCGGCCATCTCTCTATCCACATCGGATTTCGAATGTTTTGTTTTATAGGTGTGTTTACATCAACCACCGGTTCCAAACTGTGTATTTATTCACCAGTCGTTTAAGTCAAGTAGTGTATACACGTGTGATGTTCGAAATCTAGGGAAAACACAACAGCGATAAACAAAGATCATAGTGAAATTACAAGTTTACAGAAAGATAATATTTACCCGATGGTCGCCTTCAGTGTTTGGTGTGTTTTCTGATCGTTCAGTTGGGACACATTAGTGATTGTTGTGTTATGATCATTTAATTATAGTTAATTAGTGATTGCTGTGCTTTCGCGAGCTTTTAATTAATTTAGGGCGAAACAGTAAGGTCCCTCCATATTTCCCCGTCCTTAGCCACAACTGCCGCAAGATACTGTCTTAGATACCTTTTATCTCCTAGATGATGTATGACTTCTACCCTGTCTACGGTATAGTTTATATCCTCTAACATCATGGACTTATTCCTTTAGAACAACTTGGAGCTTCTGCGTTTGCGGTCGTTTTCGCGAACTAAAACAGTAACGACGTTTCCTGTGACGCTTCGTGGTTTGCTTTTTTTTTTAATTTATGCGTTCCAGTGGGACCACTGTAAAAGTTTTCTCTTACAATTTAAACCACGATCCCTGGCAAAATGAACAAGCGTCTAATTTAAGATAGATTTAACTGGACCATCCAGTAAACGCAGCAACCCGGTTTAATAAATATACACATTTTCCAGGTTTGAACAAGATTTGTACGCGTGCATGGTCTGGTAAAACCGACTGGAGATGTGTACTAAGTCTTCTTGTATTCCTTGGCCAAATTTGAATTCAATGTAAGGACAAGTTGAAATCAACAGTGTATGGATAAATCTAGCTGGACACTAAGTTAGAAATTATCAGATGACGCGTGTCCCCTGAAAGAAAGGTTAGTTAAGCTCTGACAGAAATGGGCACCGATCGTGTCTATAGTGATTCGTTAAAGGGGTTTTCAACTGAGGGCAAGAAAACCAAAACTTTCACTTACTGACAAGCTTACACAATGAGCCAATACGGAACACAGTATGCAAAAGTACATGTAACACGTGAAGCGCGAAAAAATGTA
>OZ034970.1:51356264-51632764 GCA_964030785.1 Siderastrea siderea
ACTTTAAGACATATACTTTAAAGTCCGTACTGCACTATCTCGCCTTCGGTCCAGTTATGTTTTGATCGTGAGTCGGAAACAATCCCCTGGCTGGCAAAAATCATGTCACACGAAAAATTGCTGGGAAAATCTCGCAAAACCTCTTTCTGGCTGGGAAAAACGATGGGGAACAAGAATTCTGGGTGGCCTCTTCAAGTGTTAAATTTACAGTTTGTTGGTACTGAAGAGCGGATATCTTTTTCCCACGGAAGTTAAATATTAATCCAAAACGTGTTTGCGGACACTTTGCCAATAATACTTCAATTCTGAAAAATGTGTCGTTGGGTAGTCTTGTATTGAGACCTCCTGAAACTTTTCCTCGCAGTGGGTAGGCTACTCTTCTACCTTTCAAAACATCACGGGATACATTGTATTGTGTAATTTGAGTATTCTGCAGCTTCTCTCGCAAATAAAAGTGATCTCGTCAGAGCTGCGTTGCATGTTGCAAAAAGAATTGCTCCGTGTAACAGCGCCTTCGATGTACATGTGACCATCCACTGGAAAATCTGGACCATTTACAGACTTAATGAAATGTCTGTAAATCCTAAATTTAAAGACATTTTATAAGAGTTCAAATCTTGCCTTTTTTTTTCATACGGAACACAAAATGTTTGTAAAATCACTTTTGGAGACATTTCGTACAGATTTCGTGTTGTGTTCTTTCTAGAATGTTTATAAAGTGATTGTAAATTTTAACGGCTGAAATAAGAAGCAAAACTAAAAAATTTACAGACTTCACAAAATCTTTAAAGAATGCTTGTAAATACAACATTTACAATAATTTTCTATGGTTTTTTTAATTCTAAAATGTCTGTAAGAAAGCTGCACTGAATTTTCAAAACGAAATCTCTGTAAACTGACGCATAAAAACTCTGTAAATTGACACAAGCAGGGCATTATGAAATCTCTGTAAATTGATATAAGCAGCAGGACATCATAAAATCTCTGTAAATTGACGCAAACAGGGCATCATAAAATCTCTGTAAATTGACGCAAACAGGGCATCATAAAATCTCTGTAAATTGTCGCAAACAGGGCATCATAAAATCTCTGTAAATTGACGCAAACAGGGCATCATGAAATCTCTGTAAATTGACGCAAACAGGGCATCATGAAATCTCTGTAAATTGACGCAAACAGGGCATCATAAAATCTATGTAAATTGACACAAGCAGGGCATCGTAAAATCTAAGTAAATTAAAGCAGATTCTTGCCATTTACGGAATCTTTTGTTGCCCGAATCTTGTGTTTTCCTTTTCAGCTGGTAATTTTTTTCCTTTGGCTGCACACCCTCGTATTGCGTTACTGCATTGCGTCACTGCATTGCCTTACCGAAGTTGCGTATTTCTGCGTTCGACCGCTGCCCTACTTCTGCCCTAGTGGATTTTCGGTCAGCGGTATTATTTTAATATGGCGGCCAAGGACTTGAGGACTCACAGAAAATTGCTGTCTATTTCAATGGCAGAAGCGGTTAAGTGGTGAGTAAATCCTCCATCTCTAAGTTCCTACATTATTTTTTGTATTTCTTTTAACATACCAAATCCATGGTTTGGTATCTTAGGTCAAGGGCAAACCTTTGTGAAGAGTCCAGATGTAAAACGGAAGTGAGGCTTATTTTCTCAAAATTGAAGAAGGTAAATCCCTCCCTGTCCAATAGAGCATTAGGAATGGCAATAAGACGCGCCTTCCCAGCAGTCGTTAGACGTAAAGTTGTTCCAGTGCATTATTATTATGACTTCCTCTTCCGGTTCCAAATTCACTATCGCTCTCCTCAGTTCTAGTTGCAAAGCTGGCATCACGATCTTCGAAACTACTACTAAGAATATCTTGCCTTTCAAAGTGCCGCTGTATTGTTGTTCGATGCCAACGAACTTCACCGCGACATTGATCACAGAAACAGAAAGCCTTTCCGGAGGACATTTTTCCACTTCTCGTCCACGTGTAGCCGAAACGGGTTACGAAACCCTAAAAAGAGCGTCTGCGTGGGAGGCTAGTCCACGTGCGTCAACCAACCTCATTCCCAGGGTCTCTCTCCTCTGCCTCCCTTGTCGTTGATACCCTGGGAACGAGGCTGGATTGGTGACGTATGTGTACCACAATGCTCTAGGAGTAGGATAACCCACTGCGACCGTATTTCCGCTCTTTTCGAATCTTTCACTGGCTTTTACAGCATCGGCTGAAGATCTTGTCTGCTTTCATTTGCACTTCTAGCCTTATCTTTCCACAGCAAAACGTAAGTAGGTGTCGATGTTTATGCTTTGGTATTTTTTCTCGCATAAACCCTAGATCATGGTGCTCGAATGGCTTACGATGACTCAGTTATGGAAGCTCTTGCTCGATGGCCTAAACAAGCGATGCTGCTTGCTGTAATATTTTTCAGGCTATAAAGAGTTATGGATGCAAAGGATTTTTTGAAAAAGGAAAATCTTTCTCATTTAACCCAACTAATTGTGGAAAATAACAAGGTAAGTGTTACATATTTCTTCTTTGTTAAAGATAATAATGCTCAAGATGTACAAGATCTCTGATCCTGTGTTGTTCTCCGGCGAAGTTTGTATCCTTCTGAAATCAAGCGTATTCGTTCATATACGCATTCATTACGAATAATTTTGAAAGAAAGGTTATGTATAATGCAATCTGATGGTCTCAATTTAGGCAAAAATCTAAGTTAAATGATGCCTGCGGTATGTTAAATCCACATGTATTCAGGGGTGGATTTAGGGGAACGGGGGGTGGGTGGGTTGGTGAAGGCCTGGGTGGCCAGTAATAATTAACCTATAAACATTGTGCTTGATTTTAGCTAAAACTGTTTCTACTTCCTCCCCCCTCCCCTGCACACACACACACACACCCTCAAAAATCCTGTTTTTATTCCAGTAAATTATTGTTGCAGTGGTTTAAAATTTATAGAATATCTTTTTTTATTTCAGTTTGAAACCATAGAGGATCTTAAATTGCTGGCGAACAATCAAAGTTTTTTAGAGTCCATAAAGGTGCCTGTGTGCTGGCAAATAAAGTTTTTGACTGCCATCAATAAACTAAAAAATGGTATGGAAAGAAGATACAAAGCAGTCTTTTGCATACTCCATTTTTGTTTTATATTTCTACGTCATTGGCTGAAAGCATACATCTTTTGGCACTTTTAATCAATAGTTTTTATTTTGTTTTTTCATCTTGCTCATGGTGTTATCAAATCTACATAGACTATGAATCATGCATGGCAAACTTTGTGACAGCATTTATACAGAAAGTGAGTGTTCAATACAGACACAAGAAAGTATTTTCATTTACTGAATCCAGAGATTTTTCTTTTTACAGAGTGTTCGCCTCCTAAACCCCATTTCAAGGTTTTCTTTGTATTTTAAGATGGAATCCATCAGGAAATTGAGTTATGAGGGGGACATTGGGGGACTGTCAACACCGCAACACCGCAGAAAAAAATAACGAACACCGCATCACCGCAAAAAAGTTGACGAAACACCGACACCGCAATTTAATTTTTGCCCAACGATTTAAATGATCTAAAAAGCTTCTTGGGAAAGGGAAAACGTCCGCACGTGATGTAATATTTTTCATTTAAACAAATGTCATTACCTCAGCTATTTTCCACTCAACAGATACAAATCACAAAGCCATACTGTTTTCACCTTGTGGTCTGCACGTGAATCACGCGGATACTGATGATGTCTGTATTCTTGCTGTAGCCAACATTTTGTCGTATGTACATGACGACAAAGATGAACAGGTAACATTCCCGCTGACCAGCGCGGTCGTGGTTGCCACGAGCTCACTTGCTTAGTTTCGCATTTTAATGTTTTCTGGGATGATAGCGCTCCTTTATCGTCTATTAACCAAAAAATCGGACCTAATGGATTCAATTAATCCATTAGCACCGCCTGTAAATATAAGATCCTTATCACCCTCCGACATTTGACGAGTCTCTCTTGCGAAAACCTCCCGGCAACCGCAACGTAGAGAGATGAAAGGACACTGAGGAAAGGGGTAGTATCTGCCCGGGCGGGGGGCGCTCAACAAAGTTTTATACGGGGAGGCTCCGCTCCGAGGTCCAACCCCTTACCCTTTTATATATAATATTTTTGACAGAAAAGGTACCCCTTTCATATACCTTCCATTGAAAAATGGTATCCCTTTCACATACCTACCTAAGAACACTGCATCCCTTTTCTAAACCCTTGGAAGGAAGTCTCCTTGTCGTTTTCATGTAGCGTTTAATAAATTAAATAATACAGTTGTAAGGTGCGTCTACTCGAAATATTTTAATAAAGGCCCTTTTAAATGGGTGACCCGAAAACACTGACCCCCGGTCCGTGGACCAGTCCAACGGACTGGGTCCACGGACCACCTCACGGACCGGTCCATGGACCACCTATACGGACCACCCCTACTGACCCCTTCAAAAAATGTAATAGAAAAAAAAATGAATAAAAAATAAATATAAATGAAAATATAAATTCTTACCCATAGTCGATCCTCAATCGCGTTGCGCGCGGTGAGTCCACTCTATATTGTACATTGTCAGTATTTGCATCAATTCAGCAGGGTTAAGCAAATCCAAACTGTTGTTCATCTGTTATACGAAATGCGAACGGGAAAAAAATAAAGACAAATGGAGAAGTTTTGCTGTTTTGTCGGTGTTTCTTGCCTCCGCCATTTTGTTCGGCCCATTCCGGGTCCAAGATCCACATAAGCCCCAGGCTTAATTCAGAAAGGAAAATCCCATTGTGAAAATTGTCATTGAATTTGTTTTGTTTTTGAAAAATTACTGCCGGGTTGTATGGTTGGCCAACAGCGTTGTTTTCCACCATATTCCCTTATTGTCGCCCTTGGCTACAGGCCATTTATGTACCGGTCAAATTGAAGCTTCAATATCCCCTCCGGGCATTTGACTGTGCATCGTGCCCGGGGAGGGGGTAATTTGAACGTTGCCTTGGAAGGGTGGGGAATTTGAACCAGATTTGTCTCTAGTTCTAGCGTAATATGCCCGTGAGGCTTTTCGGTTTTTGCAGGGTTTGACGGATTTCCAAGGTAGAATTTCGCCTTTGTTAGTGAATAACGCGCTCAAAACGGTTTTTTAATGAAGTTTGAAGGTGTCATTACGGCATATCTCTCTCTGACAAGCGTGAACAGTGTTTGATTGAAGACGAAATTTGTCTCTGAGGAGAGGTATTTCCCTCCCGAGGGGAGGGAATTTGAACAAGCTAATCTTCAAAAGTTCAAATGCCCGGGAGGTTGCCCGGGGGGATGTTGAAGCTTCAATTTGACTGGTACATCATATTCTAACAACAGACGTCCTGTCTGAGATGGTAGGGCAAAGGTTGGTGGTAGAATTAGGCAACTTTTTTTGCCCCCCCCCCCCCCCCCTCCTGGCCCCCACCATATCCCAAGGTAAACAGCAATAGAAACCGAATCAACTCGACAAGCGTGTGAAGTTCGTGGACTGTGGCTAATGTGGATCTTGGACCCGTGGGAAAATGGGCCGAACAAAATGGCGGTGGCAAGAAACACCGACAAAACAGCAAAACTTCTCCATTTGTCTTTATTTTCTTCCTGTTCGCATTTCGTACAACAGATGAATGACAGTTTGGATTTGCTTAAGCCTGCTAAATTGGTGCAATACCGACAATGTACAGTTAGATAGGGTGGACTCGTGGCAGTTCGCGATCTCACCGCGCGAAACGCGATTGAGGGTCGACTATGGGTAAGAAATTATATTTTCATTTATATTTATTTTTTATTCATTTTTTTATTCAATTTTTTGAGGGGGTCAGTAGGGGTGGTCCGTATAGGTGGTCCATGGACCGGTCCGTGAGGTGGTCCGTGGACCCAGTCCGTTGGACTGGTCCACGGACCGAGGGTCAGTTTTTTTGGGGTCACCCCTTTTAAATACCTAAATGACAGATTTCCCTAACCTTTCATATACTTCAGCTCGTGAAATCCCTACCCTTTCATATACCTGAAGCCTGAAAAAGGTACCCCTTTCGGGCGGAGCCTCCCCGTATAGGCCATTAGAGGGAACCCCCCCCCCCCGAGTATCAGTCGCTATTAATCCCCCTTCAGTGTGCTTTAACTGACCATTTCAGTGGACCTAATGGGAGCTAATCTAATGCAAACCTCCATACAACTGGGGTTAGAGGATCTCGGAGCTGGTTTGGATTAATAGAGACTGACCTCAAGACCCTAAGAACTCTATTTTCAGTCGTGCATATATAAAGAATCCAAGGTAGCGTGTTACGAACTTACTAAATAGATTCTCTGAGCTTCGTCGGGCACGTTTTACTTTTGTTTGATCCGGCACCTAAATCTGTTTTTATACTGGTAGTTTTCCCCCCTTTTCCCTCTTCATAAAAAAAGCGACACAGTCGATTATGCACTCTGTTGTAGCCTCAATGACCTCTTCGACCTCTTCCATGTTGCAGCCGTTTGACCACGCGCCGTGAAACACAAGGACGCTGACGGGATCCCTGACAGTCCGCGTAGCGAAGGTCAAGTTACTTATAAATGAAAACGGAAATGGCCTGGCATTCATTGCGTGACACAGATTGTTTCCACAAAAGGGTGATAATCGACGGTTTGACGAATATAAACAGGTTTTGACAGTTACTCGACAAGGGAAAGTCGGTCAAATGTGTCAAACAATAAACCACAACACCGCAAAGGGTCCGCAAGAAATCTTTTTTCACCGAACATCGCAGGTTTAAAATCAAAAACATCGCACACCGTACGATTTGAGATCACCGCAACACCGCGAGATGGGATTTTATTCACCGCAACACCGCACAAAAAAACAAGCCACACCGCAACACCGCAAATCCCCATGTCCCCCTCAGTTATCAGTGGACACAACATGTCTGTGAAGAGAATTCAGAAAGATTCTTATTTATTTTTACTTTTTTTTTTTTAATTTTGCTTCTGGGAAGAATACTTTGCACGTAGGCACAAACAAACAATTTGACATGCTTTGAAACTTATAAATTTGTAAACGTCTCCCCAACAAATAAATGCATGCTTCCTCGTTTGAGAAGGCCTGTTAGATTTGCGGCAGGTGCTCTAGTTTTTGTTTTCCAATCTTGATAGGAATAAAATCATTGCTCATTGCAAATCTCCCAGTACTGAAACTTCGTCTTAGAAACCGTTTTAGATACCTTTTATTCCAAGATGGCATATGACTTCTACACTGTGTACGGTACAGTTTGTGTCCTCATGCATCATAGACTTGCTCCTTCACTTGAGAACCGCAACTTTTGTACAAGGCCGTCTTTGAGCTTCTGCGCTTGCAGTCGTTTCCGCGGACTAAAACAGTAACGACATTTCGTGTGACGCTTCGTGGTTCGCTTTTTGTTTTAATTAATTTAAATGCATGTTAGTGGGACCACCGTAAAAAATTTTCTCTTGCAATTAATTTAACAGGCCACGACCCCTAGTAAACTGAAAAACTTCCAATTTATAATGGATTCAATTGCACCACCCAGTAAACACAAGGACCAAAACTTAAAAAATATACACATTTTCCAGGTTTGATTTCTACGCATGCATGGTCTGACTGGTAAAACCGACTGGAGATGTGTACTAAGGCCTCTTCTATTCCCTGGCTAAGTTGAATTCAATGTATGAACAAGGCGACATCAGCAATGCATGGATAAATCTAGCTGGACATTAAATTAGAAATATCAGATGGTTTGTGTGCGCTGAAAGAAATTTTAGCTAACATCTGGCAGAATAGTTGCCGATTGAGTCTATAGTGCTTCGTTAAAGGGGTTTTCAACTGAGGACACGAAAACCAAAACTTTAACTTACTGACACGCATACCAATCAGAACACTGAGTAGCAACATTACGTAACAATACATGCAACGGCTCAAGTGCGGAAACATGCAGGCATGTAAGTCACAGTTGGTAAGTTTTAGTTTTACTTCGGAATTGTTGAGAAGTTGCGCTACTGTTTTTTTTAACCAATCACAGCGCGCAATGAAACGAAACCAAAGGAAACGTAAAGTGCTTGCAACTAACACTCAATTAAACTGCTCAAATGGGTTAGATAATTTCAAGCAGGTTAGGAAACTTTGATGTCTTTACATAATACTATGAAGCTGAAATATATGACTATTTTCTCATTTTATTCCCTTTCCATGAAAAAAAAACTAAAATAAGCTATTGATATTGATTTTTGTCCTTTCTTTTGGTCCTTTCTTTTGGCTTAGACTTTTTTCACAAGGTACAGCCTGGGAGAAAGCTTTACAGGAACTTGGCAAATGACGAGAATGGCAACAAAGTAAAGAAACAAATTATTTATCAGTGATTCACGTTATTTTTATTGTTATTACACTCTACACTCACGTTTATCATCAAGAAAGTACGATTTTCTTCCTTTGCTTTTCCGGCTTTCTTAGAACAAGCTGGCCTATTTTAACACGTTTCCAGTTATCTTATAGAGCAAATAATGACAGTTAATTAGATCACTGTTGAATATTTTCTTTGCCGGTTGTTGACGCTGTAAACGAGCAGTCTTCCCGTCACTTGGTGCACACGGCGCATGTCAACTCCCGACCCTCGACATATGGAAGGCACGGTAGCGAGCCACATCTTCCTTCCACAGGGTACAGCAAGACAACATCCTTGTTGGCATGGCTACCAGGACGATAATCTGGGTCCCCGTCAACACAGATGAAGTCAGTTGAATGTACGTGGCCGTGCGTTGCAGTCATCAGGCACCCATGATACTCCTTGGTCCATCCAGATGGACAGTCATTCCGTGCGGGCATCATCAGCATTGAACCACGTGACTTGACAAAGCAGACAGCGCATGGTGCATCATAGTCATGAAGGCTTCTCTTAAAAGGGTTTCCGTTGTACTGATCGACTTGATACTCAGTGCCGTATATGTATGCTGTTCCCTGGTGTCCATCTTTGTACTTGTCATGCTTTGGGTTCTGAGGAAGGCAAAGGTAGTTCGCTCCACCACCATGGTCATGGTACCATTCTCCACCCATTAAACCTTATGCAAAAAAAAAATCATTTAGACAATCTTCTAAACAAATTCCAAGAGAGCAACATAGTGTGTTTGCCATTGTTTATAAATATGTTCAAAGGCGGTATTATCAAAGCATACTAAAGGTCGTCAGTTGTTTTTATTCCTCAAAGACTGGTTCAGTGAAAATTCTTGACGCGGACGGTGGGGGTGAGTGTAAAAGTAATGAACAATTATACCTAAACAAAGCCAAAGTTTAAAACCCAGGTTCTTGTCATGTTCTTTACCTATTATACCTTACGCGAAAGAAAGCTGACACCGTGAAATGATTTTGTAAAAAACAAAAAAGAAAAATTTCAAGAGAGTGTCACATAGGGTGTCACAGCTCGTTTTGGTCGTGGCGTTTAAATATTAATCAACTAAATCATTGACACACTACTTTTCGCATTACCTAACTTAGCAAAGTCTCAGTTGACTATTGTTCAAAGTATTTTAAGTTAGTGAAAGAAACCCTTTTCTCGAATTCGAATTGTTCACCATTCCGTTACCTTTATAAACTATCTGAGCCCCAGTCGGACATGTGGTCCTTCCCCAGCGAACATGCTTCACTCCAGACTGCCCAGCTCCGTCTTGTCCCGTTTCTCCTTTGGCTCCTTAAGGTCCCTGCGCTCCAGTCCTACCAACAGCGCCCTGGTCTCCTTTAGGACCAGGGGGACCTGGGAACGGCTAATTTGTGCCAGGCTTTCCGGGCTCTCCTGTAATAAAATGGTCCGAACTGCTCAGCTTTCATAGAAAACCTATCAAGTTCCGAAGGTGCGCGCGCTACTCACGCAAAAAAGGATGCGCAGAAAGGATGCGCAATGCAATTGAAGGGAATCAACATTCTTCGGTAGGTTTTGATGTTGGCGTTTTGTTATTGTTGATGTTGTTGATGATTCCTTAGTTTCAGTTCTTTTGCCTTCTTTCTCACACTTAAATGGATTGGGGTATTGAAGCTGTGAAAAAAACGTGAAAAATATAAAGAACCTTACTTTTAAGAGGCAATTTTTTCTCTGAAACTCAAAACATCAGCGACAAACGTGATTCCGGCTTTCTCAGCGTTTTAAGTGATTAAAGAAGCCTGAGTTGAGTGCATTGAAAGTTCATTATATATACTTATTACTAAGAGCTATGTTTGACAGATTTATTATTTGTTTGTTGATCTGTTCAAATGTTAGTAGCTGAGGAACCTAATTTATCACTGTTGACCATCATTATGCTCAAAAATTTCTTTTCGTCGGCAAATAAGCCGCCCACAAGTAAGTAGCACTATTTCGCAATTCTCGGTGCACGGTTGCTGCTTTTTTGAGACTGGATGTAACATTTTTTGGCGAAGGGGAAGACGTGAGTGAATTTTCAACTTAATGTAAAACAGTCTTTATTTTAATACAGTTTGATTTGTTGTCTTGTGTACCTTTTGGTCCAGGTTTTCCGGTTGGTCCAGTCCCTTTTTGGTTCAGGTTTTCCAGTTGGTCCAGTTTCCCCTTTTGGTCCAGGTTTTCCAGATGGTCCAGTTTTTCCAGTTGGTCCAGTTTTTCCTTTTCGTCCCGGTTTTCCAGTTTGGCCAGTTTCCCCTTTTGGTCCAGGTTTTCCAGTTGGTCCAGTTTTTCCAGTTGGTCCAGTTTTTCCTTTTCGTCCCGGTTTTCCAGTTTGGCCAGTTTCCCCTTTTGGTCCAGATTTTCCAATTGGCCCAGGTTTTCCAGTTTGGCCAGTTTCCCCTTTTCGTCTAGGTTTTCCAATTGGCCCAGATTTTCCAGTTGGTCCAGTTTTTCCTTTTCGTCCCGGTTTTCCAGTTTTGCCAGTTTCCCCTTTTCGTCCAGGTTTTCCCGGGGGGGGGGGCAGGTCGTCCCATCCATATATTTCCGCCGTTTTGGAGATGTTGTCCTGTCATGTACAAAAAGAAAATAAGTCCGTAATAACCTCTTCAACAATTTAGTCTCCATTATAGCTCAACCTGCCTTTTAACTGTGACAGCATGACTGTTTGCCTTAAGGTTTCACGTTTCTCATCCTTCACAAAACACCACACATTTTTCAGGAATCAGTGTTATAATACAGTGTTACAATAAACCAAATTGGAGATCGAATAATCAGAAGAAATATTTATCTTTTAAAAGTTACTGCTCTTAGAATCTGAGTGGCAGACTGAAATTATAACTGATATTTTTTAAAACTTACATCAAAGCAAAACTTGTCGGGTCAGATTGCGTAGCATACTAACCTAGAAGGTGGGCCATAGGCGACGCGTAGGAGACACTTGGTCTTAATGGTAGGCGTACCAAGGAATCGAGTCTGCAATTAGGTCATTAAAGCAAAAGACGGGAAGATGAGACTGTATATACTAGAGAGGTAAAACTTCATTTGTGAAATGTGCATTAGCTTTAGATTCAGTGCTGATGCAATATAAAATCCTATGCTGTGACCATTTAAATGAAATGGTGTATTTCCGAGGTGCTGTTTATGAGGATGCACATTGATTCTAAGTTTTGCTCTTCTGGATAAAAATCCTAGTCCCATTATTCAAATAAAAGCTGCTATCCATGCACAGTACAGTACTCTATTTCTGTGCTGCTGTTTATTGGGCTGTAAGAAAGTATCTCGCTGGTTCTAACTTTTGCGACTGTGAATCAAGTGAAATGTAAAAGTGTGACCATTCGAATGAAAGCTATTGTCTAGATTTTGTCTACAGATAAAAGTTGGCCATTCGTATGAAACGTTTGAGCTGAAAGTTACTATGGTGTCATTTTTATGCAGCACAAGAGGATTCTAACCATTGAGTGTGTGAATGAAGCACTAGCTGGAGAGTGTCACTGTGACCATGCAAATGGGAGCTACTTGCATTGCTGCAATTGCTTTTGTTTTCCAATATGATACAATTTCTTTAGTGATGTAAGGCGGTTATAAAGTCTATAAAGACAGTGGAACTCCGTTCAAATGAAAGCTTTTGAGAATTTCTTTCCTGTGATGCTGTTAATTATGCTGTACAGCGTGGTTCGAACTTTTAAGTCTGTGTATGAAGTGTGACCATTCAAATGAAAGCTATTAATCAGTACTTTCCTGTGGCGCTGTTTATTATGCTGTACAAGGTGGCTGTAACTTTTTAGTCTGTGGATGAAATGACTAAGTGTGACCATTCAAATGAAAGCTAGGTACTGAGCAGTACTTTCCTGTGGTGCTGTTGTGATTATGCTGAACAAAGTAGTTCTAACTTTTCAGTCTGTGGATGAAATAACTAAGAGTGACCATTCAAATGAAAGCTACTGAGCAGTATTTTTCTGTCGTATTGTTTATTATGCTATACAAGGTGGCTCTAACTTTTGAGTCTGTGGATGAAATAACTAAGTGTGACCAGTCAAATGAAAGCTACTGAGCAGTACTTTCCTGTGGTGCTGTTTATTATGCTGTACAAGGTGGTTCTAACTTTTGAGTCTGTGGATGAAATCCTAAATTGTGACCATTCAAATGAAAGCTACTGAGCAGTACTTTCTTGTGGTGCTGTTTATTGGGCTGTACATACATCTTATTCGATGGTTTAACGTATAATACGCCCAGATATTTTGCGAGTTACGTAGTATTTTTCCGAGCCCCGAAGGGGTGAGGAAAATACGAGCAATGAGCAAAATGTCCGCCCGTATTACATGTGAAGCCATCGAATAAGAGATTTATTATTCCACTTGAAAAAAATCACGTCAAATTTGTTTTTTTCAGTCCTTCGGCCAGAAAACCTGTGAAACCTGGATTTTGAGTGCAATACATAATTTTACTGTGTAATACCGTAGCATATTTCGCGCGTTCTCTTGACCTTATACAGTAAAATGGCGCAAGTGTGGAATAATAACAGGTGGTTCTACCTTTTGAGTCCGTGGATAAAATGACTAAATGTGTCCATTCAAATGAAAGCTACTGAGCAGTACTTTCCTGTGGCGATGTTTATTATGCTGTACCAGCTGCAGGTGGTTCTAGCTTTTGAGTCCGTGGATGAAATAACTAATTGTCACCATTCAGATGAAAACTAGTGGTTCATCAAGTTTTGTAAAATTTAAAAACAGCTGCATTCTTCCCAGTTTTGAGCCACGGAAGCGAAAAGGTACGTGATGGCATCAGTTAAGAGAATAGAAATAAATTTTACTTGGTAATAAAAAATAGAGTTCTATCATCATCAAAATCCGTTTTCAGTGTATTGTGCAGCGTTCTGAGAAACTAAAGACTATTTTACTGTCATTAGTGTACGAAAAGTTTTTTAATTGCGTCATGTCAGGAACGAATTCATAGTCAATAATGGTAGCATTACATATTAAATGAATGATTGTTTCCAAACCTCCTCTCAATCTCTTGTAATCGCTTTGTACTTTTATTGTGCTTGAAAAAAAGAAAAAGAGATTCGACCGTTATTTGCTAGCAGTTGATTGTTAGGGAGGCTAAAAAGGATATTAACAGAAGCATCGTGTCAAAGACTCCTTTTTAAGTCGTTTTCATTTCCTATTTATTATTTAAATTATTGAAGTAAATTTCGAAGCTCGTGTTCAGGTGCAGGAAAAAACTTAGCTGAAGCGCTACTCAGTACATACCAGCCATTTTTCTTCCAAAACGTTATCAGATCATTTTCCCATGTTACTAGTATTACGCGGGGGGGGGGGGGGGGGGGTGACAACTCTAAGAAGGGCTGTTTGAGCAATAGCACGTGTAAATGAAAGTCCTCCCGAAATTTCGTAGTATCCTCCCGATATTTTCAGAGACGGTCCCGCAAAAATTTCAAACTTCACGAGATTTAACCTTGTTCAAGAAAGTGTATTTAGAGTTTTGGTGCTTTTTACTCGTGCATCCGTTCCTATTCACGTGTTACTCGCATGTTTATCAAGAACCTTCGTAACCAAGAATAACATGTAACAATTTATTTGACAGTGTCGTACATGGCAATATACGCAACACATAACGTACCATCTTAAAACTGATCAAACAAATATACACCGTAAATTTTCGCTTCTTTGTAAAATTAATATATTGAATGCACCGACTATTGGCAACGTAACAAATTTGCTACAAATGTTAGTTAAATTTAACCCGCAGAAAAGGCAATGTATCGATGATAAAAGTAAGAAAAAGCATCATTGTCAGCAGTATATCGGTTTCTTTCATCAAATCTGTTGTCGATGCTACACTAACACCATATTTGCTTGAAGTCTTTATTCAAAAAGCAGAAACTAAATCTTTAGAAATCCTACAACTTGCGCCAAATAATGACAATTTTCTACAGAAAAATTTCTCACGTGATGCCTTCAATCAGGTAGTTTTCTACGAGCGTGTCCCTTGAAAGTAGGAAGTGCATTTGGGTCCTAGTGGGGGTACTCCCTATATATACCTATATAGGTATGTGCAGCGCCAAAGGGTATGGTTTTTGAGCCTTTTTGGTATGAAATAGGGTATAGATTTTGACCATTTTGGTCTGAATAGGGTGAGGTTTGTGCACTCTGATATTGGATCTGGTATGGTTCTTACAAGAAGCTATCTTTTTATTAATTTTCCGCTCCAAAGAACTGAGGTTTGTTTAACGTTGCGAATTTGAAACCCCTCTCAAATGTTTACGCAAACGAAATAGGGTTATGGACTGGTCTGAAATAGGGTATCAAATTTTGGGTCAGGTTTGAAATAGGGTAGCAAAAATCACATATTTCGGTCTGAAATAGGGTAAGGATTTCCAGTAGCGTGCCTCACAACCCCACCCAAATCTTCAGGAAGTACCCCCGGAATTTGGGTTGACATTTCGCAGCGAGAAGCCCTCTGTCGTCTCATGTAAGCTTTCACAAGAGAGGAGTCCACGTTTTCTCTTGGTGTCCATATTCCTCAAATATCAGGGTGTCGTGCACCCTTCACCAAGTATTCCAAGCCGTCTTGGGTCACCCGATGGCCTACAACAACCACACTGCTTTCCAGACTGACTAGTGCTGACCTTGCAGGTGGCATTCTCGAACTTGCTGCTTGGTCTTTAGCCCTCTCGACTCTCTTGTGTGCACTATCTTCTGTAACTGAATTCAACCATTGTAACTTTAAAGGGGCACTTTCTTTGTCTTGAAGCGGCCCAGTGGTTTTTGGCTTTCGACGGTACAATGGCAGTGAACCAGGCCTCGTTTTGTGAATCTGTCGTACCCCACCAAGTTTTACGCCCTTCCCAGACATTAGACAAAAGTCACGGTTTTTCGCGGCCTCTTGCTTCATCCGCGAACTGTCCTTTGTGTAGGTTAACGGAATTTGGCAGTCACCTTTGTGTTCAGAGCGTGTTTCTCTCTTGCTCTTAAAACCAAGCCCCATTGCGGATTTCATTGCGCATTCCAGTGCACTTCGCGAGGAGAGATACCTGAGGAACCACCTGGTCTCGGTTGTAGACTTCAAACATGCCTTTGGTACGCAGATTTGTCACAGACGTGAACTGCAACTTAATCAGTATGCTATAAAGACCATGTTCTTTTAGAAGACTCTCTATGCCTCTCTTGCCTTCTAGGGATGGCCTTGTGTTTTCCATGGTCTTGAGAGCAGGCGTTCCGAACTTTCCCATGCTCGCAGTCTTATTTCCTGGTAGCCTATCGATTTTGCTAATTTCCAAAATAGCCCTTTCTTTGTTCCAGAGCTCCAATCCTTGCATCGTAATGCATTGCTCTGACTGCAGATTTGTACTTGTCACCAAGTCCCTTTTCAGCCAAAACATAAGCTTCGTGGCCCTTTCGCAGAATCTCCACCCAATGTTGGAATTCTGTAGTTGGCGTGTACAACCGCAGGTTACTGCCATCAGCGACAAAACAAGCCCGTCCAACACCACATAGGCCACTTATGCTTGATAGCTTAGTTGAAGCGGCTCAGGGCAGTTTTCAAACCGTGATTTGAGATTAATTTACCTAACAAAATAAAAATTGTGTTCCATGTGCCGGTTTTTTCCTGCAATGTCCCGGAATATTTTTGTCTCTCCCAGAAAATTTCTCGAGTCTCCCGATTCCCGGCAAAATCTCCAGATTCCCGGAAGAATTTTGCTTTTCTGCCGAAACAGCCCTTCTTAGAGTTGTCACCCCCCGTAGTATTCGCAACGTTAACGGAGTAAACAACCCTCTGAACTGATGGAATCGATGCTGAGACAGTTGGATCACAAATATAAATTAAATTGTTTTTCACACAAAAATGAGATAAGATCCAGTTAGTTAATTATCCTAATAAAACGTTATTTTGAAATTGGAAAACACAGAACCTGAGAATATGCGGTTGTCACGAAACTAGAAAACTACGGAACTACAAGACAAGCGCATAGCGAACCTCTCTTCCATGGCTTTCAGCCGTTTTTCAATGTCCAGCATGTTGGGGGTCGCATTTTTCTTAACTGCTCTTCGTACCCGGTGGAGCAAGGACTGTTTTTCACCAGTTTCAGGGCAATCGGCAGACATTCGATTGGCGTTTTGATCTTTTCCTCGACGCTGTCCTTCCATATTTTCATCCATGGCAGAAATGTGAACCAGAATGGAACAACACATCACCAACACCGCCTCGAGATGCAGGCCGTCGCGAGGCGTTATAACTGAGGAAGACAATTTCATTGCGGATCGAATGGGCTTTCCGTTATCGAATCACTTTAAATTTTACACCAAGATAAACGAAAACAACTCCTTTCTCTCAACAAAGGCAAGTAGTTATGTGCAGTGGATACCAAAGGTATAGAGATATGGGCGAGAAGTTTTTCGCGTTTGTGACGTAGACCATTGGCACGATGCCAAAATATATATGCGACAAGTGTCTCTAAGTGTCAACTTCACAATGTTGTAATAAATTTGCAAATATTGTAAACAGTGTGAATGCAAGAGGAATAAAGGCAAAGGAAGAAGAAAAGCAAAGTAACCGAAGCAATTACAGTAATTAACGGCTTTGATTGTGCATCTTCCGAGTAATTACACTGCTTATAGTTTTATCAGTAACCTGAATGATGGACCTAAGTGATGATTGAATCATACACTGGCCTAAATAACTGACTGTTTTTTTTTATTGGGATAAAATTATTACCTCAAGTTACTTAGATAAGGTTGATCTTACTTTAAATTTTGGATTTAGCAACTGAGTTGATAAGGTAGATTGGCCACCGTAAAGAGATTGAAAGCTGACGTTTCCAGCGTTAGCCCTTCGTCAGAGTGAATCAAGGAATTGTGGGTTGCACTTCGTTTACTTTCGTTGATACCGCGGGGATTAAGTGTGCCGATTCGAAAAATGAATTTTTGCTCTAGATTTTTACGGCTTTCCGTGCAGTAGTGTAGGGAAAGGCCGCAGTTCGTCGAAACAGCGCGCGCATGCAAAGAAACTATTAAAGCTGATCGTTTATCGGAACAATGGACCAAATGATGATCGAATCGTACACTGGCCAGTACGCTCACGAGGAAACCGTTTGTAAAATCTTGCTCATTTCAACGTTTGCGCTTAGAAGCAGCGTTTGTTGCTACATATCGAAATATTTCCCGAAAATTCAAAAACATGTTTCGGGTAGAAGCAAGGATGCATTGGGAAATTAAAATAAGGAAATTCATGACTACGTAATTCCCAAACAATTCAAGTTTGTGAATTTTTAATTAATTTACGAACTGTCCTCGTTTGAGAGCACTTACCGTCCGTAGAAAACGTGGCTGTATATTCTTATGCACTTCATAATGGCTGCATATTCTGTTTCATCACTTTTAGTAAAATAAGGCCCTGAATGAGTTTGTTATGGTTCTTGTGTTTCTAGTAATTCTCGTACCCTGTCTGTGCAGAAGATCTAGAGTTGTGCATTATGAGGAGGTCTGGTCTCCATTAGTCAGAAAGAGAAAACGATCAATACTACTGCAAGAGGCGCTTTGAAATCTGTAGGAGATCGTAATTTGGGAGTTATAGCTCAGTACGGTAAAATTAGCAATTGTTGATAGGTCACAGCCTGAATTAATCATAAGCCATGAATGATCTCTGTTTGTACACCCCATAGAAGTGTTGAAGTACATTTTAACATATCTTTCCGGCCTTTCCTCCGATCTTGAGAAGGGGTTTCCACGGGATGCATGTTTTTACCAGTGGCGGTTTCAGGTAAAACAAGAGAACTCACCTTGTTGTAGAAACTTCAGCCATATTTTCATTTTTTGGGATATCTGTACAAGATGGTAGCTATTGTTGGTTATATATATAGATCATCCATCATGGCCATCACGATTACACCAAACAAATTTATTGTTGGACTTGAGCTTAACTCTTTAAGGCCGCGTTTTTTTATTTTTTTTCATTTGTTTGTTTGTTTGTTTGTTTTTGTTACAAACCCATACTTTGCAGCTATAAACCCATTTTGTTGGCCATTATGCTGTCAATTTTTAACCAAATTGCTCAAAATGCCAAAGTTTTGCAAGTGCAAAAATAGAATTTGGACTTCTTTGCGAACCTAACTCTGTCCCTACATTTTACTCTTCTTTCTTCCCTTTTTCTTTCCCTTTTATTGCGTCGCTGGCTACTTCATCATCTTTCGTTTCTGAAGAACTGTGTAATTAGCCACAAATGGACACTAATGGCCACGCTTGTTCTACCGTAAAAGTATTAATAAGGGACGGACCAACATGAATTTCTGCATTCGAGTCATACTAAATTTAAACGTCACAACAGCACGATTTACGTCTTAAAAGCTTGAAAAGACTTAAAGTATGTAACATGTATTGCATGTCTGTAGGTGATGTTGGTAAGGTTTCCTTGTACATAATGTAGAGTAGCATGTAATGTCCGTAGGATTTGTAATGAAATGTAAGTAAATAGGGTAGTACGTAATTTATATAAGTATTCTATTATTAAATAGACTCATAATCAGTCTGGAAGCAATATACAATAAATGTCATGTACCGTATTTTGTCAATCAAACGCCTGGCCCCGAATAAACGCCAGGGATCCTTTCTTTAAAAAATGGCAGGCCCAAATAAACTGCTGATTCAAACAAACGCCGGGTCCACCACGCTAGTTTGAAGTAAATGCCCGGGGTGTAGGTATAGTATTTTTTGTAAGCAACTAAATATATATATATCTGACTGGATTTGATAAAACATACCTACAGAAATTTTAGTTGATCTTGAGTTGTTCATGCTGTTCCTGTTTGTTTAGTTTTTTTTTTTGATTTTTTTTTCGGCAATCGCAAGGCATTTATCGGGAAAAATGAACAGAACAGAGTGTTAGGTTATTCAGGCTTTTTTTTCTCCCGGACACACTCTACCCCCCCCCCCCCCCCCTTCCTCCTCCCTCCTCGGGTAGGGTTTCTCTTCACTCTGGCCCATTCTCTTTCTGTCTCTCTCTCCTACGCAAGTTAACGACATTTTTGAATTGGAGCGGTCTTCGCTCAGATTGAAATGAATAGATCTAGATTTTCAGTTGGCTGCCTTGAGCAAAGTTTTCCTGAAGGCATCATGAAGCCTAGTGATGGAAAAAGTCTTACGATTTGCTGGTAATGCGTCGTCTAATATCTTACCTGCAGTTTGTTTTGCTTTTTGAACTTTACGGGTCTTTGACTCGGGTCCATTTGCAGGGATTGATATTGTGGGCTTTGCTCGAGCTGGTAACAAGTCTTTGGCCTCGAAAAGTAGGTCTTAGGGATCTTTTCTAAGCGGACAGAACAAAATTGGACTTGAATCTTGGCCTGGCCAAAGACTTAGAAAAATTCTTGTCAAAGGCGGTGGTATAAAGGTGTCCTCTTGAGAATTTTTCTCAACATCCGGGACTTCAACTAGAATGGCGAGCAGAGAAAGAGTTTGTGAAGAGATTTGCCTCGAAAAAGCGTGAGTTTGAATAGTTTTTCGTTTTGTTTTCGTTTTTGCCGCTAGAGGGAAGTTATGTCGTGGCCTTGATGCTTTCAAAGTGTCGATCTGTGTCATTTCCGCTGAAGAGTTGACGTAACATTTACCAGACGTGTCAGTAAATTTTAGCGGGCTGCATTCGTTTGATTATTTGGAACAGTGAATAATGTAGGAATTCGATCAAGTGCCGATTGAAAACGCTGTTTCACTTTGCTTAAGGCTAGTTGTCCTTAGAAAGATAAATTTCAACTCGAACGGGTCGGATTTTGAGTGAGATTTGCAATTTGCAGCCCACCTTCTCAAGAGATCAGAGGTCATGATTAATTTCCTAGTCTGTCAAAAATGTATGTCAGTTTCAGTTGCATTTAAAAATTAAAGGTGTTTCTTTCCAAACATTTACTCGATTTAGAATTGTCATAATAAGCCCTAATTTGGGGCTGCCTATTGGTTAGCAGAGGCCTTAGATGAACAAAGTTGGAAACTGTCTTGAATTTTGTATAGGTATGTTTTTGTAAAATCAGTCAGATATATATCTGACTGATTTTACAAAAACATACCTATACAAAATTCAAGACAGTTTCCAACTTTGTTCATCTAAGGCCTATGCTAATCAATAGGCAGCCCCAAATTAGGGCTTATTATGACAATTCTAAATCGAGTAAATGTTTGGAAAGAAACACCTTTAATTTTTAATGCAACTGAAACTGACATACATTTTTGACAGACTAGGAAATTAATCATGACCTCTGATCTCTTGAGAAGGTGGGCTGCAAATTGCAAATCTCACTCAAAATCCGACCCGTTCGAGTTAAAATTTATCTTTCTAAGGACAACTAGCCTTAAGCAAAGTGAAACAGCGTTTTCAATCGGGACTTGATCGAGTTCCTACATTATTCACTGTTCCAAATAATCAAACAAATGCAGCCCGCTAAAATCTACTGACACGTCTGGTAAATGTTACGTCAACTCTTCAGCGGAAATGACACAGATCGACACTTTGAAAGCATCAAGGCCACGACATAACTTCCCTCTAGCGGCAAAAACGAAAACAAAACGAAAAACTATTCAAACTCACGCTTTTTCGAGGCAAATCTCTTCACAAACTCTTTCTCTGCTCGCCATTCTAGTTGAAGTCCCGGATGTTGAGAAAAATTCTCAAGAGGACACCTTTATACCACCGTCTTTGGCCAGGCCAAGATTCAAGTCCAATTTTGCTCTGTCCGCTTAGAAAAGATCCCTAAGACCTACTTTTCGAGGCCAAAGACTTGTTACCACCTCGAGCAAAGCCCACAATATCAATCCCTGCAAATGGACCCGAGTCAAAGACCCGTTAAGTTCAAAAAGCAAAACAAACTGCAGGTAAGATATTAGACGACGCATTACCAGCAAATCGTAAGACTTTTTCCATCACTAGGCTTCATGATGCCTTCAGGAAAACTTTGCTCAAGGTAGCCAACTGAAAATCTAGATCTATTCATTTCAATCTGAGCGAAGACCGCTCCAATTCAAAAATGTCTTTAACTTGCGTAGGAGAGAGAGACAGAAAGAGAATGGGCCAGAGTGAAGAGAAACCCTACCCGGGGAGGGAGGAGGGGGGGGGGGTAGAGTGTGTCCGGGAGAAAAAAAAGCCTGAACAGCCTAACACTCTGTTCTGTTCATTTTTACCGATAAATGCTTTGCGATTGCCGAAAAAAAAAATCAAAAAAATAAATAAACAAACAGGAACAGCATGAACAACTCAAGATCAACTAAAATTTCTGTAGGTATGTTTTATCAAATCCAGTCAGAAAGTTCAAACAAATTGGTCGCAATGTACAAGATAAGTTGATGTTCTACTTTACATGAGGTACTTGATCAAAATAAACTGTAGCAGTCACAAATAGAACAAAAGTGGACTTCAAAGCCTTGTTCTATAGGAGAGAAAAGCAAAATCAAAACACAAACAAACAATCAAACAGACAAGGAAGTCTGTGCTCAGTGTGTCAAAAAAAAAGAAAACAGTGAATTTCTTCTGGAAAAGTTTTTGTTATTTCGTGGCCTAACTTCATGCTTGAAGCCCGTCTTTTGGCATCAGTGACATTTGAATGCAACAGAGACCTCATTTAGACTGATACGCGTCTTAGATCTGCCCTATACTTTGCCGTATACCTTTGAGCTATATATATATATATATATATATATATATATATGTTATGTAAAAAAACGGCACCTTTAAAAAAGCGGCACTTTTACATTAAAAAAACCTGCTTTTTTACAATTCAGACATTGTAAAAATCCTTCTTTCTTACAAAATATATATTTGTAAAAAACCCGATTTTTTACGTAAAAATGCCGGTTTTTTACAATTATATAATTGTAAAAATGCCGGAAATTTACAATTCAGTTTTGTAAAAAAACGGCCCGGAGCCCATGTCTTCCAAACGACTTAACCAATTGACCTGGATATTTTTGTGTGCTAAGCTGGCCTTAACATTAATATTTACCGCCGACAATTGCTTTCCCTAACGGCCGATAAGCGTTGAGAAAAAAGGCCGATAATCTTTTCTCACATACGGCCTTGTAAGCGGGCCGAAAATTTACAATTCAGTCAGTTTGTAAAAAAACGGCCCGGAGCCCATATCTTCCAAACGATTAAACCAATTGACCTGAATATTTTTGTGTGCTAAGCTGGCCTTAACATTAATATTTACCGCTGACAATTGCTTTCCCTAACGGCCGATAAGCGTTGAGGGAAAAGGCCGATAATCTTTTCTCACTTACGGCCTTGTAAGTGGGCCGAAAATTTACAATTCGGTTTTGTAAAAAAACGGCCTGGAGCCCATATCTTCCAAACATTGAACCAACGACTTAACCAAATAACCAGTTTAAGAATGAGTGAGCGGAACCTGTATCTTTTGTTATGAGTACAGAATACCAGTATATAATTAGCCGTAACGACATCAAGCCACAATAGCGGATACAAATTTGACATATCTTTCTTTTATTACCATAGAAACCTGCTGCTGGTGTACACGGTCTAGAATGACTAAAGACTTGCATTTAGTATGCTGACCAGCTTACATGTGTTAATTGTTTGGCACATTCGCAGAAACCACTTTTATTTCTTGTCTTGTATGTCATTCGTTACAAACTCCTTAACAAACGAGTTCATTTTGGTATGCCTTTACTATTAGGTTTGGCTTTTCTCCCTTGGAATTCCATAGCACCCAAATCTTGAAATCATGAAGAAGAAGTAGTTTCCGGAAAGGTCGCACTTACATGTATCAAACTACATAAGTGCCCTTTTAATACACCTCATCTTTTTGTTTTACAATTCACAATACGATGTGGTCACCCGTTTTGGTTTTACGCGTTGTAATTGTTTATTTTCACGCAACTGTATACTCTGTACTATGCGAATCTGTCTACTCATAGGTGCTTTCATGCCCACGTGGGCTAATCAGCCACATCTTGGAATATCGCATCTACCTTAATTCACGTGGTGGTCAACATCACGAAGCGATAGACGAACATCACACATTTTGTTAGGAACGATAGGGACGACTTTTAACAAAGTGTAGGTAAATGAATTTATAATTAAATCATTTGTGACAGTTAAATAAATGTATTGGAAAGGGCTGGTTTTGTCTTGTATTGGTTAGGACTGCACCTAACAGCAAAAAAGCAGCAGTGGATTTATGTTGCTTCTTATACTCTAGTACTGCAAAATTGATTCAATGGCCTTATCTAACGGGCCACATGAAATCGAGGCAATCCCATGTTCCTCTTTACCTCTCCCTATGGTCTTGCGCGTTCTACATCGCCCCAGCAGCCAAAGGAGCGTTCAAGGCACCGGATCGCACATTGTGGTTATTTCTGTAGTGTAAGCATACTGACGTATTGTGTATAATTATGTATTTTATACAAACCTGCCATTAATCTCGCTATGGTTGTTTTCCCTGTTCCCGGGTTTCCCATGAGCACCATGTGATAAACGGCAGGGGCCCTCTCCTTTCCATCCGCACTGGAAGCCTGTGCTCTTTTCCTGTCAAGTTGGATACTCTTCGACCATTTTATGATTTGCTCCTTGAGAGTATTAAGGCCGACTATGCCTTCCAACTTTTTTTTAAACCTTTTCAACAAAATTCAGGTTTTCTCCTAACAAAGAATGCAGTATGGTTATTTCTCATTAACTGTACACTGTTTACTTTTATATGTACTTGGAACTATGTAAAAACCTCAGATTATTTCACAAGTTGCTTCAAATTGTAACTAGCTCTATGCAATAAGATAGTATTTCTAATCCTTGCCAATCACCTTTCTGTTTTTTTTTTATTTTGTTGCCAGAACACTCGCTTTTTCATGGCATCTTCTTGGTTATTTTAAGGTATTATCTACCAAGCAGGCCTGTCGCCAAAGTAAAGATATGGGCTCCGGGCCGTTTTTTTACAAAACTGAATTGTAAATTTTCGGCCCGCTCACAAAGCCGTGAGTGAGATAACCTATCGGCCTTTTTTTCTCAACGCTTGTCGGCCGTTGGGGAAAGCAGTTGTCAGCGGTAAATATTGATGTCAAGGCCAGCTTAACACACAGAAATATTCAGGTCAATTGATTAAATCGTCTGGAAGATATGGGCTCCGGGCCGTTTTTTTACAAAACTGAATTGTAAATTTTCGGCCCGCTTACAAGGCCGTAAGTGAGAAAAGATTATAGGTCTTTTTTTCTCAACGTTTATCGGCTGTTAGGGAAAGCAATTGTCAGCGGTACATAGTGGTGTTAAGGCCAGCTTAACACACAAAAATGGTCAATTGATTAAATCTTTGGGAAGACAGAGACTCCGGACCGTGTTTCTTTCAAAACTGAATTGTGAATTCAGTTCGGGCCATGTATAGGGCTTGTTAGTGAGAACCTCGTCGGTATTTTTTTGTCAGCTCTTATAAGCTATTTATGAACAAAGTCAATACGGATGAATACTAAAAATTAGATCACTCTTTCTCCTAAAAAATTCCAGATCGTTCGCTTGAATCGTTTGGAAGATATGGGCTCCGGTCCCTTTTTAAACAGAGTTAGAGGGTTTGTATGGGAAAAAGATCGCCTTTTTTTCCAGGCGCTAATAAGCGGTTATGGAGGCAACCTTTTTACAAATAAATATACCGATAGTAGTGTTAACTTCACACAAAAAAAATTCAGCTCACTCGAATAAATCGTTGGCACGTTATGGGCCTAGGTGCCGTTTTTTTACAAACCTGAATTGTAAATTTCCGGCCCGTGTTATAAAGGCTGTATGGAAGAACATGTTCCACAATTTTTTTCTCAGCTCTCATAGACCGTTGCGATCAAAGTTAATACGGATAAAAACGGATACATATTTCACCCTTTCACACAAAAAGTTCCAGGTTATTCGGTTAAATCGTTAGGAAGAAATGGCCTCCTGTCCGTTTTTTTACAAAAAGTGAATTGATAATTAGCCGCTCAATTTGTAAGGTTTGTATGGGGAAAAGATCGGCCTTTATTTCCAGGCCCTTACAGGCGGTTATGAAGGGAACTTTTCAGTAATAAATACTGATAATTGTGTCTACTTCGCACACAAAAAAAATCAGTTCATTTCTTTAAATCGTCGGCAAGTTATGGACCAAGGTGCCGTTTTTTTACAAAAATATATTTCTGTAAAAAACGGCACTTTTACAGGTCCGTTTTCTTACGCCACATATATATATATATATATATATATATATATATATATATATATATATATATATATATATATACATATATAAACGCGAACAAGGTGTCAATGCACGTAGACTTCTCTGTAACCTATTGCCCGTGTTTGTTTTTCTTCATCAGAAAGGTCTAAAAACTAGGAAGGATGCGGATAGCAATAGATTATAATTCACAAAGAACGGCCAGGGTGATTCCGCGTTTCGCTAGTTTAATGTGGCATTTCCGGCAATGTAAACGGGATTAAAGACTCCCTGTTCGTGATTCACGTCGCGTTCGAAATTGATTTTATACGGTTTTTCTGCAAAAAAAATTACTTCACAAAATGTCATGCAGCGCCAGTCTGATTTGAGTATCGAAGGTCAGACATACGTACCACTCACATATGCCGCTAAAATAGCATTGAACAAAACTGAATTCAAGTTGCCCACACGTCAAGTCTGACTTTATTAAGAGAAGTACGGAGTAGCGAATCAGTGTTATCAACGGGCAGATGAGCTCAGAAGAGTGTAACATCGCCAGAAAAGTCGAATCAAAGTGGGCAGGGCTTATTTCGATGCACTCGGGCATATCAAATGAGCTGCCAATCCTGTAATTGTCTTCTTACGTATCTGATTGGTTCAAACGCCCTCCAGCAGCACTTGCATATTTTTCTTCCTTTTTCAAAATGGCGGCTCGTGAAAGAAGGGAGAAAGGTTTTTACTCGTCTCTAAACAGTGTATCTTCTGTTGATATACTCCCGAAAATGAAAAAGCAAAGAACGAAAGGAAGAGGACGGCTCTGGGAAGTGGAGCGTCTCATTGCTGAAAGGGAAAACGCTACGGTACGTTGAATTCCTGTGTTTCTTTTTATCTATCGTAATATTCTTAGCGTGGTAGTAGAAATTCTGTTGTTAATAATTGCGACAAGAGCCCTTAAACGGCCAAGACGAAGAATGCAGATGTAGTGCTGGTTTAATGATATAGAATTATGCATCTTTTTATTCGCTAACAGGGAACTACTGAATACTTAGTTTTGTGGAAGGGTTATTCTCCCTATGAGTCGACATGGGAGCCCGAAGAAAATGTTTCTCTCGATTGTACCCGGTACGATTTATTGATACTTCCTGCTTACAATAATTCTAACAACGTTATCCGATTGATTGTTTCGTGGAGAGTATTTTATTAATAGATGCAGTGCCATGTTATGATCAGTGGAATAATTCTCTTTACTAATTTTGATGTTTATGCTGTATTGGGTGTTGAGAATATAGTATTTATTAAACAAAAGCGGATGCTCATTTATGCTATTTTAGCCGTGAACTTAAGAGTTTTTTACATTACTACACTTAAAAAAGACAATGCAGTTGTTCTTTGAGTCACTGGTATAGGCTGCTATGATGATTACTTTAATATTTTACACAATTATATAGTTAAATGCAGTAAAAAAAATTTCTTGAATTATTTTCATAATTCCCTCTTAGATTTTTCAAGAATCCAGTGGTAGATGACATGATAATCTTTTCTGAGGTGACCACATTACGAATTGCTGTGGAGCGGCACCTCAAGTCAAAGTGCAGGTTACCTGTGACCATCAACTTCAGGGGAGATGTTTATAGGTGCCTTTTTAAAAATAAAGGGAGTTACCGGAATGGATGGCAGTTGTTGGACAAGACGGCCTTCCCTGCAAAATATTTTCCACAGTTTTGGGATCATTGTGCTGATTCCCATGGCCAGGGGATAAAAGTCTTCTACCCTATTAAGGTAAGGACTTTTATCTCCTGGTCACCAAAAAAATATAGTGTAGGAGAAGGCCACCATCCATCTCCAAGAGCTTTTCAGGAGAAGTTGACTTTCTCATTCATAAGAGTAGCTCTTGGGGATGCCTCTCAATAAGTTATTTAATAAATCCTTCACTCCCAGAGTCAAACTTTGAGTCATCCAATGCAGTGCTACCTTTTGAGTCTACAAATGAAATCATATGGACCACTCAATTGAAAGCTAGTGAGTGGTAGTTTCCTGTGATTATGTTACTTTTGAAAATAAATGAAGTCCTTCAGTTTTTCCAATCTGATGAAAGCACAGCATAATTTGTTGTCAATGGCAGTGTTTGTATTTCTTACCCTTTTATTTTTCTTTAGTTACATAATTTTGATTTGGGTGCTCTTGGGAGTGAAAGAGTTAAGGAAATATTATTGTTCAGTTGCTTTTCACCATGAAGTGATCTTAGATAAGTGTACTACTAATTAGAAAACAAATTCTGAAGGGGTTGAAACATGTGGCCTTCTTTGTCTTTGTAAATCTAACGTCACATTTCCATTATCAGGTATTAGCTCTTGAGAGACAAACTGATAGAAAACAATACATTATTTTGTCTTTTAGACAGAATCCACAAATTGGTACTTTGAATTGTAAAGAGCGATTGCACCTAGACTGTAAATGCTCGTTGCATGTTTCAACCTTGACATCATATTTTTTATTGTAAGGTACCCTGGTGATAGGCTTACATTACTTTTTGCTTCGTTTGGATTTTTTATTCACAGTGGATTTACTACTGCTTGCAGGCTGTTTCCGTTTTCTTCTATTAATTTGTTTGGGTGGGGGCTCAGTTGCTGTTGACTCATCTTCTGTGGGTATTGATTCTAGGGGCTTGTCGTAGCTGAGGCGTTTGCGTGTTTTTCGCTGTGATTTAATGGAGTTTTCCCAGTAGTCTAAATTTTTCTTTGTGTACCCTCTGGGCTTTCTTTCCCTGTGTTTCAAAGAACGAATGCGGTGTTCTGCTCGTAGTATTTCAGCGGGGTCATCAGTGTGGTTTGTTTTCCGCTGAAGGATTCTTCTTGCATCATCATTGTTCTTCTCCACACCTAAAAATAGAATTAACAGCAGGATCATATAGTTTCTTGTTTGTTCCCATAAATTTGTGTCACACATTTTTACAAAATTTCGAAACATTTACCTTGACCACTAAACTGCTTGAGGTTGTTATGTCGAGTTACCATATTAGGAATATGGTATGCTGCAGCATGCATGTAGCATGTGACACGTTCTCGCGCATAACCAATCCTCTTGTCCCCTAGGGTAGAGAATGTATCAATCCATGTTTTCATCTAAAAAGAAAAAGAAGATAGTGAAAATTTATACAGCACAAAGTTCTGTCTGGACAGGAATGCAATTGTGGGGAAAAGATTATGCTGCTTTTCTCTCGATAATACCTTTTGACGGTACACATCAACATTAGTTGGTTGAAAAGATGATATAAAACCAAAGTACATATCAGCAAATCCCTGCCAGAATAAAAAGAAGAAGAAGAAAAATAAATTAAATAAAAAAGGAATAAGAAGAAATCTCAGAAGTTAATAGTTATTTTGTTTGGCATCAACAACAAAACCAGCTATTATTGTTAAGTTACTTTCTAAAATGTTGTCATTGATAAGAACTGTAATTTACTTCAAAGTGTACCTTCCACAATTCTACCACAGCTTTGGCTGTATCCTGCTGGATCACAGGTTCTAGTTTACTGGGAAGGCTTTTAAGGAGCGTTTTCCTGTCATCTCCCATCAGGCTCGTCCATTCCCAAGTCCCAGACCCTTTGCCATCTGCATTCCTTTTTTCCCAGACTGAGAACGAAACACCACAGCTATTAATTGTCTGAATCAGCTTGTCAAGGTGTACTTTTTTCTTTCCAGTGAGAAAACTCTCTTTATCATCCCACTGCATCGCATCTTCTACTATGTTGCCAATCAAGATATCTGTAATTCTGAGCATTAAATGCAGCTCATCCAAAATGATGTGATCCAGTGGGATGTTAAGGAGAGGTTCATGCACACAGCAGTAGTTCTCTCCCTTGGACTTGCTGACAAATTCCTTTATTTCTTCCAATGTCCTTCGTAGAGGTTCGCTGTCATAGTACTGGTCTGGCTTGTTCATGTCTCCCCTTAAAGAGAAGAACATATTATTTACACAATATTTTTTTTAATTTCTCAAAAATTAATAGATAAGGATTTAAGGTAAATATGCAATCAGAACAAAAGCTGCATCAGTGCGTACATATAAACCCTGTTCAAAAATGTCATTGTATGATTTTAAAAGTGTATCTGCATACGTGTATATATATATTCACATGAGAACGAAAATTTTAAATCGATTTCAAGAATTCAGAATACAAAATAATGTAATTAGCAAATTAGTATATTTTTATTACAACTTACTACAGTATGGTTTGTGATTAGGTAAGTTATACCTGTCTTTCTTATGAACTTTGCACCACAAGCAAGCATAAGTAGAATTTGCAGCACTGAGACCCATAACCAGCAGCAGAAACTAGAGAGAAAAAATGTTAAAATTAATAGCCTGGCTACATATACATGAGCAGGTACATTACCTAAATGAAGTCTAGACACATCTGTAAAGAACTAAGTATGTCTTATGAAAATTTCAACAATAACTGAATTACAGAACTTCCTGTATCATAGTAAGAACACTGACAATTTAATTGTCTCATGTCAGTGACCTGACTTAAGTACTTGGACAATCATGAATGAAACTGTTCACAATGATATTACCCTGTACCTTGTAGTCACCTCCAAGAAATAGTTCAATGTCCACTCTGTTTTCATCAATGGTTATGTAGCCACTCTCCTGGATTTCATTCACGTCCTCAAACACCTCCTTGAAGCTACTGGCCAAAGTTTCTCTGCTCTCTGGGCCATTCACAACAGCAATGGTGTGAGTACCTTATTTTAATGGAGAAAATGTACAGAAATAATGAAATATGATGTAGATTGCAATTATTACTATATTAAAATAAAAGCCAATTTTTATATGGTCATACTGTATAGTATTGTCTACACAAATTCCTATGTTTATGTTTCACACAATTATGTAATTTAATTATATACCTTTTGATGATAACAAATCATCTTTACTCTGAAGAATCGACATGCTCATCAGGATAAAATTGCTGACCCTGCTCATCCGAGCACCATCCCCACTCAGCTTCACCTTCACCTTCTCTCCCTCTTGAAGCAAATTGGCTTGTCTCTGCAACAGTGTAAAATTGAGAATGTAAACATGTATGTAGTATTCTTAAAGGCCACAAAGGCCAGCAACTCGATCACACAAAGTAGCACTTCCACATACGCACTAAGCATCTCCAGAACACCCTTCGCTAGACACGTGACCACAGTTTCCCGCGCTGTGGGAGTCCCGGATGTCTATACAAATGTGTAACACTACATCTCTCTCTTTCCTCGCTTACGAACTCTTAGTAAAATCTCAACAAAACAATGTCAACAATGTCCCATAAGGTAAATAGGGCACTCTTGCAAATGTAACATAATCAAAATACTGTCACTGCAGAAAACTTTTGTTATTGCAGCAAATAAGAGTTTCTGTCACTGCAAAATGGCAACCACCCTTAGGTGGTGACATAGTCACTGAATCTGTCCGGGGGTCGGGTAGCTCTCCCCGATCTCCTTGGTGCTGTCGGTGTCTGCATTGAACTCTGATCCTCCGCTGCAACAGGGCTTGCTCCAATCTCCGGGCTGGGTGTGGCCTCTTGCCCACACATCTGCTCAAATGGTACTACTGCAGGAAGGCTTGGCTCCGCTGACTCTATAGCTGGAGTCACAAATCGCTTGACATGCTGGATGTTTCGCTTGTATTCCACACCTTGAGGTGATTTTAACTGGACCTGATCACCGTAACGTGCTGTCACCTGATATGGCTCTTTCTCGTAGTTTGGCGACAATTTGTTCTCCTTCCTTTTCTCCAGTAACACAAGATCTCCCTCTTGTATGCCTTTCTCTGCAGCTTGGTGCTTCTTGTCAACATGGTCTGCCCCGATTTGCTTTTTCTCTGCATCATGATCTCTGGCTTGCTGATATCCCAGATTCTCAGGTTCTTCCAAATCAGCAACTTCTGGCAATTTAGTGGACATTTTCCTCCCATACAATAATTCTGCTGGGCTTTTGCCAGTCGTTACATGCGGGGTGGAACGATAAGCCAGTAGGAACTTGTTCAACTCTAACCTCCAGTCTCTCTTCTCAGCATGGGCAACTCTCATTGCTTTCAAAAGGGAACGATTTTGCCTCTCGACTTCCCCATTTGCTCTTGGCCATAGTGGGGTGGTCAACCTGTGCTTGATGCCCATTTCCTCCAAGTATCCTTCCATTTCTGCGGACACCAGGTTGGGTCCGTTGTCGGTTCTCAAGGTACTAGGTACCCCATATCTAGAGAACTGTTTATCTAAACACTTGATAATCACTGCAGAGGTAGTAGATTTAATTACGTCAACTTCCACCCATCGGCTGAAGTAGTCCACTAGGACCAGCAAATATTCTCCCGTTGGCATGGGCCCAAGTAAGTCCAGTGCTACATCCTGCCATGGCCTTTCTGGCATCCTGGTTGTTTTCACCGGTGGGGTGATGGTCTCCTTTGTAACCAATTGACACCCATAACACTCTCGGCACTTCTGTCCCGCATCCTTATCAATACCCGGCCACCACACCTTAGACCTCAGCCTCTCCTTCATTTTGACTATTCCTTGGTGACCCTCGTGTGCAAGCTCAACAACTCTCTGTCTCAGCACCTTGGGTATCACAATCCTCGTTCCACGCAGGATAACTTGCCCAATGAAAGTCAGTTCGTTACGCACCATGACAAATGGCCTCGGACACTTCTCCCAGTTTCCACTAACAAGGCAGTTACGCACTGCTTGCAGCTCTTCATCCTCTGCTGAGGCACTCTCTATCTCTTGAATCTTGACTGCTATAGGGACTGCTTTAAGGGCAACCATCCGAACGTGCTCATCGTCATAACGACACTTCTCTGATGCAGGGATTGTTGTCAAACGTGACAGTGCATCTGCAATATTATCTCTTGATGCAACATAGCACACCTTATAATTATAAGGCTGCAGTCTCAACACCCAGCGCTCGATACGTGCCGATGGTTTGGATCCTCTCGAGTAGATCACCTTCAGGGCCTCGTGATCTGTAACCAAATCAAAGGTTTGCAACCCGTACAGGTATAAGTTGAACCGCTCACATGCCCACACTAGTGCCAACGCCTCTTTTTCCGTCTGACTGTACCTCCTCTCTACACTGCTGAGGCTCCTGCTGGCGTAACAAACAGCTCGACCCACCCCATTCTTTTCCTGGACTAACACCGCACCTAGGCCCACAGGACTCGCATCGGCTATCACTCTAGTGTGTGCATCTTTGTCGAAATAGGCTAGAACAGGTGCACTGGCTAGCTGCTGTTTCAGTTTCTGAAACGCCTTTTCCTGCTCACTGCCCCATTCAAAGGGTACTCCTTGCCTGGAAATCGCCCGTAGGGGCTCTGCAATGGTCGCGAAGTTGGGAATAAAACGTGCACTGAAGCCAACCATCCCCAGGAAGCTTCTAACCTCTGTTGGCGTTGTTGGGCGGCTCGACTCAAGCACGGCACGAACTCTCTCTTCTGTTGGGCCAATACCGTACTTTGATACTAGGAGCCCCATGAAGACCACCTTGTCCATTCGGAATTGACATTTCTCTGCGTTGAGGGTTAGGTTCTTCTCCTCCAATCTCTGCATCAATCTATGGAGATTCCTGTCATGCTCCTCATTGTTCTTGCCATGTACTATCAAGTCATCCGCAATATTCTGAACTCCGCCAATATCTGATATCACTTGCGTTACTATCTGCTGGTACTTCTCGGGTGCAGAGTTTACTCCGAAGCTCAATCTCTTGTACCTGAATAGTCCATCATGTGTGGCAAATGTGGTTATGTCTCGGGAGCCCTCATCTAACTCTATCTGATGAAATCCAAGACGGAGGTCCAATTTCGAAAACACTGTACTGCCATTGAGGTTCTCTAACACTTCATCCACAGTTGGTATAGGAATCCTTTCGCGAATAATAGCTGCATTTGCCTTTCTCATGTCCACACACAACCTGATATCCCCTGATGCCTTCGGCGCAATCACCACCGGACTAATCCACGACGTCGGCCCATCTACCCGCTCCACAATATCCTTAGCAATGAGGTCTTCTACCTTGGCCGTTACTTTCTTTCGCAGTGCAAATGGAACACGCCTTGGCTTCTGAGCTATTGGTGTCACATCTGGGTCAACATTTAATTTCAACTGGTAGTCCTTAAGTTTACCGACACCCGCAAACACCTTTGGGTACTTAGCCTGAAGAGCTGGGGCTAGGTCCTCCCCGACAACATTGCATTGCACCGATCCACCACTGGCACCCAAACCGATTCGTAGCAGACCCAGGTCCCTTGAAGTTTCATGGCCCAGCAGACACCTTCCAGTCTTGGTCACCACTAAGTGTGAATTTATCTTCTTGTCACCCGCTGAGATCTCAACTCCAACCTGACCGATTACTTCTAACTCCTTTCCACCATACGCATACAACCGCTTGTGGCAATATTCCATCTTCGCAGTAAGGCCTTGTGCCTTAAGTTCCTCATATTGTTTCATTCCTATGAGGTTGCTTACCGAGCCAGAGTCAATAAGAACCCTTGTTGTAATGCCACTAACACTTACTTCTACTACTGGTTCTTTAGAACTGATTACATTGCATGTTTCCTCTCTATTTTCAGTCACTGCGAATGCAAAAGCACAGTCCTCCTCACTATCGGATACCTCTTGATCACCCACAAAGTTAGCATTGTGACTCGGGCGTCGCTGATTTGTTTTACTTTTGCTTCCACAACTATCACTCTTTCCCTGACAACACAAAGCAAAATGGCCATACCTTCCACATTTTGCACATTTCTTTCCTTTTGCTGGGCAGTTCCAGTCCCTTGCCAGATGCCCCTCTCTTCCACAATTGTAGCACTTTCTGCTTTTCTCATCCCCTTTTCCTTGTCTTGTCTTGACTGCATTGACACTGTCTTCCACTACTTGCGGTGTCGGTGGGCTCACCGTCATGTTTGTTGCCTGTCGCCCCGCCGCTTCCCACGCACGAGCTGTATCTAACGCCTCTTCCAGTGTAATATTCCTTTGTTCCAACAGTTTTCTCTTGAGTTCAAAATCCGTTAACTTCTCGATCAGCTGGTCCCTCAAATTGTCGTTCAAACTCGTTCCAAAATTGCAGTGTCGGGCCTGTTTTCTTAGCCGAACCATAAACTGGTCAGCAGTCTCTCCATCTTGTGGTGTAAGTTGGCGAAAAACATGGCGTTCGTAGGGAATGTTCTCCTCGACTCGAAAGTAGGAGTCCAGCTTGCGAATGGCGATTTTGTAAGCATTGTCACCCTCCTCTGGGACAGGGCCAGGGTCTTGTAGATCTTCAAATATGTCTTGTACTTCCATCCCGGCGAAATGCAAGAGTTGAGATGTCTTCTTACGAACATTTTCGATGCCCTTTCCCTCGGCATAATATTCGAACGCGCGCTTCCATTTACGCCACCTCTCTGCGACTTGCGAAGCCGGTCCGGTTAAATCCAATGGCGGTAAGTGCCTCTCAGTCATATTTGGACCATCTTCGTCGCCAATGTAGTATTCTTAAAGGCCACAAAGGCCAGCAACTCGATCACACAAAGTAGCACTTCCACATACGCACTAAGCATCTCCAGAACACCCTTCGCTAGACACGTGACCACAGTTTCCCGCGCTGTGGGAGTCCCGGATGTCTATACAAATGTGTAACACTACAATGTATGTAAATTCGTTTTGATGGAAAGATTTGCATGAAATTATAAGAAGTCATTGGTAAACCTACTTCTGTAACAAACAAACCTAACATTCCTTTTCAGTGCAAACCATTACTTGTAATAAAAAATGACACTCAGTACAATATAAGTACATACCATGTGCTTTATTCGCTCAACTAGTAACTCTTTAAAGGAATACTGTGCTCCTGGAGCCTTGCCTGGTGTAGATTTGATGAAGCATCCCTTATTGAGTTCCTTTCTGCACTGTTTAAAGAGGTAGGACTTCGGCATTCCATCCACTATCATTGACAACTCGTGGATAAACTCATCCCCCACACCAAACTTATCGATGAGATACAATATGCTCTCTACCCTGGCTTTATCATCGTCACTTAGTTTAGCATATTGTGTATCACTTTGGCAAGAAGTTTGGTTTGAAAGATGAGACTGTTCTTCAGGTGAGGGAGTTAACAGGGTGTCAGTTGAAGAGGGTGGTGGTGTGTCAGGCAATGGGTCAACAGGTGATGTGTCAGGTGAGTTGCCATCTTGTGAAACATTTTTAGATGCTGCACTCTTTGCAGTATTGAAGTCAACAGTGTATGTTTTAGATGTATCTGGATCCTTCAATCTCAAACAGTCAAGCTCCAGCCCAAATAATTTACTAAAATATAGAGCCTTTTGGGCTCTTGTTTTGAGTTCCTTCAGTTTCTTATTTTGGGCTTGTGATGTTTTAAGCTTTGGAATAGCTGTACCCCTGACTTTGCTAAACTGATCATTCTCCAGCTGTCTTATATATTTTTTCATAACTTCATTCTCTTGTTTGCATGAATTGAAATGTTCTTTCTCCTGAAGCATTTCCTGTAACAGATCTTCTTTTTCTTTTTCAATGTCAAGATATTTTTGCTTCCAAAGGTTAATTTCTGCTTCTGCAATATTCAGCTTATGTTCTAGGTTGCTGATATCCGCTTTCCATTCCTCCACTGTGATAATGTCATTTCTTAGTATGGCCAGTTTCTTGTGGGAATCCAAGAATTCCTGTCTCTGTTTGGGACTTCCTTTCTTGTTTATTTGCCTTCTTTTAGCATCAACAGCAATGCAGCTATTGGATAGCTGTGTTTCTAATCTTTTACTTTTCCGACTCAAGCGAAATGCATCTCCGGGTATGCTCAAATTGACCAGGTCAATATATAGAACACCAGGAGGTAAGCTTCCAGAAAGCTTTTCTCTTCTCCAGTTAGAAAGGGACTCTTGCTTGATTCTTAGCCAAAACACCACTTCATTGCCGTTTTCACGTTGCTGGAATATGTATTGAAGTTTCGTATTCGGGCATTCAGCAAGAGAAATAATTTCCTTTTCATTGAGTACAGACGACATGTCGAAAACCTGACTTATTTTTAGTCAACACTATAATTATGGCATAAAAATTGCGCGTTTTTTCGAAAAAACCCGCGTAAAGTTCGCTAGACCTATGGGTAATCTTGTTTCTAGTCTTCCCCGGTTTAATAAGGCTCAGTTTGGAACGCCTAGGACATGTTCCTGCAAGATGGCGGGGATGTTTTCACTGAAAGGATTTGGTTTTTCTCGTGTAACCAACGGGAAATGGCTTTTATGTCGCTTTTATCTGGACGTCTGCAATCACATTAAATGGATTTCCAAAACCGAGCCCAGATCTTGACGAAATTACACCATATTTTGCACAGAAACAGGGTGATATTGGAACTTATCGAAAGGATACAATGTAAGGTACGTAGCGCTCATACACCGGTACAAAATGAAAATAGAATTCAGGCCCGCGGAGACCTTTGACTCAGACACCTTCAAAATGGCGTCATAAAATGGAACTTTACAAAATTTGCAAAACCGAACCGAAATTTAAAGCTTTCATACCGGACAATGCTTCGAAACAAACTTCGGAAATGTGTGATCATAACTAGATACAATGTAGCTTGTGAATTCGAAAATGTTTTATTCCCCGAGAAAATTACAAACTCTTGCCCATATATTTTCTGTAGTGAGAGGATCTAAACTAAGCCCGAAAAATTCTAAGTGTCACGTTTCAACTGCGCATGTCGATTCGATTTTTCTGGCGATGAACCCCACAGAAAGGTATTTGCCTTTTCGTATAAACTGAATCAGTGATATCGACTAGCAGAACAAATCGTCGGCACTCGAGTAAATTTGATTCTGCTCTCCATTGGAGTCCGTTGACGTTACCCAAGAATTCCGACGATTCTCTGGTGTCTATCAAAAGGATTGCTGGCTCTAAGGACAAGACGGGCAGCAAAGTAAAGAAGCGAAATGTTTAACAGTGATTCAATGTTAAGTTTATTGCTTTTACTTAAAGTCTACATTCATGTATGTAGCATCTCGAAAATAGCAAGGTTACTTCCTGTTTATCTTGTTTGACTACTGTGTATTTTGTCTAGTTTCTATCAGGACAGAGTACACGACTAGTTTTAAGGCAACTCATGAAGAGAGTTAATTAAATCACTGTTATCTTTTTTTCCTTTGTAGTCATTGATTGGCACTGTAAATGGACAGTTGTTCCATCACTTGGTGCACACTGCGCATGTCAACTCTCGGCCGCTGACATATGGAAGGCACGGGAGTGAGCCGCAAACTCCTTCCACAGGGTACAGCAAGGCACCATTCTTGTTGGCATGGCTACCAGGGACATACTCTGGGTCCCCGTCAACACAGATAAAGTCAGTTGGATGCCCGTGGTTGTAATATGCAGTCATCAGATACCCATGATACTCCTCGGTCCATCCAGATGGACAGTTATTCCTTGCGGGCATCATCAGCATTGAGCCACGTGACTTAACATAGCAGACAACGCAGGGTGCATCATGGTCATGGAGACTTCTCTTGAAAGGGTTTCCGCTGTACTGACTGACTTGATACTCAGTGCCGTATATGTATCCCGCTGACTGGTGTCCATCTTGGTACTTGTCATACTTTGGGTTGTGAGGAAGGCAGAGGTAGTTTGCTCCACCACCAATGTGAGTGTAATAGTCTCCACCCATTATACCTAATACAAACCAGAAAATTAGCATGTGACGGTTTTGTACAAATGTACGTTGCTTGAAAATGTTGATCTTCCATGAACTGCAAAACTGCCCGTGTAAAAAGTGGTCATGATAAATCATGACTTGTCCTGACTGACAGTCACGATAAGTCATGACAAAAAATTAGCATTTTTTAAAATGCTAATTGGTTTCTTGTCATGACATATCATGACAAAATGTCATAAGAAATCAAGACAGATCATGACAAAATCCTCATGTCAAGCGTTCACTTGAAAATGGCTCTGATATGACTAAAGAGTATTGTCATGACTTATCATGCCTTGTCATGACTGTTTTGTCATGACTTGTTATGTCATGAAATGTTGAACTTTTTATGTCATGATATCATCTTGTCATGAAACCCTTCAAAATATCAATGTAATGACATAATGTCATGACATAGTCATGATCGTTAATAATTAAGCAGTAAGTGAACAAAATAGAGAAAAGTGGCTATTTAAAAATGAAGGTCCAGTGTTTTATTCTGTACAAACTATTCACAAATCTCATTACACACTCAAAAATGACAAAATCGAGCTATTGGCTAAAAACGGTCACAACAGGAAAATCATATCAGAAAAAAAACGGAAAACAATAAAACCCGGAACACTGAACATTTTGGAACATGAAAACGTTAATTTAAAAAATTAAAAACGCACCAAAAATTAAAAAAAATCCAGCTGTAAAAAGAAATGATTGAATGCTAGGTAAATGAATAAAGCTGTCAACAAAAATTGGAATAAAATACAGTTTGGGATGTTCTATCCAGAGTGTTCCACGTTCAGGGGTTTACCAATGAGCCTAAAAATTTACAAATGTAGTTTGAAACTAAAGTGACAATCAGAAGTGATATTTAAAAAGATAATAGTTACAGAATGATTTGAAACCTTAAAACGAGTTACATTTTCTATTCAGATCTCTTTATTCGACCCTTTTTTGGCTGCCTGGAATGTTTCTTAGAAACTGGTTCATCTTGTACACAACGTCTGTTCCTTGTCCAAATTTTTCCTTGACAGCATCTTAAAGAAATATTTAAATTCTCATTGAGCACAGTAGAATCTGAATAAGTTGACTCAAATCCCATTACAATGAACTCTGGGCTAACTCAAACTAGAAGTAGTTTCTTCTCTTTCGTAGTAAAATACATCTAACAAAAACAAATTAACTTCTGCTACACTGTTACATGAACAGTTTGAATTCCTTTGAGGGTTGGAGAAGCAGAGGCAGGCTATGGGGAAACAGGTGATGGGAACATTATATAAGAAAAACCTTTTAAGGCTGCAAAGAAGGAAGGCTGTAGGTTTTGGAACTTCACAGTCAGATGGTAAATTAACATTATACAGCTCCTAACTCTTACCTAAATGGCACATAGTTTGTCTTGTGGAAGACAATTTCTTTCTGTACCATCCTTGCTCTTTTTTCCTCTCACGGAGCATTGTTTGAGCTCTTCCTCTGTAAAGACCTGCAACATGCATGCCTTTACGCTGCTGCCAAAGTCGTTTCTATAGGCCAGAATTTCTCTTAGCTCATCCACCTTTTAAAACAAGTTCAGTAAAAAAGAATAAGCAAGAGAAAAAGGCAATAGATTTTAAAACTAAATGTTATCACTGTTTTTTTCCACATTTGTCAATGTAACAAATTGTGTAGTATTTTGATGTCTACAGTAAATAAACCATTCTGACTTGATTTCAATCCAATACGTTTATTTTCTAGACAAAACTTGATATACCCCCCCCCCCCTCCCCATACCTGCTGAATGCTTGATAGTTCTTGGAATATCAATAATCTTTTACCTTTTCCAAGAGCCACCATGACAGCTATCTGACTTTGATTTTAATTCCACAAAAAGGGACAATTTTCCCACTAGCACTTCTTGGATGTGGGGGACTACAACCAACTTGGTGCTATGCACCTTGTTGGAATACATGTAATGGAAAATAACCAATCATGAGAAAATGTGGGAATCACTTGAAAATTCCAAAACTCGACAGGCTAATGTTTCCTTACCAGTGATTTTGGTGTAACATCAGGTACTTTTGTAACGTCTGGCAATTTTACATCTTTCCGTTTATTGTTGCTGCCATCTTCATCACCATCTGAGGCAGTGATGTGAGCTCATGTTCTACGATAAATATAATTGGAATAAAGTTAAGTTATTAGCAATTCCTTCTTAATATTTTTATTTACAGGTACACTGCAAGACAAATGTTGGTCATAAGACAGTGTGACCATTTTGTAGTCAACAATCCAACCAAAAGTCGAAACGAATTCCAGTGAGAAACGAACTTATGCAAAGGTTCAACTCAACTTAAGTTGGAATCTATTCTCAAAATTTACAAGTGGAATAATAATTCACCTTTTTGGCTGCCAACAACTTATGAATCAGCCGTTCCATCTTTTCCATTCGTGCTTCTATGCTGTCAACTTTCTCCATCAGTTTTCCTACAGTGACTATTACATTGGACTGTTGGTCTGCTTTGCTGCTACTGGCAGTGACTGGTATTTCAGGTGATGGGGTTTCATAGGCTGGTGTTTGGAGTGGACTACTTGGTAGCTGGCGAGATGGTGTAAATGTATGTTCTGATAATGGTTTGGCTGGAGTGAAGGCCTGTGGTGTTTGAGACACATCATCTAGTATTCGGGGTGGACTACTTGGTAACTGGCGTAATGGTATATCCGCAGGATCTGGTAATGTTTTGGCTGGAGTCAACTTTACACTGAAAATGCTAAAACCTTTCATGAATGTACAAACAGTGTGAATGAGTGAGTGAAATAATTTATTTCTTGATGGATTGGTACAGGTATGGACAGTTCCTGTTTAGTTACTAATGACTTATTAATAATGTGTCAATGGAACTAAAAACGCTAACGATAAAAACTTGGCTCCTTACTATACCGTAGCATATTTCGCGCATTCTCTTGCACAATAGTGGCATAATAAATGGGTCTATATATTGTCTTAAACCTTGGTCTAAGTCAGACTTTGTTTAAATAAACCTTCCTAAAGTGTTTAAATATTAAGAAGCTTTTGAGTGAAAGGCATCCAACGTCCCACTTTTTAAATTTTTTGTTTCAGACTGTATTTGTCCTGGTTCTTGTGAGTAGTTTAAGACCAGATCTCACTAAGACTTTGTTTAATATTTGACCCCGTGTGTGTTTTCATTTGAAAACCTTTTGTGCAGCCTTTCATACATGTATTTGGGGCAGTATTCTATCAAAGTTTCAAATAACAGTCTAAATAATATATAGTCCTTCATATGGGCGTATTAAATGTACTGGTACATTTTAAATGAAAACGATTCTTATTCATTTATTTTTATATTCTTTTAAGAGTCATCAATGCTAATCGCCTTCAAGGGAAGTGCATTTACATTTGTGGACAAAGTGGGACCGTTTTTATTGCCAAAACCCCAAACACGTGTGAAAGAGACTAATATGAGACAGACTGTCTACTTTTTCAATTATTTGTGCGGAAAGTAACTTGTAAATATATATAGCTTGTACATTGTGGACGTTTTTAGACATTTATAATATGGATTCTTTCACAAAGGCAGCATTTATATTTCCCTTTCATTACTAGCTGAAGAATACCGTTGCTTATATCTCAAACAATCTTCTATCTTTGTGTATTCTGAGATAGCTTAATAAACACATAAGTAGAAAATATCAATTGGCTTGAGGAAGTGGAGGGGGGGGGGGGTGGTTTGCTGTTCAAGATAGCACATTGATGTTGATTGAGTAGAAATGTATTATTAAGTTAGCACAAGTCAACGTTAGTTGTGTCTCGTTCCAGACATCAATAATAATGTTATCAAGGCCAGTTGTTGGAAATTCACACTAAATAGTGAGAATGGACACTTTTTTGTAACTGTTGAAAGTCATGACTTGTTCTAGTCATAAAAACCACAGTTTGTCTTGCCTTGTCATTAACTGTCATGACTTCATTTCATTTTCTACAAACTGTCATGACAATTTAATGATGAAACTCAAATTATCATGATCAGCTACAAAAATGTCATGATGTCATTAAAATTGTTCTGACTTGTCATGACAAATCAATGACTAATCGCATTTTGTCATGAAGGGTCATCAAGTGTCTTGACTTCATGACGATTTTTATGACTGTGTCATGACCAGTCATGACTTGCTCATGACTGTTCATGATTTTGTCATGACAATTCATGAATTCTCATAAAAAATCATGATTTGTCATGAAATGTCATGATAAGTCATGATATTTAATGACCACTTTTTACACGGGTGATGTTTAACTTGTGAAAAAATTAAGGGCCGAGCCAGCCCAGTTTTATTCTGTGGCATCGCCGAGTCTATAGGCTAAAACAACACTAGAGCGCCTAAAGACTAGGCTTGGAGCAAGCAAAGTGCAGGGTCAAATAAAAGTGCTCAGCAATATAATCAAGCCTTCTGGACCTCAAGGGGCCGGCTGTCCTGAAAAAAGCCAGGCTGTTGGACCTTGTACTAAAATCAAGATCATGTGAAAACATTATTCAATGGAAGAAGTCCATGCCCATAGTAGCCTTAAAAAACCTTAGATACAGTTGAGTTTGGTTCAAATGAAAACATATATGTCACTAGCAAACGTTTAGATGCCAATGACTTACTTGAATATCCCCAGAAAATATTGGTCGACGCATTCTTTTTCAATGGCCGAAAGACCAGTTCACAAGATGTTCCAGATGATCACTCGCCAATCCCTTTTCGTTTAAGTTCGCTTTCATTATTGTATTCCTTTAACAGTTAACAAATAAGGCTATTTTTAGCAGCACATAAGAGGGTAAAAATAAGTTTGGTCGCTTTAGTCCTTTTATAACTGTGAAGAAATTATAAACGCTTACGTTATCTTTTTACCTTTGTAGACTATCTGAGCACCACTTGGACATGTGGTCCTTCCCCAGCGAACAAACTTCACCCCAGACTGCCCAGCTCCGTCTTGTCCCTTTCCACCTTTGGCTCCTTGAGGACCCTGGGCACCAGTCCTACCAACAGCTCCTTGGTCTCCTTTAGGACCAGGAGGGCCCGGAAACGGCTTGTTGGTGCCAGGCGTGCCTGGTTCCCCTGCAATAAAATGTTTCTGACCTTATAAGTTTTCTTCCATGAGGACAATCAGTATTGAAGCCTACTTTCGTTTTATCGGGGCTCTCCTTCTGTTTCCTGTAGTTGGACTGTTGAAACTCGAAATGTCGTTGACGTTTTGCAAGTGTAAGGAAAGCGCAACGGTCTGGAGAAGCAAATATTTTGCTCTGAAAGTCAACACCAGTAATTTTATAGCGCAAATAATACTAATCAGAATTTATTTTCTCAGCATTTTAGGTGTCATCTAAACCCCAGTTGAGTGCATTAAGCGGTTTTGGTATGACAAATTCATTTGTATATTTGAGTTTGCATTTGTGGGACTCGACAACTGAACAAGGATGAGTTAGTGATTTCCTTTGTTTACCTTTTGATCCGGGTTTTCCAGGGGGTCCTGGTGGCCCCATCTTTTCCTTTCCATGTTGTCCTGTAACAGTGAACAAGAGTTTTCTCACCACTTTCTTTGAGCAGATTTCTTCTACTGTTATATTTTGTACGCAACTGTAGTAAACTGGCATTACTTCAAAGGACGCTGGCAAATTTGAGCATGGTCGCAAGTAACCAAAACCAATTCAAAAGAGCTTCCTACAAAGCCTCTAAACAATATATTGGGTAATGTATGATATGTGACTGTGAAGTGAGTAAACGCCTGAAATGAAGAGCAGTGGACACTGTACAACTGCTTCTGTAAATAACCATAAACTTTCAGGAAAGAATTTCTTTTGATGGAGTGCAGAATAAGAAAACTGCTTCAGAAACGTCTATTCTTATTCTCGTCCCACAGCAGCATTTGTAAAATTCCGGTTTAAGAGCCAATATTATTCCTATGGTAAACCGTACGTATTTTCTATCAGATCTGAACTGCAATGTTCAATATGAACTACAACGAACTACAGTGTTCAGAATGGTTTATTCCAAATTATACAAAGGTATAATAATGAGTTAGCTTTTTGCCCCGCATAGCGAAAAGCGGAAAATTGCGTATTTCGGTGTCTGTAGAATACATGCTGCGCACTACCAATTTTCAAGATTTCAGTCTTGGTCGTGTTTTTTATGTTTACCAGGATTATTTAAAGGAAGCAAAAAAGAGTTGTCTTGCTCACACCTAAAAGCTAATGCCAATATAGCTCTTTTTCCTCGTCCTCGTCTTCAAAAGTTGTAGACTAATCATGTCATGTAGAGCTGACATCTCACATGAATGCTCTCTATTACTTATTCGCAATACCTTTACCATTGAAAATTTCCTATAAGCATTTTTTTACATTGGGTGACTTATCGCGAAGAGGTTCTGAGCGATAAACGTTCGAGCCACTTTTTGAAGATTTTATTTAGAAATAAAACCTTTCCATTTGTCAAACACTTTCGTTTTGTCGATTTTGTATAACTGAAAGTTTTGGCCTCGATGTTCGTTGCAAGACTTTTCCGAGATTTAAAGAGCCAGTGTCACCCAAGGTGCTTTGCGCGGTTGTGTTTTTGTTTTGAAGTTTGGCTCGGTCGCGTTTGCCAGACGTTTCGCTGCTGCACTGGCCTTTCAGCAAGCTGATATTTACAGTAGTAGCCTCTGAAAATAGTAATATCTTTATCACTAGAGGTTACCGGAGAAACAAACTCTAGATCTGACTTTGTAGTCAACGCGTATGGAGCTTTTATAAATACCGATCGATTGACGATCGATCTCGATTGACGTAAAACCAGAGTAGCCACTTTCACTCGATATAAAAATAATAAGAAAAAAACAAGTAGCAAGAATATTGACGTCTTCATCGCTAGATGTCACTGGAAAAAACTACTCAAGATCTGACTTTGCATTCAATGCGTATACATGGATCTATTACAGTCTGATCGATTGATTGCGCGATCGATTGCATTGACCGATGTCGCTGGACGCAAAACCAGAATAGCCACTTACACTTTTTGTAAAAATAAAACATAAACACACAGAGAGCGCAAGGAATAATTGAGGAAAACAGCACAAGTGCATTACCATAAGCATTATTTTGGAGGAAGCCCGTAGCTACTGTTATTTTGTGGTAAATCAACGTTCCTTCTGTTTTTATTTGGCAACGAATGTAGCACTATTTTGGCAAACACAGTGTCAGTACTATTGCTGAAACCCGTAGATGTTTTTCTTTCCCTCCGCTACTGATACACGGACTCCTTCAGCCGTACAACTTTGGCAGAACCCGTAATAATCGGCCTTCGCCTCAAATTTCCTGAACCCTATGAGGCATTCCTTCTCCACCGCAAAAACACTTCAGAATTCGGAAATGTACAACGAAATCGATACGGCGACACTTAAATGTGAAGTCAAAATTCACACTAGTGCTTTCGGATCGCTAACGGCAGCGACGGAAGAAGATACAAATCAGACATCACGACAATGAAGACAATGGCGTATTTTTCATATATGAAAAATTTACCTCGGCGCGCAAAGCACTTTGGGTGACACTGGCTCTTTGAATTAAGGCATTTAAAAACACGTTTACAACTATTGGTTAAGGAAACTTTATTTTATGGAACTTATTTATATACTAACCAAGAAGGTAGGCCAAGAGGGACGAGTCACCTGATCTGGGTGATAAGCGCAACAAAGCATCAAGCCTGCAGAAAGACCATTAAGGAAAAATGAAGATCAGCAACAATTATTGAACCTTTTCAGTTCAGCAGAGAAAGGATTCCTTCAATTTGGGCGGTAATAGAGCGTATTGTTACTGTTTGTGCAAATTATTTTGTGGAAGAGTTGTTATCAGATTTTTCTAGCAATTCATCTCAAAAAGCTGCACTTTTTGGAAATCAATTTTATCTTGGCTTTAGTTCTCTTTCCTGAGTCTCCCGGCACTGGAAAAGTTGAAAATTTACAAAACATGTAATTTTCATGTAAATTTGGAATTACAGGATTTGTAAATTGCAATTTACATTTTAAGGTTTTGTAAAATAAAATTTACATGAAATTTACACGTTTCAATAGATTATGTAAACGTGGTGTAAATGAAAATTTACAGGGTCACTTTCTGGTTTTATAATTCGAAAAACATGTAAAAAACGTGTAAATTCCTTTTGGCAAATTTACAGTATCTGTAGTGTAAAAAAATATGTAAATTGTTTGAACACATCATGTAAATAACATGTAAATGGTCATAACAGAAAACTGTGGTGTTAGAACTCTGTAAATTGAATTTACGAGAAACTGGTTTCTTTCCATGGACAATGTAAATGTCCTGTAAATGGTACTTTACATGGTCATGTTCTAATGCAGATTTGAGGATAATGTAAATAACATGTAAATTTATGGTTACTAGAAAAGGGGGCGATTGAACCGCATATCGTTTCCATGTGTCATGTAAATGAGCTGTAAATAGTGATTTTCAACATGTAAATGGTTTTACCAGATACAGTAAGGTTGCTGTTGATGCTTGAACATTAAATTTACATGAAACGTTTTTACAGAATTGATATCTGACAGAGTAATGGGCTCCTGTATCTGATAAGAAATTAAGGTGATTTATTTGTGAAAACAAAATGGCATATACGGGGCTTTGACGTAAAATGGCATATACGGGGCCAAGTAAAATGTCTGTAAAATGGCTAGTACGAGGCTCTGTTAAATGTCTGTGGTCTTCCATAGCTCAAAAGGAGGTCGTTCCCAGGGAACGTGAGGTATATTTAATCTAGTAAATCAGTTATCGTTCGAGTACTGACGTAGGCAAGGATCGAGCTTCGGTTGAACAGAGAGAATAGAGTTCCGGTTTATCAAAGAACGGTGTTCTGGAGCCTTAGGGTGGTTAGCTTTCATTAATTGTTATGGTAACACTGTATTTATATTCTTAAAATTTTATTCCTGGCAATTAACGATCGTTGGTGTGCCATTCTGTTCCGGTTTTTTTCTTCTTCTTTTCTTTCTTTCTTCCTTCTTGCAAGTTAAGTCAAGAAAATGACCTCCTTTGGACCTATGGAATCCAGACTCTACCAGTGTCTGTAAAACGGCATATACCGGACTCTTTAAAATGTATGTAATAGGGCATAAACGGGGCTCTGTAAAATGTCTGTAAAATTAAGGAAATGGGGCATCATAAAATCTCTGTAAATTGACGTAAACGGGGCACCACAAAAACTCTGTAAATTGACGCAAACGGGGCATCATAAAATCTCAGGCTCCTGCTGTAAATCATGACGTCGCAAACAGGGCATCATAATTTATAGGTGTTACAAATTTGCGTTAGATTGTCAATTTAGAAACGTTTCAAACAGAGCACTGGCGTTAATTATATTCATCTGAAAATACCCCCGTTTAATTTCATTGGCGTTGATGTACCAACCGGGCTCGTTGCTCCTTGTCAGTGGTATTTTCTCAACTTAACGGATAAGAAAAAAAATAAAAAACGCAGCTGCAATTTGAAAGAAAATTTGTTGTAGATTTAGAGTTCTGATATTATTAGAGCTAATGAAAATGAATCGAAAAGCGGTTCGCATTTTATTTGCCGGTTCTGGCCCAATCTCGTACCAGGGTGGGTTTGGCCGAGTGACCTTGGGTACGAATTGATCATGCGCAAAGCGGTTCCCTTCCCGACGTGCTGTTCGTATTTTTGGCGCCGATCGTTGAATTCATCGTTTGAGGTCTAAAATTTCTTTCGCTTTGGAGAGATGGCTTGTGAACTATTCCTTCTCCTTGCTTCACGGTCTCTGAATAGCTGCAAACAATCTTCTTACAGCGGATTAACGATCAGTGGGAATGTTTTTCTGCCATTTAACAAGCTGGATCGAGTCAACTTTTGGCCGCCATAATCATGCATGGTTCTTGTTGTAATTGCCAAGGTAAGCTAAGTTTTAGACTGTAAAACGTGAGCTAAGGCTCTTGTATATCCAAATATTCGTGCCTTGTTTGATATTTGCCACGTTTAAGCGAATTGCCCCGCACTTTAAATGTTCTTGATGACACTTTCTTTGGGACTTCAAAAGTACATGATGTAAGCTCAACAGTAATTGTGGCTCATTGCTGAGCTCCCACACCTTTTAAAATCAAGACTGGAATAAGCTTATATTTTCTTTGTTTTAAATTATCATGTTTACACATTTTATTTCATAGTTTGAGATCTTTATGCTTGCCCGACGTGACCAATCGAACCAAATTGAACACTCGATTAATCAAATTCAATCGAACCCAGTCGAACTCAGTCATATGATTGGGTTCGGTAATCGAATTCAGTCGGGCTCTCACAAAAAAATGGAGCAATCCAACATTGATTAGGTTCGATTGTGTTCGATAAGGTTTGATTCAGTTCGACGGGAAGGCAATCACAAAACTGTTAACATGGTTTGTGTGGGATGACATTCCATTGAAAATAGAGGTAGCAGAGCCAAATCTGGGGAGATGCAAGTTTTTCTTGGCAGCTTACAATGCCAACTCTTTCCACATCATCGGCTTGGTTCATTGAATTTTGCGTGGGTTATTGTAAAGATTACATATGCTGATAAGAAATAAATGAATCATATATGAAAATTTAAAATAGGTGGGGTGAATTGAAATTTATATAATCTTCTGTTGTCTGATGAACTTAATTTGTAAGTTGTTCTCACATTGTGAACCATACTGTTCAAATAACTTATATATTTTGAATGAATTTTTTTTGTTCGATTCGTTCGATTGGGTTTGAAAATCGAACACAATCAAACTTTCACACAATTTCTTTAGTTCGATTGTGTTCGATTTCTGAACCAATCAAACCTAGTCATTCGATTTAGTTTGACTGGGTTTGATTGAGTTCCATTACTGAAAAGTTCGATTGGTCACATCGGGTACTTGGTACAGTTTGCTAGTGATGGCTTTGTTGTTAGATCTTCAAGCTGCTGTACTATTTGCAAGTGACCACATTGACTCTGATTGAATGGGTTTTATCATGTTTATACATTTAATTTCATAATGTGAGATCTTTATGCTTGGTACGGTTTGCTAGTGACAGTTTTTTGTCAGATAGTCAAGCTGCTGTACCATTGTGAGTGACCACATCACCTTATATTCCATCTGTTTCTGTCAGACAGACAGGTAACATCTATTAGTGTGATCAGTGTTTACCCAGGGCTGTCATTAAGGGCCGTAAACCGTAACACCTGTTATGGCTGAGTATTCATGACGGGACCTCAATGTTATGGGTGAACTCGGTTTCTTGTCCTTACAACTTACTTACAAGTTTGTTGTGGGTGTGAAGTTCAAGGTAACAGGTGACTCAAAGCTTAATGACAGCCCTGTATACCGAATCATTGGTTATTCAAACCTGGTCATGCATTCCTGTCAATAACAAACTAATGAATGGCTTCTGTCGCCCAGCCGGAGTAGGAATTTGACAGGTTTACAATATGCATAATCTGCCTGTAACAGTCAGTTACATTTCTTTATTTTTACATCTCTTTATTTTTATTCTCTTTTCACTTCGCTGCCCATTTGTTTTTTCAATGCATAAATGTTGAGAGAACTCAAACACCAGGCCTGGTATTTACGTATTCTTAAGGGCGGTGCCTCCTTTTGTTACTGCCCATACGTTCTGCGCATCTTGGTACATGTATATTCAGATTTCTTAAGGAAATTGCCCACTAATACAACAATATTTTTGCACGGCTTATGACTATGTGGGAAAAGCAGATCTTAGCAAGGGCTATCAGAATCCAAAAAGAAAATTGGGGGTAACCATTCATTTTTCAGAGATAATAGAGCTTAAGTTTGGAAAGAAATTGCCATACATTCTTTGTATTTTAATGCTTTTTTAGAATTATGGTTGCTTAGTTATCTCTGAAAAATGCACAGTTACCCACATTTTTCTGTCTGGATTCCAATAGCCCTTGCTAAGATCTACTTTTTCCCCATAGTCATAACCTTTGCAAAAGTACATCTGTATTAGGAGGCACCGTCCTTAAAAGGTTGTGCAACTATGCAAATCGAAGTCAGTCAAACTCTCACCCTGTCCTGAGGCTGGAAGTCACACATTAACTATTATGGAATATCAGATCAAGTTTCACTTTGAATTGTTTATTTCAAAGCCACTTATTGCATTTGTTTGTAACTGACAGGAACACATGACTGGGTTAGTTTGAGAACAAAATAAGGCCTTTGTGCATGATAAATTTATGCCTTAGCAGTGACTAACCTTCAAATCACTGTTTTTATTGCACAATGAAATCAAGGCAAATAGTGTACACCAGGCTTTTATTGATGGCTTAAAATTTGGTTGCTGACATATAATATGAACATGAATATATGAAATTCATATATTTGAACTGCAGATAAAGATAGAATTATATGTAGATCATCGCAGTGAAGTTGTTCCAACCTAAGCGGTTGAAAAGAAGAAACCTGAAAAATTCAGGCTTGAACAGGAATCAAACCCATGACCTCTGCGATACCAGTGCAGCACGCTAACCAACTGAGCTATCAAGCCAACCTGGAGCTGGTCAATTGAGAGTTCGTATTAGCCCGTCGATGGAGAATAAATGAACATGAATATATGAAATTCATATATTTGAACTGCGGATAAAGATAGAATTATATGTAGATCATCGTAGTGAAGGTGTTCCAACCTAAGCGGTTGAAAAGAAGAAACCTGAAAACAAATTCAGGCTTGAACAGGAATTGAACCCTAACCAACGCGCCCTAACCAACTGAGCTGCACCGGTATCGCAGAGGTCATGGGTTCGATTCCCGTTCAAGCCTAAATTTTTTCAGGTTTCTTCTTTTCAACCACTTAGGTTGGGACACCTTCACTGCGATGATCTACATATAATTCTATCTTTATCCGCAGTTCAAATATATGAATTTCATATATTCATGTTCATTTATTCTCCATCTACGGGATAATACGAACTTTCAATTGACCAGCTCCCAGTTGGCTTGATAGCTCAGTTGGTTAGGGCGCTGCACCGGTATCGCAGAGGTCATGGGTTTGATTCCCGTTCAAGCCTGAATTTTTCAGGTTTCTTCTTTTCAACCGCTTAGGTTGGAACACCTTCACTGTGATGATCTACATATAATTCTATCTTTATCTGCAGTTCAAATATATGAATTTCATATATTCATGTTCATATTATATGTCAGCAACCAAATTTTAAGCCATCAATAAAAGCCTGGTGTACACTATTTGCCTTGATTTCATTGTGCAATAAAAACAGTGATTTGAAGGTTAGTCACTGCTAAGGCATAAATTTATCATGCACAAAGGCCTTATTTTGTTCTCAAACTAACCCAGTCATGTGTTCCTGTCAGTTACAAACAAATGAATTCATTAATGAATATTTTTTTCGCAATAAGTGGCTCTTGAAATAAACAATTCAAAGTGAAACTTGATCTGATATTCCATAATAGTTAATGTGTGACTTCCAGCCTCAGGACAGGGTGAGAGTTTGACTGACTTTGATTTGCATCGTTGCACAACCTTTTAAGGACAGTGCCTCCTAATACAGATGTACTTTTGCAAAGGTTATGACTATGGGGAAAAAGTAGATCTTAGCAAGGGCTATTGGAATCCAGACAAAAAGGGGGGAACTGTGCATTTTTCAGAGATAACTAAGCAACCATAATTCTAAAAAAGCATTAAAATACAAAGAATGTATGGCAATTTCTTTCCAAACTTAAGCTCTATTATCTCTGAAAAATGAATGGTTACCCCCAATTTTCTTTTTGGATTCTGATAGCCCTTGCTAAGATCTGCTTTTTCCACATAGTCATAAACCGTGCAAAAATATTGTTGTATTAGTGGGCAATTTCCTTAAGAAATCTGAATATACATGTACCAAGATGTGCAGGAACGTATGCGCAGTAACAAAAGGAGGCACCGCCCTTAAGAATATGTAAATGCCAGGCCTGGTGTTTGAGTTCTCTCAACATTTATGCATTGAAAAAAAATGGGCAGCGAAGTGAAAAGAGAATAAAAATAAAGAGATGTAAAAATAAAGAAATGTAACTGACTGTTACAGCCAGATTATGCAAATTGTAAACCTGTCAAATTCCTACTCCGGCTGGGTGACAGAAGCCATTCATTAGTTTGTTATTGACAGGAATGCATGACCAGGTTTGAGTAACCAATGATTCGGTATACAGGGCTGTCATTAAGCTTTGAGTCACCTGTTACCTTGAACTTCACACCCACAACAAACTTGTAAGTAAATTGTAAGGACAAGAAACCGAGTTCACCCATAACATTGAGGTCCCATCATGAATACTCAGCCATAACAGGTGTTACGGTTTACGGCCCTTAATGACAGCCCTGGGTATACACTGATCACACTAATAGATGTTACCTGTCTGTCTGACAGAAACAGATGAGCTGCACCGGTATCGCAGAGGTCATGGGTTCGATTCCCATTCAAGCCTGAATTTTTTCAGGTTCTTCTTTTTGACCGCTTAGGTTGGAACACCTTCCCTGCGATGATCTACATATAATTCTATCTTTATCCGTTCAAGCCTGAATTTTTTTTCAGGTTTCTTCTTTGCAACCGCTTAGGTTGGAACACCTTCACTGCGATGATCTACATATAATTCTGACATATAATATGTTAGCCACATCTCTGTTACATGAATGCTGTGTTTGAAAAATGAGCAATATAAGGCCGATTTGCTTAAAAATGCACAGAGGACCCTTATTCCACAAAAAATATCAACTTAAGCAGCTGATAAAACAGCCTGAAGAAAATTTCTCGCCTGAAGTTTTTTCAGGTTGTTCTTTTATCAGCTGCATAAGTTGATATCATTAACTGTGATGGTCATTATCATTTCATAGTTTAGCACCACTTGCCTTTTTGACAAGTTTTAGTGAAGATACTTTCTTATCATTGCTTTGGCTCAAAGAGTAAAATAGTCTATCAGCTCTTTTCATGTACATGCATGTAAACATTTCATTCAAGGGGAATCCTTCAAATTACCTTTTAGGTGATTTCTGATTATAAAAAGGAAATGCGGGATGCCATAAAAGCTGATTCCCTGAAGTTGTTGCAAACAGGGCTTGTAAGTATTCATGTATTAATTTATTACTCGTTAATATATGTAACAGTAAGTTTTCTGAAAATTAGTTTTAGGATTACTTGAAAAAAAGTTTTAACCATTGCCTTAAAAGCTCAATGGCAGCCTTTTAGTGTGTTGGATGCATGTCACAACACCATTTCTCTGCAGACAATTCATCACAGTCAAACTACTCTGCATGTGACCATTTGCCTGACACTAGTAATAAACCAATCAACAGTTATTTGAAATTATGGTACTGGATATCATTGGAATTTTGCAATAGGCTATGCAAAATTGAAATTTTGATCCCATTAATAAAATCTATCTGTTATTAGTGAAAGTCATTCCTAAATAAATATACGAATGTGCTGAATATCTTGAATGTAATTCAGTTTGGTGTGTACTAATTAATAACCATGTAGTGAATTCAGTGTGCAAGAAAATGCAGGTTTTGACAGGGTGTCTGTATTAAGCGGGTACTATGTTTATTAATTAGTCTAGCGTCTGTGCTTATGGTTACTGTTAATCACATTTCTCTTCCAGGTTCAAAGAGACCAAGAAATTATGATTGCCCTCCACTTTTCAAAAGAGAGACAGGTTTCCTCTGTCACATTAAAAAGACTGAAACCATTGTGCAAGGATCACTGCATTCCTTGCATGCCAGGGACACCTAAACAAGACCTACTGAGTTCCCTAGGACAGGTTCTGTTTGAGAAATGTCGTAAAATGTAAAAACAATGAAGAACTTACCACCTATGATAACCTCGTAACTATTGATTTACCTACCGGTACTAATTTGTCATGTGCAGTTGAACTTTGCTTACACGTAACAAATATTATAAAAACCAGGGTTCAAATAAGATACAATTTAACAGCATTCATAAGTCGACCTTACACAATATACACATACATTTCTGTTGATGAGACTGATTCTTCTCCAATGGGTGTACTACTTTGGGTGCATAAACCATCAGCGAATACCACTCCACAATGTACTGAGTACCAAATTCTAAAGTTGCAAATGCTAAAACGAATGCTGTGTCTGTGAGCCCCAAGTTGTAAGCACTGGTCCACTTAACCAGGAAAATATGTTACAAGACAACAATTCGATCAAATCTAGTTCAATGAATTTTTCTTTTGTTTTGTGAAAGTTGATGCTGTAGAATATGATGTCGGCATCTACATAACAAATCTTAGAAATATGCCAGAGTCAAATACATGTATCTTGACACTTTAAGACGGATTCAGCTCAGCATTCGAGCAATAAGTGCAAGAATTATTTACTAATACTCATAGCAAGGTAACATTTTGGAGTAATATATCAAACACGAGAAAGAGTGTTTCATCAGGATATCCAAACCCCGAGAAGTGGGTTGAAAAAACGAGGCGCAGCCGAGTTTTTTTGACCGACTTCGAAGTGTTTGGATACCTGATGAAACACTCTTTCGAGTTATTGATATGGCTTCTCAAACCATTCATAATTCTTGGAGGTCCATTGGGTTGCATCATCACTGATTTATGCTTTTCACCTGACAACGTTTTTTCAATTGGATGTATATAACAAATTGTAAGAATGATTAATACAAATGTGTAGTATTTTTTAAAATAACTTTATGGGTCAGAAACAACAGTTATTACCATTTGAATCGAAACACCAGGATATTTTTACATTTAACAAACCTATATTGATGTGAAAATATTTTGAAAGCACATAGTTCAAATTATAATTTTTATTGAATTGGGCAGAATGAAACAATAAAGTTTTTATGCATTTTTATTACACATTTTTATTTACTGAGGACTGTATAAGTTATTTACAGGATCTTAACAGCCCTCCCTTTTAATTTCAATTTACGTGGTATTTGCAGGATCTTGACAGCCCCCTTTTTTAATTTACGTGGTATTTACAGGATCTTGACAGCCCCTCTTTTTCAATTTACATGATATTTACAGGGTATTGACAGCCCCCCCCCCCCTTTTCGATTTACATGACATTTACAGGATCTCGAGAGCCCCTCTTTTTCAATTTACATGATATTTACAGGATATCGACAGCCCCCCTTTTTTAATTTACATGATATTTACAGGATATCAACAGCCCCCCTTTTTCGATTTACATGATATTTACAGGATATCAACAGCCCCCCTTTTTCAATTTACATGGTATTTACAGGGTCTCGACAGCCCCCCTTTTTCAATTTACGTGGTATTTACAGGATCTCAACAGCCCCCCTTTTTCAATTTACGTGGTATTTACAATGTTATTTACAGGATCTCGGCAGCCCCTCTTTTTTAATTTACATGATATTTACAGGATCTCGACAGCCCCCCTTTTTCGATTTACATGATATTTACAGGATCTCGAGAGCCCCTCTTTTTTAACTTACATGATATTTACAGGATATCGACAGCCCCTCTTTTTCGATTTACATGATATTTACAGGATATCAACAGCCCCCCTTTTTCAATTTACATGGTATTTACAAGGTCTCGACAGCCCCCCTTTTTCAATTTACGTGGTATTTACAGGATCTCGACAGCCCCCTTTTTTCAATTTACGTGGTATTTACAATGTTTTTTAAAGGATCTCGACAGCCCCCCTTTTTTAATTTACATGGTATTTACAAGGTCTCGACAGCCCCCCTTTTTCAATTTACATGGTATTTACAATGTCATTTACAGGATCTTGGAAGCCACCCTTTTTCAATTTACATGGTCTTTACAGGATCTCGGCAGGCTCCCTCTTATAAATTTACATGTTATTTACATGATCTGTGTTCTTTTGCCTTACAACATTTACAGTATCTTTCTTTATATTTACATGTTTCAATGCCGAAATTTACATGTTATTTACAGTATCTTTTGAGAACATGTAAAAGTCCAAAAATTATGTATATTTACTTTTTACAGTATCTTTTTACCCTTTTACATGTTATTTACATAGTATGTAAATTTTCAACTTTTCCAGTGCGGCCTAATACATAGAATTTTATTAGCTCCGCATTATTTTGTTGCAGCTAGGCTAAACACCAAGTATAGTCAAATGTCCACAAAGCTGAATGTTCTGCTTCACAAGATAATCACTAGCGTTTTTTTTTTAATTTATTTTTTGCCCTTGGATCTGTTACATTTCTTATCGCTAACATTTCTTAAGGCGTGTCTAGTTTAAAAAACTGTAGTAAAGCCACCTGTGAATTATCGAAATCAGTTGCTTACAGTAATAAGTAATTAAAAGTAAAATCATCAGCGAAGTTGGTCTGAGATAAATTAGCTTTAGTGAACAGAATATTTAACTAGTCAGGCCTTTTACTTTTGAACTAAGCGGGGTTTAGCGTTTGCGAATATCGTGTGATAAAAGGTCGCTTTAAATTTTGCGGGAATAATTTTCCCTACATCCAATAATCTTACTTACAAAAATATTCTAAGCAAAACTTACAGTGGCCAGCACTTTGGCTTGTTAAATTTTCTTGATCTTGTTACAGGTGGATAACAATAACGACAATAAAACGCAGCCGAAATTGTTGATGTTGTCGTGCCAAGGAAACTGTTTAAAGATTAAAGGTTCAAAGTAGCTCAGAAGTTCGGGGAGACCAAAGACAGTATAGTAAATAAAACTGTTTAACTTTTAACATACCTCTTTTCCAGTTCTTGGAATCGTTTGTCAGTCAAGCTTGAACTTTTGTTGTGACTGTGAGTAGAAGAGCATAAGGCTTTCAGGTTTTTATTTTCATTTAAGTAGCATTGGCAAATGGATAACGGCACCAAGGAAAAAATAAAGCAGCCAGGGGCCCGTTTCTCGAAACTCCCGATAACTTTCCTGGCCCGAAAACTATTTTAGGTGCACAATATTCTCCAACAACTATACAATTTTTATTAATTTGGAAAGCTAAATTTTAATCTTTATAATTTCGTGAAGCATATCGCTTAGTTTGCGCCAATAATTACCGTTAGCTGATTAATAAATTAGCTAAAAAAAATACTTACTGGGCCCGGAAAGTTATCAGGGGTTTCGAGAAACGGGCCCCAGGCCCCAGTTGTTCAAAAGTTGGATGGCGCTGTTCACCGGAAAAATCTCTATCCAGTGGATAACTTAACTGGTTTCCCTAACACTTATCCACTGGATAGTGATTTCTCCGGTGGATAGCGCCATCCAACGTTTTAAAACTGGGGCCAGATTTTTGAAGAATGCATCTGTTTTAATTTCTAAACGTTTACGATGAATATTTTCAGTCTTTCTACTTTTGATTCTTGCGGACTGAAGGCTCAAAACATTGATCTCGTTTGGTACTAAAAAGCAGTTTTCGAATATTAAGAAAATTTTTTTCCACGTCACAAAAATTTAGCCGTGACATTTTTGTAAATAAACCTCTAGTTTGAGCAGAGTGAAGCACTTTTTGAGCCAAACAAGCGATCTAGAATTAAATTGACGAGCAAATGGAAACGTTTATTAGGCTGCCTCATATGAGTGTATGTTTTTCTAAATCTTCGAGTCTTCTGGAGATGAAATGTTCTATTATTCCCTTCATTAAATTTATCCTAAATAAGACGGTTACTTCGAAATTAAAAACGACGGGCAGATCTACAATAGCGTACCTTTTTTCTACTTCTTGTAGTCGCTTCTCAATGTCCGACAGGTTGGGGGTTGCATTATTTTTGACTGATCTTCGCTCTCGGTGCAGCAAGGACTGTTTTTCACCAGTTTCAGCGCCATCAGAAGACACCTGATTGATGTTTTGATCTTGTCCTAGACGCCGTCCTTCCATATTTTCATCCATGGCAGAGATGTGGACCAGAATGGTACAACACAACACCAACACAACCACGAGACGCAGGCCGCCGCGAGGTGTTATAAATGAGGAAGACAATTTCATTGCGGACCGAATGGACTTTCCGTACTTCGAATCACTTTGAATTTTAGACCAAGAAGAACGCAAACAACCTTCTTTCTCTCCTCCACAAGAAAGGTATTATGTGCACTCGATGTAGATGGGCATCACATTGGGACAGTGGCGAGAATATTTTCGCGTTGATGACGTAGAACCCAATACCACAAAATAACTGTCAAAATAAACCATCTTAAATCTATTTGCGACAATTAAAAACAATTTGGAAAAAATTGTAAGTTTGAAAAGACTATGGACACCAGAAAAGCCAAGAATGGGAGCAATTACTCGATTTACTCTCAAGAGTAAACATCTCAGCCGAAAATCACTGGGCTGTAACTTCGCCTCAAGGCAAAATAAGACTCTCAAATTTGCATTTCATTCAACTAATTTCATCCCAAACGGCGCCGTTGGAGTTTCTGTCCAAGTCGAAATTCAAAATTTAACAAACTATGAGGTGTCTAAAGTTATATTTTTAAATAACAAAAGGCATATGCGTAAGGCGACGGTGAAGGCAAGCTATGGATGACTCAAGGTAGTTCTCGCTTTCGAGACTGTGGATGAAATCCTGAAGTCTGACCACTGAATTGAATGATAACGAAGCAGTACTTTCCTGTGGTGCTGTTTATTGTGCTGTACAAGGTGCTTCTAACAAAGTGGTGAGTCTGAGAATGAAATCTTCAAATGTGAAAATTACAGTGAAAGCCACTGAGCTATTGAGCAGTACTTTCCTGTGGTACTGTTTATTATGCTTTACATGGTGGTTCTGCCTTTTGACTTTGTGGACAAAATCCTAAAGTTTGACCATTGAAATGAAAGCCACTAAGCGCTACTTTCTTGCAGTAATGTTTATTATGCTGTAAAATGTGGTTCTGACTTTTGATTCAAATGAAAGCTACTGAGCAGTACTTTGCTGTCATGCTCTTTATTATACTGTTCTAACTTTTGAGTCTATGGACAAATTCCTGATGGCGACCATTCAAAAGCGAAAAATTTTCCTTGGTAGGGTGCTGTCTGTTTTACCGAATTTTAAAAAAAGGGGAAATTTTAGCAGTTTCAAGCTTCCTCTCCTAACAGTGAAAGGACTAAACACGAACCGACAAGTGCTAGTTTTACCACGGGCGTTGGTTAAAATGCAGCAGAGACGGCACTCAGTGGAAACAACAATACAATCAAACAGCTTTTAGGGTCGTAAACCGTCAAAACCGCCAACCCCTGTTACAATCCTCTGGTCGCGTATTGAAATTTGTTACGAGTTAGTTATGACAATTATCGTAAATCGTCAATGATGCGTACGTAACTGATGCGTTGCATTTTAACCGAACACATCTTAGTTGATTTTTAGTTTGTAATGGCTCAACTTTACCACTGAGTTATGTTTGAGAGAACCGATCAACCGGCAACGCATTGATTACTCCAATAAGTTGATGGTTATTTATGATAATTTTCGACTTGGTCGTTTAATTAGCTTTTAATTATAAGCAAATTGACGATAAGTTTATATTTCGAATGTAGACAGAAAGTTTGATAGCTAAACAATAGGCTAATCTTGCCGATGTAGCATCACAACACAGTTACCTTTAATCTCTTCGGACACAACATGTCCCTGAAGAGAATTCAGAAAGATTCTACACTTTGAAACTTAAAAATTCGTAAACAAATTTGTGGCACTTGCTCTAGTTTTTTTTTTCAATTATTACTCATCGCAAAACATTCAACACTGAAACGTCTTTTAAGCCACCGTTTTAGATTACTTTTATTTCTCAGATGATATGATTTTACACTGTCATTACGGAACAGTTTGTGTCCTCATGCATGATGTACTTGTTCCTTTAGAACATCTTCTGAGGTCTTTGATCTTCTGCGTTTGCAGTCGTTTTCGCAAACTAAAACAGTAACAACGTTTCGTGTGACGTTTCGTGATTCGCTTGTTTTCGTTATTAATACATACCAGTAGGACCACTGTAAATTATTTTTCTCTTACAATTTAAATAACGACCCCTGGAAAACTGAAAAACTTCCCCTTTATGATGGATTCAACTGGACTACCCAGTAAACGCAAGAACCAAAATTTAATAAATATGCACAGTTTCTAGGTTCGACCAAAATCTGTACGCATCCATCTGGTTCGACCAAAATCTGTACGCATCCATCTGGTTAAAACCGACTGGAAATGTATACTAAGTCTTCTTGTATTCCCTTAGTGTAAGAAGCAGTGCATGGAAATCTAGCTGGAAATTATCAGGTGAGACGTGTCCTCTGAAAGAAAGTTTAGCTAATTTCTGACAGAATAGGCACTGATCATGTCTACACTGCTTCGTTAAAGGAGTTTTCAACTGAGGGCACGAAAACCGAAACTTTTTTGGCAAATTTGTCCCCATAAAGGTGTCTTTTTGACGTCACCAAATTGTTTTGATAAGCAGCTAACACAGCAAGGACAGATCCATCTATACGTGTGTCCATTTTGAATATCGACCAAATTCTGGAAGAGCTATACCAGAAAAAACATGTCCAATTTTGGGTGCAAAGTTGGTGGTAAAATAGGCCAGGTCACCTAGTTGATCAATGTTCCACTTCCAGGTTTTTTGAAGGACTGAGGCCAAAACTTTTCCAGTGGATAGAAAGGGGATAAAGGGTAAAAGATAAAGAGAAAAGGAAAGCAAAAGAAGCGAGCAAAAAATTGGAAATTAATCCGCAAAGTCCAAATTTTGGCTTATGCGCATGTGTGAAAGCAAAATATTGTGCAATTTACAACAGAAGCTGGTTCAAAATCTAGCTTAATTGTAAGAAAACGCTTTTGTAGCAAAGTGTAGTGGCATTTGGCAACATAGCACTCAAAAAACCGCTTTAACGGTAAAAAATACGTTTTTTAAGGAAAAAATCGGACGGGAAAGGGTTAATAGCTAAGCGACTGCTGTGTATTTGCTGCAAGCAAATACAAGTCTAAGAAACAAAATCATATTTATCTCACCAATACAGTGACAAACGTTACGTAAACGTTTACGAGAGTTAGGTAAAACAGGTCCGAAACTCGTAGCGCTAGCTTAGCTGTCGAAATGTTTGAATTTTAACAAACCTTGTAACTTTAAGGATACTTTTTAAAAACTGATGCTATAACTCTGGTGGATGTTGCCAACAACTTTGTCGGCGAAAAAGCAAACAGGGCTAGGAAGCAACTTTTATGGCAAATTTGTCCCCATAAAGGTGTCTTTTTTGATCAAATCGACACTTTGTATGCCTTATGACCTATTTGTTAACTTGTTGACGAGGGGGGTGGGGCTTTAACTAGACCAATTTGCTCACCCCGCCCCCCCCCCCCCCCGCCCAGTTATTTCAGCCTTGCTACGGGCCTGACATGCAAAATGAACCAATCAATCAGAACACTGAGTAGAATCATCACGCAACTGTGCATGTAACGCGTCAAGCGCGGGAAAATGCATGATTGCAAACAAGTCACAGTTGGTCAGGTTAAGCTTTATTTCGGACTAGTTGAGAAAGTTGCACGTGTTTTTTAATCAATCACAGTGCGCAGTAAAACGAAAGTAAGGCAAACGCAAACTACTTGCAACATTCAATCGAACTCCGGAATTGAAAACCGTTCTAATGAGCTGCCTTAGATAGACTGAGCCTATGAAACTGAGAAGCTGAGATAAACTTGTTAAGTTGAGACAGAAGCCTACGTGATATGCTCCTGGTTGAGATTCATGATTTTATTTACTCATTTTATCTCTTTCCACGAAAAACAAAAACAGGCTATCGATATTGATTTCGTTATTTCTTGTGCTCCTTCATTTTTACCTAGGCTTCTTTAATAAAGTGCATCACTAAACCGGGAAGTAAAAACGCTTTAGACAAACAATGCTCTTGGTTTGCTGTCAATCCTTACCGTCTTTAGTGGGCTTTCAAATATTTAGGGCCTTCTATCCTGAGCAACATTCACCCGTGAAAAAAAACCTAAAAACTCCGCATTTTTTTTTTCATTTTGATACTGTTTTAAAAGAGGAACATATTAAAAATTTCATTTATTTCAAACTACATTGTCAAGGATCATGCCTCTTTTAGACATTTTCCACACAAACTGCAAAAGTTACTGGTTGGTGAGCATTTTGTCGAGCACTCTGGACAAACTTTGCCTACAATATTTGTTTGCTCTGTAGTGACTTTGTACGGATGCTCCTGGTCGTTCGCTGTACATTTTGGCCCTAGGCTACGCTTTTGGGGGTGTAAGTACTCCACCATGGGGTAAGAGAATCCTGGCGCCGAGCCATAGATGGGGTAGTGTCCAGGCCTGACTGGGCCCTGGTAAGGCGATCGAGATTGGTGAGAAATATAACCCGGGTGTATGCCTGAGCTATAGTGCATGACGGGAGTTTCAGGAGTTTTTAAAGAAGCCAGGGCTTTTTCGTGACTCGGTAGAACACACTCTATCGCCCGTAGCACGTCTCCATGACAACCCTTTAAAATAAGTTCCAGCACACTACGCTTCTGAGTGGGAAAGAGCCTGGTAAGCAAATCTAGTGGATGAAGTTTCCCGCGGTAGCTGGAAGCTTGGTTTCCAGGACTCTCGAGATGATCGTTTGCCGAGTCATCGGTGGAAGCGCGTGAAATCTCTCGTTCTTTAATGTCATTGACTGGTTGCTTAAAGTCCTGGATGATATCGTTTGATTCGCCGTTTGTTCCGTCACTGTCGTAGAAAACGCTGTCATCTCCTGCCTCGGGTGGCGACGGGAAGGAGGATTCAACCTCTGAAAATCCGCGCTTTAATGCTACAATGAAAAAGAAAATTTTCAATGTTCTGGCAATTCTTTTCTAAAAAAGGCAAGGAAAAATTATTGCGAGCAAAGCATGGCGCGAAAACGAATCCAGTACTAAAATGATTGATCGGATCGTCACTGGATCTTTCAAAACATGTCTATTGTCGAACATATTTGTTTTCTTGAAGTTTACACCAGTGTGCCTTTATGTAGACCTTTTAGAATACTATCCTGAAAATGAAAATCGTTTTCTTAGCAAGCTCCACACCGTGCCTGACCCGGCGAAATTACATTCTCTTCCTTTTTTCCACTCATATCACAGGTGATAACTCTTTGCAAACAAAGCAAAAGTAACGAAGTCGTTTCATTCGAGAATAAAAACTGTCAAGGCTCTCTAAACTTCTAATATCATGAGAAGCAATTGCTATAGTAAAAGTTACATTCACCCTAAGAGGTTGTTGGAAGCGTGACACGTTACCTGAATATTCAAAGCCGTGTACCGACTAAGGAAAACTGCTGACATGGGACACAAACAACCTCTTCTTTCGTCGGAATTGGTAACTGCATAACTTTGTTTAACAAAACGTAAATACTTTTAAAATTCCGAGCATTTCTGTTCAGCCATCCAACAGGAAACCTTTCAAAAAAGCACTTTTCAATTATCGAATGTATTCATAAAACAAAGTGCGATAGAAACTCTTTCAGATCGTGTAGCAGAACAACACTGAGAACGCGTTGGAGGTGAATCTCTCTCAAAATGTCATGTTTCTATCTCTACCTAGAACTTCGAACGTGCAGTAAAATTTTCACAGTTTCAGAGTCACCCCCGTCCTAAATGATTTTGGCCGCTTGAAAGACTGAAGTATTTCAAAAACTTTTTTAAGTTAAGGAGACTGGTTTGCGAGAAATAAATATGTGGTTCTCTTAACCCCGGCAAACAAAACAACTCTAAACTATTTAGCAAACAATCCCCTTATGAATAGTGCAAAATGTTTCAATCACAATCACAAAATCATGGACAAATAGAACTGCACTAAAAAATGAATTTAGCGTAGCTGTCTTCCTTTTTCACCTGTTAAACTCGAGCCTCAATTTAGCGTGTGTGGATGAATATCCTCAAGTAGGTACTCTCAGATGATGATGTTGTTGATGTTGTCTGATTTTGAGTGTCATACAAATTGAATTTGCTACTCAATTTCTCTAATTTACAAACTTTTTCAATTACCTTGACCTGGAGAGAACGAAGCATGTTTAACTCTTGCCTCAGGCGTGATCGCGTCAGAGTCGTCCGAAGCCGTGTTGTTATTATTGGCATCAACTTCCACCGGCTCCGGGCGAACAATTGTCGGTACCGTATCGCTGGGAGACGGCGATGTTCGATACACCACGCAGCCGGGCTCCGCCGAGCTGACTACATCCCGAAAACTCGCCGGGGCCACCTCGTCTTCTTCTCGCTTCAGTGCCACTTGAGCCGCCATAAGGCGCTGCCGTTCGATGATCAAGCTGCATTTACAGCAATTACAGTCTTTCCAGAGACAGAGGCGTTTGTGTCCTTTTAGAAGAGACATTACGCCGTGATTTCGACACCGCGCACAGCGCGGCGATCGAATGAAATTCTCATCGCCTCGCAGATTTTCCGACATAACTACTGATCGTTGTCGTTGCGTATTAAGGTTTTTTTCTTTCGACACACTTCGCGGTTGCGACAGCTCCGACTGAAACTGTTAGTTTTACAATTTGCGCTTTTCCAATTAATTACTGTCAAACAGTTGATATATCACCCAAGGCATTTCGGCTGCAAATGAGTTCTATTGTTCAGGATGTGATTGAATCAGGCTGTGATTGGTCCGTGTCGGATTAGCGCAATTGCTTTGCATCATTTACTGTGCCTTCTTTATTGGTAGCTGTCGGAGTGAGAAAGAACGAATTCTTTTTCATGGTAATTTATAGACAACTCAAGAAGGTTATTCTTTCATCTTATTCTGGTTTGAAACTAATTGGAACATGATGGCAGTATCTCGACATTGACAACTTGTTCTCCCAATGAAAAATCCCTCGAAACGAACTGGGAACGCATCGAGATAAACAACTTATCGGTCTCAATTTTATTTCCCTTCTGTGTTTACCGTGAGCTTTTTCAATTTGAATGTAAATAACATTTCCTTTGGGTATTACTTTTACATTCAGAAACGATATTTTTTATTCAAGAAATGGGACAGCTTTTAGACAGCGTCTTTGTCCGAACGGTAATGGTTCGTCTATCCATTGTCGTTTTCAGCCACTTTATTTCCATCAAGACAGAAGTTCTATTACTGCATTCTGCTTTGGTTTCAATGGAAAATGAACATCACTTAGTTTTATTTAAAAGATGTCACTTAAGCTTTGTTTAATTTCCGTTCAAATGTCTGCAATAGTCAACAAGACGTGCTTGAGGTTCAAGTTGACTAATTGAACAAGATTTGTGCATCACGCAAATTAAAGAGCATGTTAAAACAAAACAAAGACATCTCAAAATATGTAAACATGGCGTCATATATTAGAAAAAGGTTTGTTCCAAACATATTTTGCTCGAAGCTATCAGATAATGTAAGGGGCTGCTTGAAAAAATTCTGCAAGCGGAGAAAAGTGGCGAAAAAATTGGTTACGTCGTCCACAGTGTCAGCTCTCTGTATGTTAGATTGCTCAACATGAGATGTTGCTCGCTACATCGAAGTTTGACCACAGACTCGTACAAAAGACGGGGCGAATACCTTCGAGAGAGGATACATAACTGTGTTTATTGGGATCTTTGTCTTGATTTGTCTGAGGAGGAATCCATTAGTCTTTATTCTGCTAGTTAAACCGCAAATGATTTTTAATCAACGACTTTAACCTGCTTTAACAGAAATTCTTAAAACAGTCGCTAAACACTAAGAGCTACTAAGAGATGTAAACCGATTCGAGGAAAGTTCAAGTTAAAAACCATTCTTCTGATTGTTACAATATGACAGGGGCTTGAACGAGATATTTTGCAAGGTGTCCCCCACAAGGAATAATGGCCACGATCAGTGTAGCTTGTACAGACCTGGACAAAGGTTTGAACTCTACTCGACCCCAAAGAAATATAAAATTCAAACTGTCTGAAAGAGAATTTGGTTGGAAAGAGTACGAAAGAGCTGCTGCTAAAAACATTTAATCAAGAAATAAATTGAAATTTGTTGCGCCATATACGCAGAAATGGAATTGGAATTTTGAATGTTTGTCTTTGTAGGGAGAGAAAACCTAAAAACCGGCGAAAACGTTCAAACCCGCACATGGCTTCGACTCCATAGCCTGTTCCAGGCGTTCAGATAGTGGAGCGCGAGCGAAAACTAAAGCGAGCGAAAGAGCGGGAAAAAACGAGGGAAGACTGGGGGAGAGGACGCGCTCCACTATCTGAACGCCTGGAACAGGCTATCGACTCCAAGACTGGAACCAGGAACCCAGGCCACATTGGAGCTGGCGAGTGCCCTCACCACTGTGCCATAGCTTTTCCCCAAACGGAGCACGATGATGTTAATTTGAACTCTTCACTTGTCAACTCTCATTCTCGTGTAAGCCACGCTTTACGAGCAAGCTTCTGGTCTGTCGGACTGTGGAATACACGAATCCCTTGCACGCAGAGCTTACACGCGAGCGATCACAGTGTATTGTTTACTCAGTATGCGTATACGGTAAACATGCGTTTCACAACCCTAAAGAAGCAGTCTAAACTCATCGAAGTTACAATCTTTATTGCTTGGGAAGAAAAGGTGGACTATGACTGTAAAGATTTTCATCTATACTACATGAAATCTATAAATATATGAATTGGTTTGTCTATATAGTCGGTATACTTTCTAAATAAAAGTTGAGATTACTGATGAAGACAATTATTACTGTCGTGTCTAATAAAAAATACCAGACGTATCCTGTGAATCGTATTCAAAGAATTTCTGAAAAATCTTTCCTTACAGTAGCGCTGTTACCATTTTCTGGTATATTTCGGCATATTTACACTTCCGAAAAGAGGTACTGTCAACTGTTTTATTTAGTTAAACTGACTACAAGAATAAATGAAAGAAAACTTTGTTCTACTAAAGAGATCCAAATGACGGACGATAGCAAAATCTCTTTAAAAGGATTTCCGTTGTTTCATCTTTTTGATGCGAAATTTCAAAGGCACTTTAGTTAGCCATATAATTTTGGTAACAGCAGAGAATCAAACTAAAAAGACAGTGACCTTGTTTGACCGCAATTCAGTTTAATCTGAGTCATTGTAGTTTGAAAGTCCCTATTCATTCTGTCAAGTGCAGTCAGTTCTAGAGGTAACAACATTTTAATCATTTCCTGTGAGCTGGGTTTCCAATGATCTAGTATGTTTCCGAGAAGTTGACAGTGCCCCTTTAAACTCTCTAATTATAATGCGACCTATTAGTGTTTTATCCCCTGCAGTCTAAAGCTGTTTAGTACAAAGCCATTCAGTTTCCGAAAAACTCGGTGGATTAAAAAGTGTTGAACACAATGAGACAATAACTGGCTAAGTTTCTGTCTATGCAAAAAAATTACAATACAACAAAAGGCTGGACCGGCGTTTCTAAGATCCTAGCCCCAGTAATTTGCTTTAACAGAAATTCGAAATCTATCCTTTACTCTATTTTCACTTAAGCGTATTTATTTAGCCATTCATTTACTACTTTTCAGCTTTCTTCGAACTAATGTAAACTGTTAACGCGAACAATATGAATAAATTACGTTGGAATAAAAGGTAAACACGTATTTAAATGTGCTTTCACCAGCTAGAGTTGACCGATTTTTAAACCGAACTCAACTTTCTAGTTAGCAAACTGCAGTGTACGTTGTAAGAAAATAACCAAAAATTTTGCGCCAGAACTATTTCACAAAACTTAATATATTATAAAGCCTTTTTACAGTCATTGTTGGTGGTAGTGGACTCTTTCCACTATATGACTATACTGTTATCTACCAGTAAATAACTCATTTAACTACTGACCATGCTATTGATTATCCTACTGGGTTTTTTCACTCAGCACCTTTGTTGTATATCTTAACCTGAAATAATTTCTTCTCTCTTTCAACAAACTGCGTTGCTTCATTAACGTAACTGCGACATACTAAAGTTCCATTGCAAACTGGCAAACAAATATACTAGATATTATTTGTTTTGGTTGCGCATTCACTAAGTTCTATTCGTTTTTGGCTCTCCGCTTCATTGCCAAACAAAGCAAACATGCTGACTTCCCAACCAATCAGGACTGGTTTCTCTCCTTTGGCACCGGATTGGCTATTTCTTGCTTGTTTCTTACAATCTGATTGGCTCTTTATGTTTTTTGCATTTCAGTGCTGTGATTGGCCGGAGATTATTGTTTGAGTTTTACAAGAGTCGCAAGGAAGCCGCCCTGTTCATACACCCTTAAGCTACAAAAGTACTCTTGTTGATTTACGTCAAATCGTTCCTTCCACAATGCTATATTTCTCTATCCAGCTTTTGGGTACAAAATTAAGTATGCTGTGACACGATTTGCGTTTGGCGTTATTTACACATTAAAATTCTTCCCGAAAGGCTTTTTTACAAGTTCGCTTTATAAAATCGAAAAGGCAGTAAAACTAAAATAAGTCAATGCTGTTTACATCTCAAAAAACTACTACAAATCAGCCACTTGTACTGTTGTTTTTATCTCAGTGAACGATTTGAAGACATTTTGATGCCGTATTGTCACATTCTGGAAATAACTTCGTATTAAATGCTAGAAATCTAGAAAGGACAAAATATCAGCCATGTGCCATCTACTCTTATAGAGCAATAAAAGTGACAAATTAAAGTCTACATGTAGCTATTTCCCACTATTCCATACTTTTTCCTTTGCCATGAGTAATATAAAAGCAGAAATGATACAAAGTCGTAGAAATACAGTTTCAAGCATCTTTTAAAGGAAGTAGTAGTTAGTTGAACATTTCTTTGACCTACATGTGTAAACGACCTACAAACAAGTGATTCTGATTCTCTTCTTTCAATATTCGCAGCTTGGCTGCGCCGGAAACTCAAATGATGTAAGACAGATGACTATTTTCGCATATTCAGTACATTGTTCAATAAAAACGCTTCAGTTCAAATTTTAGAGTGCACGATCTTTAGGCACAAAGGAAGTAGAAAAGCACCGTGCAGGTTATTTCCATATTTACCGCTTGTATTACATACCTATGTTACTGAATATTTCATACAGCCACCCAAAAACAAATTTTTGTCCCTTAAGTTAATAACTTCTACTCTATTTTGTCTTTTTTATCATCTGAACTATAGCTTATTAAAAGTTACCCTACCAAATTATCGTTACTAACTTCAATGTTTTTCGTCTGTCTCAGTTTTCGGAGAGCCACGAGGAGAGAGAGTAGGAGGGCTCCGATCTCGATCGCCCCTTAATAACACCCTGTCCCCAGACAGAGCTCGTCCAGTGGAGCTCATGGTCATTAGGGCGGCAGTCGCTGACCGCATACTTTGACTGTAACGCATATCCTCTAGGTGGGGTAGCTTTGTTAAACCAGGGAGTGTGGACATCGGGTTCGAACTGTGCTCAGAGATCGGCGGTATCAGAGAAGTTGGCACATCTGGGGTCTGTCGCTTTGCAGGATCCTTTAGTTGGTTCAATACCGCCGGTATGGGACCAGGTCCCGGATAATACACACATCCAGGACATTGACCACTTGCACACTTCGAAGCTGAGTGATACTCGACAGCGCTTAACGGAATGCCATGAGGAATTGTAGGGGAGAGAGGCGAGAAGGCCGAGTAGCCAGAAGGTTGTGGGGGACCTGGAAACAGACCACGTGGTACACCTGCCAATATGTGTCCCCTTGCGAGAGCTTCCTCGTGACTAGGAAGAACGGTCTCTATTGTCTGGATAACATCACCTCCGCACCCCTTCAATATTAGTTCCAGGACGTTCCTCTTTTGCTCTGGGAAGAGCCGTGTTAAAATGTTCATGAATCGACCATGATCTGATGTCGACATCACTTTTCCATCACCGTTAGCAAGGGATATTTTATCCGTTCTTTGGCGCTTCGTGTCTGGGGACATTCTTATTCTTCTTTCGTCTTCTTCATCGTCTCGTTCGCGTTTCCATCTTGAAGGCAAGGCTTCACCGTTGTTATCCATCGCAAATTCTAGAAGAGAAAACCAAAGGTCTTTAGATTATATATTGTCATCAAAAAAGCGCCCAAGCTTATATGACCCTTTAACAATAATCCAAAAGGTCTTACTAATAACAAATAAAATTGACAGATATCGCAATATTAACCCTCAAAACAGTCTATACTTCTTAAATATAACAAGTCGAGGCTAAAACCTTCTTTGTGGTAAACAAAATGTTTTTGTGTCGCGAAAGAAACTGGCCACCTTCTAAACTTGACGGGTCCTTTCAATATATCACTTGCTCGTCGGGCCGGTTTTGAAAAATTCGCAAAATATATCAAGATGAACACAGTCTCTCCTTCTAAACTATAACAACCAAAATTGTTAAGAGTGACAAATGAGGTCTATTGACACAATAAGTTCAGTTGACTACATTATCAACCTAGTGCCTAAATCTGTGTAATTTAAGTCTTACTTGAGATAATACGGATAAAATGGACGAAAATAGTGGCTCTCCAGATCTATATATAACCAAATTGTCTGGTTTGTAGAATTAACAAATGTTACCTTCAGTTGGTTGTTAAATTGACTGCTAGTTTCGTGCAGTTCGGCTGAACCGAGGAGGTATAGTTTCGTGACTATCACTGATCCTGTCTACAATTTATGTCTCATTTACATTTTAATGTATGCAAATGAACAGAGCACGTTTGCTAGGATACGTTAAATGCACGTACACTTTTATTAATTTATAAAGACCTCTTAGAGCAGAGAACAGTTTGAGCTCATTGATTTTATGGAGATGTCAAGCCAATTAAATGCTATTTTTCGATTCGTGGCTACGTTTGTTTCAGTTGAACCAAATGATCATGAAACTCAGACTCGAATTTGCTGTGGGCCCTGTAGTCGATAAATAAATTGTTGAATTTTGGAGGGAAATTTATCTCTGACAAGTTGACTCGTAAGAAAGTTGGAGTAACAAACTTTTCCGGGAGAAAAAATTATCTTGTATGGGGACGCTAAATCCCATTAAACAAAGAGTGTCTGTTGTTGAACTACAAAGTTGCCCAAACCGTAAATTACCAGTTGTTGCGTGTGGCAGAAGCGTAATCTGTTTTAGCTATTTGTGGACTCCAGTCGAGTAAATACACAGCTAGAGGTTCCTGAATCTTAAGAAATAATGTCAGAATGTGCGCCTGTAAAATGGTTAGATTGTTAAGACCACAGGCTGCGTTTATATAAAGGAGGAAAGTGTTATACAATTAAGACAATGAATGACTTCCATTAGGATTAATACACCGTAAATAAGGAGGGTTTCATGGATTGATTTTACGAGATTTAAAAAAGCCTTGTCAACAATAAACATCAGTTCCCTGAGGCGTGGAAAAAATTACAATAGGAAACTAGTGCAATCTGATTTAAGGTCCACAATGTGTTTTGAGCTTTTTGGAAAAGCTCACGATGAAGTTTCGCCAGTTAGGAGAACAAACGTTCGAGTTGTGTGAGAAAAGGAAGGTGAATCAGCCTTAAAACAATAATAACTATTTTTATTGATTTTACAAACGCAAACTGTTCTGTGGCCTAAAATCCATCCCTTAGAATATTTCATGCATACATCAAATTTTAAGTATCGCGATTAGTGAGCTACAATGAGACATGACTAGCCGAAAAATTATAAACGGAATCACAGCGGGAAAGGGGTACTTTTCAGAGGAAAAGGTTACTTTCACTGCCATTCTACTTTGCTGGCTTTAAAGGACAGATTTCTTGAAAACGAAAGAATTTCAGTAATAAACACGCGCTAGACGATCTGTGTGCACGCTTGATTTCAAAATGGTGCTCGCATAGAAATTCAGTCTTTCATGAATTTTCCGCACGAAAGAACAATTACCCAAATTTTACATAACTCGAAAGGAAACATGAAGTATATTGCTTCATTATTCTTTCCTGTTGAATTACATGTACGATTGATACGATGCCTGTCATATCAATAAAGCTGCTAAGAAACGAGTCAAGACTTCTACCAGCTTCACTGGACTAGATCGAAAGCAAATACTGAGTAAATTCAATTTTGTCTTGTCTCTTATCTTCTGTCGCTGAATTACGTAAGATGCTGCTTTTGGTTGTACTAAAGTTTTAGCGCGTGGTAGTGTTTGAACAGTAGACAACAGTGTGCACAAAACTGAGCTAAGACCTTCGGGAGTAATGTTGCTCATATACAACACCATAGCTTTTATTTTACTGTATTGCAGTGGTCAATTTTGCATGTCAGACTTAAGAAGCTTATGTCGGCCTGCAGACAAAGAGAATCGAAATACCTTCAATATCATGTCAGTGTTGTGTGAAGAAAATGATTGACTACCACATGCACTTTGTAACAAACTGAACAAGTGTATTTCTAATTCACGTATCTGGCTGTGAATGTTAATCGGAATTTCGTAAGAGGCGATCAGACAAAATGCATTTTAAAGCCTCTTGGCTAAAATATACGATTGTAACCACCGGGAAATCGTATTCTCATCACGTTTACCAAGATCACCGAGAACGCTGGTGTTGTTCACAGAGATTTTGGTTTTGAAAACTTGTAGGATGTTTTGCCATCTTAAATAGATTATACACTGTATACGCTGTGTTGTCAGGTGCAGTTCACTAGTATTTACAGATTCACACACAAACAAGTTGTCAAGAACAAGTATACATCCAGTTACTCACTGACGGTAAATTAAGTCCACCGACTCCGAGGAAATTCCAGCAGAAGCGAAAACGCTGGGTCCCTGAACGAGTAAGCAAACTTCGGCAACTGATGCTCATAAGCAGTTCGTGTAGTTCATAAGCAGTTTATGTGGGACACCCAGGAAAATAACAAACGGCAGTATATATCAGTGAATGTTTGACTCCAAAACAATGACTCAGTTGGACAGGTTAGTCCACCGGTAATGGTGTTCGAGTCAACATGATGCTTTTGAAACTTTCAGCCCTCTGATTGGTTGGTTGAAAACATCTGCGTGTAACAGCATTCAATTCTTGTAATTATAAATTCTTGTTTTACTGGAATCTGAACAATGTGGCCTTGCCGAGATTATGGTCAGACAATTTGTTCTCTGCATCTGCCGCAGAAGGTCGCCTAAAGTTCTCAATCAGTTGTTCTTTTGGTCACTAAGCGCTTGAAATTACCCCTCTTTTATCTGTGTTTTTTTTAATCACACTGATACATGCACGTGTATATAGAGACCTTTGAGGGCCCTTTGAAGAAGCACGTGTTATAGACAAAGCCAGCCGTTTGCTTATTGTTCGAAAATGTTACTTTCATATAAAGTCGTTTGTTGTTTTCATCTCCTTTTCATTTGCTGCTTTAAAACGATATTTCAAAGACACTGGGCCGAGTGTCGAAATATGCTAAGGTTTATTTCTTGCTTTATCAATCCTGTTTTAAAGGTCCGTTGCTACAGAATATGAATGATAAAACAATAGGGATCTTAATAGCGAGAAAGAAACGCTTTCCGAAACTGTTTCCAATGGTTTTGGAATCAACAGACTAATTGGTTTTAATTTTAAAGTGTTAGTGCAATAATGACACCTTTACTTTGTCGTCTTGTTAGCTCAGAAACACTGAAATAAGAATAGCTGCAGACAGAGCGCATGACTGAACAGATAACAACAATGTCCACAGATATCAATGAATTTGTAAAAGAAACAATGTGGCTAAGATGTAAACAAGCGTTTTAACTACAAGCGATTAAGTAAACAACTGTTAGTATAGCCCTTAATTTCGAAATCACAATCAACTTTAAACTTTCCACTTTACAAATTGACGAATTCTCGCAAGTGATTTGTTTTAGTTTGAAGAGGTCAATCCAAAATGTAAATGAAATAAAAGAAGATCCAAAGCAAACTACACTACATTTAGTGGGAGAACAAATTACTAAGTAAAAAAAATTATGACTGTTATTACAGGCATCATTTGACGTCCATTTCATGAAACTGAATTGAAAGCGTTATAACGAAAAGTGTTGTTAAGGATCTGGTCATTATGACTCGATATTTTGTTATTGAAAGCCATAATTTTATTTCGAAATCATAAGAAACTTCAGGGTTTTCAAAAAAAAAAATATGAAAAAGGTTAATATAGCACAGTTTGTATCCTTCCAAATTTAAATAACCCATACCTTTTTAGCCCTTCGGCCAAAAAAAAAAAACATTTAAATTTCTTAAGATGAATGCATATTTTCTTCAACCCATGCAAGACCTATTATAGCTACTCTATTACCTGTTACTGTTGCTAAAGTGCACTCAATACTCACAAATACGCATGCGTGGCTCTGCATGTCAATGATTCGCTCTAGATATGACGTCACGTTCAGAAAATTCTAAATTCAACCTGCCTATACGACTCTATTTTAAGTTAATAATTTTCATGTCCATGCATGCAACTCTGGACATCCTGTGCAGACTTTCTTATGCCTTGCATGTCGCACGCGTGATCGAGCTCAAAGAATGTCTTCCTAGGAGTCTTTGCAGCCGTCTTTGTTTTAAGACAAAGCGTTTTTAAACTTGTGACAGCTCACTCAGGGCGATTATTAAATGTCATATGACATGATAGATGAGATTTTCAACAGAGTTACAACGTGATAAATCATTAAAAGGTCTGGGAGAGTCTACATTACACCCTGCTGGGAATTCAAACATGGCGGACTCATGTGACAGTCCATTCAATTTTCTAAGTGTGTTATGTTTCTTGAATAACTTGGCTATGTAAAACACTGATGTATTTTGATTATTCCTCTGCTTTGCACAAAACGCTCTGTCAGTCACTAAGGAATACGTGGCTGGCAAAAATTTCTCGTGAAATCTAATAAGAGATGAAGTTTTCTTGGTTAATCTGGGTAGGGCACCAAAAAGAAATTTCACCTTAAGTAGCGTTTATATAGCAACTAGATACTCAAATGATAACGATGTTCAAATTGAGAAGTGCATATTTTAAAAGACCAAACATGTCTATACCCTAATAAGCCTTCGTCTTTGTTTTCTCAGAAGGAAACTTTACTTCATATCATTTATCTCTAAAGGAGTACCAGCTCCAAACCGTCAGATAATCCTAGTAAAATGTTGGTATACAGGGAGGGGACTTCAAATAAACAAATGCTCCTAGTCGCTTCATGCAACAGAAACCGGACTTAAGCACCGGCCTTGCTGTGCCATCTAGTTAGTTTAATCTACTGAATTGTTAACGGACATTACTGAACTAGTAAAGAACTGAACAACATCCACCAGGGGAATCGAGCTTTAATTCGAAATAGCGGGGGATTCGAACGTAGCCCAGGTTCGAGATGGAGGGAGTCTCCCGTGTCATGCTTCAAAAAATCAACTTGATAACAAGCGATTTCTGAAAAGATTTTCAACGTTTTTCGACAGTTAGCCAGTCTTGTATTCAACGTACAACGTCGTATTCTGTTTTTTACCTCCTTTTACAATTCTACAAGACTGCAGTAATATGACAGTGCGGCAGACTGTTCTAAAATGTCATCATTTGCAACTCTGAACTCTTCACAACTTCCATTAAACCTCATTGGATAAATCCAAAAGTTTTTCATTTAAAATGGAACCTCTTTTGAAGTATTTTCAGCGGTACTTCCGTGTGGTTTTGTGTACAAGATACTTTTGAGTCAGTAGATGAAATCCTTTTTACAACTTCTATCAGCTATAAAGTTAGTTTTAACTTTTGAGTCAGCATGGTGGACAAAAGCCTAAGGTCAGTTTCATTCAAATCAAGACTATTTAGCTGTATTTTCACATGGTACTGTTTGATTCTCTAGTCAATTTTCTCCATGTGGAAAATTTGGAAAATGTTTCAAACTCACTACTTCTGTGCACTCTTGGGAGGTAACGGAGTTAACATGTTACAAGTACTAAGGTTATCTTTGGTAAAGCTACATTGCCAACGACCATTCTCGATACTTCTTGAACTATAAACAGTTTAGACTGAAAACTGTCTTCAATTCCTTAGTCCTCGATTAAGCTGGGGATCCAAAAATGCGCCTGACGTCGCTAAGCAACAGTTTGCGAATTGGTTGAGACACATCACGACCGCAAAAGCTGTTTCTTAGTAAAGAAAAGACGACACTTTAAAATCTGATCATACACACCTTCATTGGCGCTACTCCCTGGAGACTCTAGCCCGTTTCCTACTTCATCATTGGGCGAACTTGAACGTGAAGACATACTCGTGGTTCTCGCCAGTTGACCTTCTTTAGGAGAGCTGGGAGAAGGAGGTATAATTCGCGATGCTTTGTGCATGTTTGAACTAAAACACAACTGAACCGTGTTATAAGGGATTTGCCCTCCGGCTTCTTCACTTTCTTGCTGCCTTCGTAAAGCGACTTGCGCGGCCATGACTCTCTGTCTTTCGGCGATGAGATTGCAGTCTGCGCAGGCACAGTCCCGCCATTTGCAGAACCGTTTGTGTCCTTTGAGAATCGAAATGACGCCGTGATTCCGGCAGCGAGCACATTTAGGAGAGCGTTGTGATATGGAGCCCATTGAAGGCATCGAAGCTGGCTTGAGATCCGTCGGAGAGGGCTGAAACAAAACCAACGACAGTTTAGCATTCCTAAGAGTCAGTCAGATAAAAAACGAAATGCTATGTTCGAAATCTTGCTGGCAAACATTATCCCCCTATTACTAAATAAAAGAAGAAATTTGAAAATTTTGTACAATTTCCATTTTGAAAAAAAAATGCAAAGGTAACAGCATGACATGAAAGTACTGATCAACAGCTTTCATTTGAATTATCATACTTTGACATTCATGTCGACAAAAAAGCCAAATTTCTCTGTGTACCCTTCTTCGTAATTCACGGTCTCGGTCCGTCTAGCCAGCAAAACAGTGAGAGATTTTGTCACCTGCAAACGTTTACATAGAGACTTCTTTCGTCCTTAGGTACCGAACAAGTATCAAACGATAATTCGCCTAATTTGATTCAAAACGCAACAAAATAGCAATAAGCGTAGTTCGTTCAGCTTCGACGCTCCACAGCAACTGTTTTCATCTACCTTGGTCTTGCGCTGAGCAATCGGTTAAAGTTACTTCCTGAATGTGACCCCTGAATTTGCAAGCTCGAGCAGCAAAAAAGAAACAAATCCTTTACCAACCGATTCGTTGCAAACGAAAGTGTTCTATTTTGGTCTGGAAGGTTGGCTAAATTTAGTCACCTCATAGAATTTATTTTTAAGTTGAATCGGCGAGAAAACTGCTACTTATTGTTCATGATCACTGTACTAAGACCACAAAAATATCTACTGATTTGCATGGATGGAATTCAAAAATAGAAATTTCTGGAATAACTTATCTGGAGCGATTATGCGGCTAACGTGAAAACGTAATTTAATCCAAGTGGTTGACCGAAATTTCTGGTATAAAACGTGACATGTCAAAAAAACTCCTTTTTCTGTCAACAGATTATTCCACTGAATAAATATTTTCGATGTCAAAAACGATTTTTTTTTCACACGGTACTAAAGTTAAGATCTGCACTAAGCCAATATTCTTTTCCTTAGATGTATTGAAGTTTTACAAGTTCTAAAAAGCTGTCGAATCAGTTAATGTTGCAAAGTTTAGTGATTTACAATTACTTATTAATAAAGAAAATGACAGATTTCGATTACTTTGTTTGAAAGGAAACTAAATGTACAAACTTTAAAAAGAGAGCGAAAAAATTGTGTTTTTTGATTTGCCACTTGCATTTTACATTTCATGATTCACATATAAAGAAAAGACAATCTGTTGGGGAAAAAAAAAGCTGTCTGTTACGAACAATATCGCTGAGATGAACACAGTGGACCAGTCGAGCATAAAAGCAAAATAACATAATTTCAAGCGAGAAATTAAATTTAAAGAATCGAAAACAATAAAATAAATTTACCGTGTAAAGCTCCACTTTGCTTGAAAGGGCGAGCGTTCGCTATTGATTTGCTTAACTAAAAATCTACTGTTACTAATAACTACATTACTACGTAAGAAAGCTAAACGTCTATAGGTCAAGGTTGTGACTGAATATTTCTAGCACATTCCTTAGCCTAAACAAAACAGGTTTCACTACTAGTTGCTGCTATGACAATAACCTGTCACGGTACAAGTGACACAATTGGTGGATCAAGCAAGTCTCGGTGTTTGTTATAGGAAGATTTTGCTAAGTTGTTATTCTACTTTACTTGAATGCTATGTTAATCTTGGGGCCGTGTGAATTAAATACAAGGTCAAGTTTTTAGAGAGGAGGCCATAAAAAGGTGGCGTCTTCAAGTTAAAGAATACGAGTTTAACGCTTCAGTGCAAATCAGACATAGAGTGCCAAGAAAAATATTTAATTATGACACGAAGGAACCAGGGTGAAAACGTAGACTACAAACTGGGAAAACTAGATAACTGAATTTTCTCTCGCACCGTGCCTGGGTTGCTTAGCTTTTGCTCAAGTTATTGGAAACAATTTCTTTTCCACAGTGAAATAATGCAACATTTATAAGCCGTCGAAGTGTAAACAATACTTCAACAAAGGTCAACTGAGAAATGACAATAGAATGTTATAGATGAATATCTTTTATAACCTTCTCGTAGCTCCGCGGGGCATAGAAGGGTATTGATAACTCAGTTCCCGTTAATAAAGTTTGAAACACTTGCACGTGGGCCTCCTAAAGAGTTGAAAAAACAAAGAACGGTTTGTTGTTTTGGGGGACTAAAAACCTTGATTAAGGTAGTCCATGGCATCAAAGAAGGACCGATGATTATCTTGTTGTATTTTCTTTTCTCAGATACATTGTCTCTAGGAACACCTCGACCGTAATCCATCTGAAAGAATATAGTACATATGTCATAACGATTGTAAGTCGACAAAGATGTTGACATAACTTCACCAACAGTTTAATTTGCCTGTGCATTCAACCTGCTACTGAGCCGCTCTGTGTTTCACAAAACAATCCTTTATGTCCTTTCCTAAAGGCTGTCAAAATTCTGACATATCTGTCATAGTTTATAGCCTAAATACCCTTTTCAAGGCTGAGTGTTGGTTGGTCAGGATGGCTTTCTCAGCGATCGGCATTGCGAAATAACGGTGTCTTTGTATGTGGTATAAACGAATTTGTTCTAGTTTGTACTTTACGCTCCGACTTGAAAAGAAGTCTTCGGACAACTAATTGTAAACTCAGCGTGAATAAACTTCAAATGATTATGACCTGTCTGGGATCTCACCGCCATTGTTAGCAGAATCCAAGGGTTTCTTTGTGCTTAAAGGTTACTCAACTTTACAGGTTCCCTCCTACTGATCTAACTATTTTGTAGGTTTTTGCATTGACGCAAACTCATAACGGGTGGTCATTTGTCGCAGACAATCGCAAGAATCCCAAGCTATACTTAGAATTTATACCCTTCATTCGGTTGTAAAACACAGCCTTAAAAGTCTAAATTTAACTTTACGGTTTTAATCCGCTCTTTGTCTTTCTCCTGGGACCCAAGTTAAGCAGGTGAAAGTTCAATCGCTATTTACGCGTTATTTCCCGGCTTGAGTCTGTTTAAACTTCCTTCAATGGAGCGAACAAATGTCTCCCTGGAGCATTTTAAATATTTATGTGAAACTGTACAACTACAGACGCGATCTGGAGTGAATTTCGCAAGATTCCTAGCAAAGTACAATGTCATCTCTAAGTTGTGCCGTACAAAGACAAAATATCGATTTCATCCCTTTGCAGAATATACGAGTGACAAATAAACAAGACAACCAAGGAAAGTTTAATTTAAATGGCCTGATGCCTAAGGATTTCATACGAAGACTGGGCAAAAGCTCGTGCCACTGATTGCATCAGTTATTGTTCAATGGGTGAGCTGTCCTGACACCCTGTGACAACTGAAAGTATTTTCTGTACTAGCAATGTGGCATTGCTACAAGAGCCAAGGTGACACTCCTTTCAGTCCAATCAGCGCAGGCCCAACTTCCGCGAAACTGGATTTAAAAAAAACGCTTAAATTTCACTTTGCAAAATATTGTAAAACAAAGAGCATCACAATAGCTGAAGTAATCGGCTAAACAGCTTTCATTTGAATGGTCATACTTTAAAAAGTATAAGGATTTCATCCAGAGGCTCATAGAACCACCTGGTACAGGATAATAAACAGTACCACAGGAGAATAAAAAAGATGCTCGACCCTTTATCTGAAAGGCTACACTCAAGATTTTTAAAACACGCACCCACAGAACTAGTTTGTATAGCACAATAAACAGTACCACATGAAAATACTTGGTAACTGGAAAGTACTTAAGAATTTCATCCACAGACTTTAAGTTGGTACCAAGACAGGAAGGAACTACTTTAACAAACCTTGAAATTAGAAAATTAGATCAATCATTTCCAAAGCAAATCGGATAATCGATTCAGATTTTGCGTGTTCGAAATGTAAATATTTCATTTCCGCTCACTTCATATTCGCTCCGTTTTCCCGCCCAAAACTGTCCGAAACTCTAAGTTGCTACAACGAAAAACTCAATGCCACTGAGTTACTTGCTTATCTTTCTCCATTTAATTTCATGCAGTAATGGCGAAATGTGGGAGTTTAGTATAACTAATAAACACAGAAAGGAACAACGATCGGACAGTTTCGCAATTCATGAACCCGGTATATTGTAACTGAGATTCTCTAGACAATTCTTCTACGGCCGCAAAATTCTTCAGGATCATTATTAAATTGGATTGGCGCAGCTTTATTCTTCAATATTGCATATTCAGTACATAAGTCTTCCGGAATCGGACAGATTCATCGAGTTGCCCCCGAAAAAAAAAGAAAAGAAAGACAACTGCTGAATATTTAGTCTCGAAAGAGACTATTAATACTACTTTTCGGGAAAGCTGACTGTAGCAGGACTAAAAAGGTGCTTCTTCGCTTTCAATTTTCAAATAATTTTGCAATATTTTCCAAAGAAGTCTCGCAAAACTTTGAAAAGGAATCAAATCTCATTTTTAAAAGACATAGTCCTTGGAGCCTTGAATGTAGTTGTTGCTCACACCCGTTTGGCTAGACAAATTGCAAAGCAGGCTTTCGAATGAAGTTTCTGATGTTCAAACTCGGCAGCCGAGAAGCCTCACACTTCTTTAACTAAATTCCTTTTCTTTTGGCTTCAGATTAGAGATTGAGCTGCAAAATACGAAATTGAAACTGTTAGATTTTTTCCAGCAGCAATTCTTACAATGACTATTAATATTAGAGATTTAAGCTTTCAGAGCACTGGTAACAGGAAGTGATTAAACTCTCAATCACGACTGCTTTGTAGACAGGCAATTTAAAAAAAAACCAGACGACTGGAAAGGATATATAGGTGAATTAAAAACAAAGAAATTTATTTAATTTATCAAACAAAAAGAATATTTAGTAAACCTGTGCTGAATCTTAATTTTGACCTGTTTGGGTTCTAGTATGGTTCTTTGTCGATGGCCTTTCTTGTAGGCAATTCTAGAAGCTCACAACGCCCTACAAACAACGCCCAAACAAAAATAGATTTCTACGTTACACCATACTGCCACGAAAATTCAAATTCCTGACACAAGACTTTTGGCCGAAAGCGAAGTTTGTAAAGGCAATAATTGGATAGCGGCCAGACGGATTAGTCAACAAGTTATCGACATAGGCCTACAGGAATTGATAGAACAAAATCTCTTATTGAGCTGACCGCAATGGCGCTTTCGGCAACGAATGTGTCTCGCCTAATACGTTCACCTGGATCACCGGCATTCGTTCAAGTCTTGACTTCGGCGTCTTTTAATATCACGAATGGATTTTGCTACTCACGAACACAGAATTTGGCTACATTAACAGTTTTAACCTAAGCTGTCATTTATCGATTACTCACTTTAACTTACTTACCTTTAAGAAATCTAAATCACATATGAGTTGCATAAGTACGAAGAGATAAACAAAACCGTTTTGGGATGCTCTTGCGTACGAATAGGAATATTAAAACTAAAATGAAGGCCTTCTATAATTGTTTTGTCCTGTGCAAACGTTTGCTCACCGACAGTCTTATACTAGCTTATACTTGAATGGCTTGTCCCACATACGTAAATATTGGCTACATTTATAACAGTGCAGCCGAAAATTACACTACAATAGCAAATAAAAGAACATTACGTCAAATTCCATACGGAAGATTCTTGAACGCTTTGCTCCAGTTGTTCCCGCCCTTTATAGCGACACAGGCAAATCACTTTGCGTAATTCAAGCAAAGAGTAAACAAACGAGAATTTACTCTATTGTTTCCGTAATTAAGTTTAAGCCGTTTACGAAATAAAAAGACTAGATATTGTCGAAGGCATAAAGGATTGTGGTTGTAATCCTAACAAACAAACGTGTAAATAAACGAGAATTTACTGTATTTTATCCGTGGATATTACTGAATCACAAATAATTTAAGACGTTTATGAATATATGTTGCTAAGTGTCATGTCATTTTTAAATCGCTTATTCTCTTTGATATTTGTTTGTGGTTTTAACTTCCGACAGCAAACACCTAGCTGTATTCAGGAGATTGACTTTTTGACTCTTTCTGTTTGCCACCTTGGAAACCCTTGACCGTCGCTAGCAAACAAGCATTGTAGTCAAGATATCACAGGGGAAAAATTTGCTAATCCAGTTTGAGAACTGTGAGAAGCAGTAAGGTTTTGTCTCCAAATTCCTTACAAAGCTCTCTGCATACGTCAATTGCCCTCAAATAGTATGGAAGAGACAAAGCTGATTTGGGGATTTCTAGCTCTTTTAGAGTCTTCAAATGTGATCGGAAAATGCCTTTAAACAGATAACTAGAATTTCCGAATCTAAATACGTCAGAAGTAAATGTTTACAGAAAATATTGGACATAGGATTCCTATACATAAAGTGTTATTCGCGCCGTATATTTATGCGAGTTCGTCCAATTAAAACATGACTGTCAAAAACGATCGTTAAAGAATGATGATCTGGTTATAAACATCACCAGAATAGTGAACAATGTCTTGCACGGCTACTGGCATATGCAAATAGTAGCCCCAAAACGTTAGTACACCGGGATATAGGGAGTAAGGGTTTTTTGCCTATCTAATATTTGTTTGTCGATTACATTACACGTGCGTCTTTTCTTGTTCTTATCATTGCGTAAATTTTAAAATCCAGTTTTGATTTATGGAAGTCCTTTTCGTTATATTTCCAGTTTTAAAAAGAAAGAAGAAACCAGAAATTGAGAATGGTATACTTGCTTCATTTTAGACCTTATACCAACATGCAACGTTTTCTCTATTGCACGCCTATTTACTTCAGTCTATGATATCAGTGTTAAATAACTTAACACACTTACGTATGGCATGAATCTTGCGGACACAATCAAGAAAATACTGGTTACAAGTCAGCGCAACAATTGCTCGTTTGGAACACGGAATAAGTCAGACATAGTTTTCCATTCGCAAAATCCAATCATTCGGATTATCTTTTTAACCAAAACAAGGGCACATGTCCTTGAACACGTATGTGGTGTAAATAAGTCGTTTGATAGTGGACTCTTCAAGCGTCTGAACAGCAAGACGTCTATAGTTCTTTGTTTCACAGACCTCACCGATATGTAATCAGTATTGTGCTTATCAGGGTGTTTCCCGCCCAGCTTCAGATCCTCTACTGCCATAGACGTTGTTGTAAAGTTTTCGAGCAATCTTAACCATACTGAACAACTTTATCACCCTGACTGGTCGATAGCGTTTGTTCTTCTACAATGCGCTCTGAAGTGTTTCGGTGTGACCGGAAACTGGCAGTTCAGCCATGCAAGCCTGATAGCCGCTGAACACTGTCGGCGTAAATAAGTTGAGCAAACTACTCTTGTCCTAACAACACCATTTCTTTTGTTATTGATGTTACATGAAATACTTTTTTTGCGAGTAGTGATCGAAATCTAAAGGAGCGATCGAATGCCATTCAAGATTGGAAAGATATGTCTGCTAGCTTTTTGAACTTCCTTTCAAGACAAGGGTCATTATCCTACAAAGACTAATGACACTAATATAAGTTAACCTCTAGTTGAAAGTCAAGATGTTTAAGTATTTTAGTCGATAAAACAGTAAACAGCCACAAATGTTGCAAGGGAAAATGACACGCACCGCACGTTTAAACAACTGAATACCCAGATGCTCACCAAACTAGCACTGTGGAGAAACATTGAGGTACCTTCATTAAAGCTTTCTTTTCATCCTTTTGAAGTGATGTCTCCGTGATTTGTATAGCTGTTTAGATTGAGGTGATATAAGTGCATTACATTATAGCTGTACAATTCAGTTGGCCGATGTCTCTATCGATCAACTAAGATTAAATCCTGACCTTACTAACAAGGATCACAAATGAGTGTCGGTTTAATCAGTGCAGAATTCAGATCATTATGAAAGAAGGATTAAAGGCCATTGACAAACTGTATGTGAAAATAGAAAACTGAAAACCCAGATGCTCACAAAACTAACATTGTAGACAAACACTGAGGTACCTTCAATAAAGCCTGCTTTTTATCCTTTTGAACTAATGTCTCCGTGGTTTGTAAAACTGTTTAGATTGAGTTGGTATATGTGCATTACATTGAAGCTGTACAATTCAATTGGCTGATGTCTCTATCGATCAACTCAGATTAAATCTTGACCTTGGTAACAAGTCATAAACAAGGATCACAAATGAGTGGTTATAATGCAGAACCATAGAAATTAACTGGTAATTGAGCAAATGAAGATTAACAAAATTTTCATGTTCCTAATAAGAGATATGCAGAGCCAGCAACAACGTTCTACTATTGCTTTATCTTGCGCAAGGAACGCGACACCAATCTTCCCTAACTGACTAAGTTTGCTGTCTTGGATACTTAACCATTGTTTCATCATCAACATCCACCATATCCCGAAGTAGACAACTGTGTCAGGGTTTTAAATTTCTTTTTTCAGTGATTTCACAAGTCCATTTTTTCTATTCTCTTTACATTTGTATTTCTATATCTCATTTCCCTTAGATGAGCAAATTTTTAAAACCACCTGAGTTGCCTTTCCATGTACATCTGTTTTTTTTCTTTTTTTGGTCAAATGTAGATATCTGCCAACCGAACCACGGCTGAGTCTTTTTCCGATGTCTGGTAGTCCCTCAGTTGAAGGTCTAAACTGAGTGAAGCTCTTGTTCATCATTGCCGATCACTCATTGTCACATCTTTCACTTTCAATTTGATGAGAACTCACAAGACCCTAAAAGATCCTTAAAGATCCTAAACTTAGCTATCTTACATGTTTGTGTAGTTAACCAAAAATTCCGGGATAGCATAGTAACGTGGTAAGAAAACAAACAAGGGTAAAAGTGAAAAGGATTTAACATTAAACTGTCTCTATTCAGAATAAAGGAAAACGTTTGGAAGCTTTAACAATATCACGCATGAACGAAAGACACAGTAATTATTTTGACGAGTGGGACTGATGTTGGGCCGTCTATCAATTGTCAAGGTCACTTGGAAAACAACTTCACATCGCTTGAAAAAACGCGAAGCTAGTCTTGATGTGCTTAGACCTTTCACTTCCAAGGCGCCCTGGACTGCGCTCAAAACAAGACTAGAACTGAAATTCTCAATCATCATTCCAGGTGTAAAAAATTGAAAAATAGTGTACCAGCGGAGGAACGCTGCTCGATAAGTTTTATTTGAATAATAACCACTGAAAACATGAGATCTCATCAACTGATGCACTCACTCAATAGTTAGAACGGTCACCTTGTACAGGACAATAAACAGCACCACCCTGAAACAGCGGCTCAATAGCCTTCATTGATAGCCAGCCAGGTATTGGCTCCATACATTTAGCCACACTACGAGACGTATGGGTTTGCCTCTGAAATCGAGTGCTTAACAATTCACTTTGCTGGCAAAGAAATGAAAGCCAGACAAACTAGGAATCAAAGACGCGGGTAGGGAAGGATCTAAGACAGTTACGTATTACATGTTAGCTCTTTGACAGAGCAAGTAAGAAAAGGAGGCTTTTAAGGATCCAACTGTCGTACCGAAAAGTCCGATTCACAGCAGAGAAATGCACTAACTGGACAGCAGTGCTGCATGAACAAACTCTTCATTTCAACCCTTGAATGAAACCGAACCGAACATGCAACGCTACTTGCTCCAGCTCGGACATAGCGTTCTATCTGCCTATTAAAATCGAACATTGCTTGTTCGTATCCGATACGAAGCCAAACAATCAGCGTTCAATGAGAATAGTCCATCTTCAGTTTGTTGTACTCTCCGTTCATCGGACTAGAACATTCTCTTGAGACTGAAGACAGAATGAGCCAGTAAGACTTGCAGGCAGCTTGTTTTTAGATAGACAAAAGAAAACTATGATAAACGACCACAAAGTAGCTAAACAAAAGGTTTCATGACCTGTATAGTGGCTCTCTACTTATGGTTTTGTCGCCTTGGGACGTTTCTAGCAGTCCTCTGCAAACGACGGAGGACGCCTGAAAGAGGACGGAGGTTGTTCCATGTCTGGTCTACTAGGACTTTCAAAAACTGCTTAAGACATTTGTGACTGATCGCCGGAAAGACAAACTGAACTGAATCCAGAAACAATCGTGAGATAGTTATTTTATAAGGAAACGATAAAGATATTTTGACATTTTTTAAGGATGTTGTTGTCCCCGGTAGCTATGACGTGATTGTCGAACTTCCTGGTGTTGTTTAGATTGGCGAGCTGTTCTCAGCCATCAGTAACAATGTCTATTCCGTTTAAACAATTTCATCGTCATTCAGGTGTCGGTGAAACTAGTCGGCTAGAATATTTTAATTCACATAAACTGAAATCAGTTCAAAACGCGACAAACGCCAATTTAACATACGCCGCGCTTGAATGAATTTTCCGCGATAAAATGCACTAAGGCTATCAGCCAAATCCGGGTTACCTCGAAGGCTGAATTTGTTACTACAGCGAATATCGCATTAACACTGATCGTTTCGCTGTAACAAAGTTATATCGCTGGATAAACTTGCTTATAGTTAACCCTCTATTAATATTTGAACCGTTGGAACAACCGCCCGCAATCTTTAACTCTGTTTTTAGTGTTTCCCCCCGGGTTTCATAACTCAACCGCTCAACGACTGATCTAATCCTACGCCACACACATTGCTTGTGGTTTCCGAAAAATATAGAAAATAAAAACAAAATACTAAAGAACATTGTCAAGATAAAGAGATGTTGGAGTACATGAAATCTTCTTGGCAATTTCCGTACATGAAATACAGCCACTTAAGCTACGAAATCCTTTAAAGGGACCACACGCTTCTTAAATAGCGCTTCAAATGCTTTACTATTGGGTTGTCACAGGTAGTATATTGTGAGATTGGCCTTTGGTTAGAATGCTACACGGTATAGTCTGAGTTAACAGTTAAACTAAAACTTACAGTTATTAACAGTGGACGATTCGCTAAAGTTTCGTAAAATCCACGACTTCTGTCAGACGTTTCGATGGAATATTATATCGTTACAATATTCCTAGCAGTCCAGACTGAGTGCTCATGCACGGTGGATTGCCTCTGCCTGTCTCTCAGAGACAGCTTAGAAGGCTTTGATTCTGTAACTTACTTGCATCGACAAACTTAATCTCTCGTCACCTATTCCAACTTTTCACCCTGTATCACTGATGAGAACCGATGACATTTCCTTTATGTTATGTTATACGATTGTTAAAGACGCAACGCCTATTCAAAAAATTCAACGTTTCGTGAGGGTTCTTAACCGACATGAATTCACAGATGACATATCCTTTTCGCTTCTTTGTCCACCGGCGGAGGCGGTGGACTAAAAGGGTTCTTAAGTTTCTGGGCGTGAATGAGAGGTAATGTAAAGCTAAACTTCGACGGAATATTTTCTACACAAAAATTCCACTTCTCTAAGAATATTCGAAAGCGAAAGTTTACTTACAAAATGTCAAAACTTCGACTGATTTCCGCGCGTACTTTCAATAGCACGTTGTTTTCTTCGGGGCATGATTTTCCGCCCGAATTCGCTGATTTTATCTCACATTAAGAAAAATCAATATTGTAATGAAGCAATTAGTATTTTAAATTAGTAAGTGTTTCAGAAAACGAGCTCGAGCCACACAGAAGAGTATTGCATAAGATTTCCCTGTAGCAGCATGTAATCGAATGATGGCAGGCTGGCCAAAGTCGACTTTTCAGCTGCGTAAACGAAAAACTTTCCAGCTAGCTCCAACTGTCTTTTGGCTGGAGATCTTATATCACCGATCACACTGACTATGAAATATTGTCTCCCATGAATTTGGAATGAATGCACTTGGTGAGGTCCTTATATTGAGTTAAAGGAACTGTGATTTCAATCAGTTTGCTCCTAGCGGCAAATTTCGACTTGCTGTTATGTCTGCAGAGCATCAAACACGGCTGACAAACGATAGCTAACGAAGCAATGAAGTTCAAAGTGACCAAACTTACCATTGGAGACCTGTTTGTCGCAGTTTCTGATGCTTCATTACCAGAGGACGTTGCCTCTTCAGCAGCCATCGCAATTATCCGACGGGTGCCGCGTTAACGGCGTCTCTAGGACACGCTGTCGGCACGCTCGATTAACGCTGTCAACTCCTATTCTGCAAGTCGGCTATTTTAAGCCTGCAGCAAATTCTTTTCTGAACGCCTGTGTTGTTTTGGCTTTGTTCTTTTGTTTTGACTTGGTTCTGAAAATAACTGTGCTATTTTAAGAAAAAGCAAGCTGCTGTCTTCGCGGATGGCCAGTTGCTCTCTTATTAACAGTCTAACAAGTGTGTTCAGTTGAATTTGTCTGATTTACGTAACCGACACGCCATCCATTCAGCCTGTAAATGATCGCTCGTGCAGTGTTGACTGAGTTTATGGAACCTAACTGAGCGAGACACAGGCGTGAGCCCGACAAAATTGTCCTCCCACGAATGCGAGTTTGATGAATGAGTCATTCAACGGGCAAAGTATAGAACAAGTAATAACAGTTCTTTCCAGAAATCCTTAATTCTGCTATTGATAGATTCAAGATTTTGCGAAGGAAAACAAATTCAAGCTGTTGATAGGATTTTGCCAGCTTAGCACGGTTCCAGAAGATACTTATTTGTTTATTTGTTACAGAGTTACTTTTATTTCGATACAGGATATGTATATTTGATGTCAACAAAGATCACCTAGGCTAACCGATTCTAAGCGGTTAAAAACATGTGCACTATGATGTAATACAAGTCACGAGAAAGTTTATTTTTGTGGCTTAATTCTCTTGAGAATCATGAGAATGACTAAAATAGTAACAGCAAGTTAATGTTGACTTATTTTAAGTTGCAGGAGGTCTTTGCTGATTTATTTGTTTGGGGAGTTGTTGCTAAGAATTTTATGAGAAAAAATTTGGCCTGAGTAATAGCGTGACAACTGGAATCTTCTCTTCTGTCTCGCCCTTTGCGTGATACTTGATAATGAACAAGATTGATTAAGCACGCAAAGGCTAATATTCAGTCTATGTTAAATTTATTGCCATTATGCGCAATTTCATGCACAGACCGCGAATTCTGTAGTATTTTCGGGGTCTTGTATCACTGAGTATAGTATTTTCTTCAACTTATATTGAAGAAAGGATTGCGACCAAATTCTAAGGACTGTGTAAAGTTTTTAGCAGTTTGTTTTGTTTTTCGGAAGTGCTAAGTGTCAGAAAACTATTGATTGTGTGTTAACATCTTTTGGCCTAAGGGCTTGTCTTCCACACGACAATCAAAATGTATACAATTTAACGCCAACATGCGCCGAACACGCTAGCCGGTTCCGGTAAGCCGGCTACAATCGATAATTAATGAATTTTCTGTACTAACCAGGAAAACTCAGTCCTTAAAGCAAATCAGTTGCCATTTACAAGCATCACATTTCAGAACTGTACTGAATGGTCAACCGACGAAATTTCAAAAATCGCTCCATCCGCTAATAAGGTGTCAAAACTCTCCAAAGCTACAGTTTCTAAATTTCGCAGAAATCTGAACATTTACCCCCACAGCGTAGGAACGTAAACGACAATTAAACCACTGCATTTCTCCAATCAGGTGTTAAAATTAATACTTTATTTCGCGGTTTACTCCTAGAATGCCCAGGGACAAACCAGAGGACAAACAATTAATGACTCGTTGAATAGTTACATTCATAATCCACCATGGAGAAGGGGTAATGCATGCTGAGCTATGAACGGACAGCTTAAATGTTTACTCCAACAGTGCCCACGAAAGGGACAATTAAATCACTCTGATATAAAGCGTTTTATCGTTTAACTCACAATAGAGCCGCTTCTGGATTTCACGACAAGGTCGACTAATATTGACGCGTAACCATGTGTAGCACAATAATTGTCCTTCTTTTTCTCTACACAAACCTCTCTATCAAAATTTTAAATTCATCAACATTGAAAGATGGTTTTTACCTAGAATTCCTTAGGAAATATGAGTATAGGCGCACTTGGCAGGTACACTCAAATTTTATCACCCGCTATATTAACGGCCTGCTGATCTATGGACGAATGGTTCATACATTTTATACTCCCATAGCGTAGGAAGTGGATGTTTTAACAATTAAATCATCCCCATTCATTAACAAGCTGTACAATCTGCTCTGTTCAGAAGACCCTTGTTAGTTAGCCGACCATCTCGCAGTCTCTCCAAAGTGTTAAATATACCTTAGGCTAGTAGCTGAAGTGTCAATTGGCAAAACGATTCATACTGGTGGAAACGCCACATCGAAATTGGCAAAACTTGTACCACAGACGCCAAGATATAGGTTAGAGAATTTTGAGATTTTTTCGCCAGACGTTTGTGAATTGCTGTTTAGAAATATTTACTCCCACAGCGAAGGGACGTTCCAACATTTAAATCGCTTCATTGATAATAAGGTGTTAACATCAATCCATTCAGACGCCTTTTTGAGTTTTTGTTAAATAGACCACCGCGCACGGGTTTTTCTAAATTTTGACACTCGGCACAGAAAAGTAGCCTAAAGTGACCACCTTTATTACTCCCTCGGCTTTCACCCAGGGAAACTACAGACAGACAAAACCCGTCTATGTTGACGAAGAGCCTGAGCACCTTACATTTAGCAAAGGCTATGTATATCTTTGAGCGTTTCGTCTTGCACAAAAGCAAGTACGGGTCACTAAAGTTTGAGATATTTGAAAACGTGGGCAATTTCTTCAGCGTCCAGAGTTTTTCTCTCAGTGAAGGGTTATTCAAAGAATTAAATCATTCAATTCACTTACAAGAGCAAAGTTCCTTGTTATATTGGCTCACCGGGTGCTTTTTAGTATATCCAGAGGAATGTGTAATACACGTTGCCCTATGGTCCAATATTTAACTTAGATTGTCAGCACGAAACTGTCCTACGGCAGGCAAGCGCGCTATAAAACATAGAAATAGCCTTTTTACTTCAAAGTACGTTCCTCAAGTCACTAACTAAAACCTTTAGTTAGAAAAAAGGCGCTTTTGTGCTTATAGTTATTGTCTGTCTGCCTAAGAATTTAGATCGGAGTTAGTTTGATGACAGAGATGATAAATTGAAAAAATAAAAATTTCAAAACTAGTTGCATCTATTTTACTTTATTTCACAAACTTATCACATTCAACGAAGACAGGATTGTACATCATGATAATATCATAAAACACTTCGCCTGGCATTTCATTGCAAACGCACAAGCAATGTTCCTTAAACACTTGCCGACCGGCTCTTAATCAACGTAATTAATAACCGGCATTTCTCTCTGTGTTCGCAAATGCCCGTAATTGTGTCTTATAACAATATAACACATAAATTTTCCCTCGTTATTCCGTTAAATCGGAGAAAATAAATTTTCTATCTCTGCAAATATTTCTTTTATTCTGGTTATTATTATTCCTTGTTCATAATGATTTATTCCCACAGCGTAGGTGAAGTCAAAGCAATTAAACCGATTTACTTGTTAATATGCGTTAAAAGTTGCTCCAAAACAAAATGCCTTGTTAAGTTGAAATCTGACTTGTTTCTTGTTTAGCCGAAACAATTATTCTCACAGCGTAGGGATGTATACAACAATTAAATTACTGTCCGCGAATAAGGTCAGTGTTAAATTCACACCCTATTCATGGATTATTTTTTGAGTGCCTGAGAAAAGACTGAGAGAAGACAGATGGCGGTTGGTTGAATTGGTACATTCATTTTTAGGATTACCGTACCTAGAAGAATGTGTCCTGCATGCTGCGTTATGGACGAGCAGCTTAAATTAATTACTCCCACAGCGCCACTGTTGGAACAATTAAATCACTCCTACAATAAAGTGCCTTTCGTTTAACCCACGATTAAGTCTCATAGAATATCCTTATCTTTTAATCAGAAACGAAGGTCGACTGGTTATTGGCGTGTCATCATATTTAGCACTACTGTACATTTTTTTTTTCGACAAAACGCGGCACTCTTTGAAATAACACGATGTTAATATTTCTCTGCATATAAAGATAGCTTGTTGATATAATGCCTTAGAAAATTGAATGCACATGTATTACAAAGGTACGTTTTAAGGGTATGTGCATGTTGATGCCTGCTGATATACAGATGAGTGGTTTTAACATTTTTTTCTCCCACGGCGCGGGACCAGTTCCAACAATTAAGTAACTCTGTTCAGTAATAGGTGTTAAAATTAATCCATTCAGATGTTTTTTGTCAGATAGACCAACCACCTCGCGGTTTTCCTAAGTTTTAAACTTGACTTAAGCAGTTATCACCTTCCGGCTCGGGACATAAGTCGGACTACTAGAAATCACCATTTCCTTTACTATATCTGCACGGAGAAAAGAAAGGAAAATAGTGCTGGACAAAGCATCCGAAACTTAGCGTTTTATCGTGAATACTTAGAGACAAAGATAAAAGTCAGTGAAGTTTGATATTTCAGACGTTTGCGATTCGTTGCTTGGAAACATTTACTCCCAGAGCGAAGGTATGTTAATTTTGCTTAGGAGACTGTGCTGTGCATGCTTGCTAAGCAGCTTGACGAGAAGGTTATGTGTTTACTATTACGGGGCAAGGCATGTTTGGAAAAATTAAATCACTGCGATCATGACGTGTTTTAATGTTTAACTCTGGAAATCGCTGTGAAAGTAAATGTTTACTGCCCTCTCAGCAATATAAGAGAAGCACGCGTTCAATATTCATTAAATGGACACCCACCTATTTGTTAAGTCAGTAATTGTTTTTCACCCCAGGCACCCTGGCATAAACTATGTTTTGAACATGAAGCAATGTGTCCTATGGAGCAAAAGCGCGTGCGATCGTGCTATACATGGTGACGGATAAACAGTCGACTTAATCCCTGATGAAGACTAGCAGGACGGTAAGCAATCGAAACCTCGTGCTGTGTAAGAGCGTCAAAGTAGAGTGATCAAATCCCTAGATGCACTAACAAGGTGTTAAGATGTCTTCTCGTAAGTTCAAAATAACGTTTATTTAATTTGTACATAGGGTAAGAAATATTACACACATGCGCTCTGATTGGCTAAAGAAACTCGTTTCATTAGAGTATAAAACATAATAAAGCGTGTTTTATAATTTAATAGTTGGTTTGAAAGTACATTCTCTCAGACGAAAACTTTATGTGGACGAAACCAGTGTTGGCGTTGATTTCGAGGATAATATTTTCTGTACATTATCCTGGAATGTCAAGAACTAGTATAGGTGTGGTTTTGATTCAATACTAGAGGATAAAAACTGACCTAAAAAATTATTATGTTATCAAGAAACATGTCCAAATGTTTAAAACACTCGGGAATGAATGTGGGCACTCACTTAACATTTTCTCGCGTTCTCGTATTTCCGTCGTGTTTGATAGTAATATAGATGGTTTTCCTTCCTTAACCCTATTCAGACCGGTGGGGACGGCGGATTCTGCCCTCACGGACTTTGGACGTTTATAACTTTTTAATAAGCAAGCTAAACCAACATTTCCAAATTCCAATTCGACCTGGACGTCAAGTGTTCACTCATGAGCTCCTGGCTCGGGAGAATAGGCGACTACTTCCTACACTATGACGTTAAATTTGATTTACCAATTTTTACCAAAGCAACCAAACTTGGTGAAATTGTATGCATGCTAATTCTACACATTTTTCCACAGCGTAAAGAGGTTCACAGCAATTAATTCCCTCCACTCGCTAATAAGGTGTTAAAATTACTTCATTCTGCAATCTCTTGTTGGAAATACCTTACAGACCACCCTAACAGCAATGTGGTCTGTTCAACAAGAAACTTTCCGGATTACATATAACTTTAGATAGTTAGGTAAATTTAGAAGTAAGGCTGTAGCATTAGTTACCAGACTTCTGCGAGTGATAGGGGAGCAGGGATGGCGCAGTGGTGAGAGCACTCGCCTCCCACCAATGTGGCCGGGTTCGACTCCCGGTCCCGGTGTCATATGTGGGTTGAGGTTGTGGTTGGTTCTCGTCCTTGCTCCGAGAGGTTTTTCTTCCGGGTACTCCGGTTTTCCCCCTCTCCTCTAAAACCAACATCTCCAAGTTCCAATTCGATCTTCAGTCTCCCCGATTAGTAGTGCACTTGTGCACGGCTATAAGATTGAGACTATAATAAGTTATTTTGATTTGATTTTGATGCTGACATGTCATAATAATACGTTTGTACGAAAACATCGAAACTCGCTATGACAACCTCGCCCTGCTCTGTGCAAAGTACAACACTCATACAACACTCTCGGGTATATTTTAAATTCAAGAGGTTCTTTGCAGTGGTTTGTATGCAGCGCTAAATAATAGTTTGCGAGAACAGCCGCCTCTGATTGCTCGATGAAAGGCGGCTTTATAGCTAAAACACTGTGAGGTGATTAATGCATGCTGAGTTATAGCCAAAACAATTTTTCCGCTTTAAGTTGATAAGAGCTTTGCAAATGTGCTGTAAAATTTGAATGGTTTTTAATTCCAAGAAGAAGAGAGACCAATTATCTTGGCATTCCTGTTTACTAAAAGAGCGTCTACTAGTCTCTCTTTCAAGTGTAAAGTGATTAGGAATATTGGCGATGCAGACAACCTCAGGAAGAGATCCATAACAAACAAATAACGAAAATAAAGGAAGTGGTCACCAAAGATAAATTTTCTCAAAGTTTAATCAAGTTCTTTCAACTAACACCATAAGAAAAATATGGAGAACACTGATGAGCCATACATGTTGATATTGGGTATTAAGGGTTAACTACTAACTACCTCCACAGACAATAGAAACCACTTCAGCGGCCGCACAATCAAATGGAAAAGCGATAAGCAGAGCGACAACCGGGCGGTTTACTTCTTTGTCTTTATTTCTTTGTGCCACGCAAGGCTTGAATAGCAACTGTATAAAGAAATAAATCGTTTATCTTATTCAAGACAACGAAATAGAGAGAAAATGTCCTATGTTATCCGGCATGTTTACAAAGTTCTTGATCACCCTCGCTACACTATGCATGATTTGTGCAAAACTATTAGTCTAAAACAACGTAATCCGACAGTTGCATGGCTAATTATGTACAAGGAAAACAGCTCATTGAATCAACCAATCAGAACTCGTAGAAAAGCAAAATGTAACAGGTGTCGCTCTGGGCGAGGAAATAGTAGACCTTTGAACGACGTTGCATACTTTTAGAAGCTCAGAGTTAACACATGAGTGCTACTATAGCGGAGAGGGAGACCGCTGACCCAGTGGTTTTATAGTACGTGCTCACGGCTGACATAAAACGCTATGAAGTAAGAAATAAAGCAGCTTTTTAGAACTGTCATAATACAGCTAACATCGCCATCAGACTTTGCTATATGTGTAAAGCCTAATGTCGTTACTGTGTTTTCGCGTGTGATTGGAATGCAAATCTTAATGAAAACAACGTCATGCCTAAGCGCAAAAAATGAAAGGTTTCCCATTGTCATATACGGTTGAGTTTTATGCCTTTGAAACTGCAACAAAGCAACTCATGTAAGCAACCTGTAACTTATCTTAACAGAAAAACACTTCAACTTGAACTTCAACTTCGCAGGGTTTCTTATGCGTCACTTGCGCTGGCGAGGTCATAAATGGAGGTGTTGAAAAATCTTTAAGTGCTCATTACACAACAAACCAGTAAAGGAATGACTGATTTTTTTTATCAAACATGACAACATTGCAGTCAGTGAAACAGTTTTCAGAGGTCAAGCTCACGATTAACCTATGCCGTTGTTGATCGGGAATTTGCGATAAACTGGTCCATAAAAAAACCCTTTCAAATATATCATTATTAGAAGAGCGTGATATAGTGCGTCTGAGTGCGTGGGGTGTTATTATAAAGCAAAAGGAACGGAAACTGTTTCAAGTTTACATTAATCTCTCGGGTGGAGTATCTGTGTCAGGAGTCCGCCCTTTTGCTCACTCGAAAAACAATGTAGCGTTGCGCTTTCTCACCTTTATAAATTTTCAAGGTAGCCAAAGACCTGTCAATTCGTGGCACCTCTCCAATCTGGGATCGTTTACTTGAGCAACATGACAGAAGCTACTTCGCCATGTTATGTTAAAAGAGGGCCTTAGATGCGTTTCTTTGTTTTAATTTCGAACTGCCTTTGCACTACACGACATTCAATACTAATTGTGGTGACTGTTTGGAATGAGATGAAAAACCTTCGGTTACACAAGGCAAGTTCTAACGTTAACGCTGAGTTTCGAATCAGTCAGTCTACCCCGTTCCAGTTTTCCATATGAGCCAAGGCTTAAGTCATGTTATCTAGGTATGTGTCGTGCCGAACTGCTGGCAGATTAACAGGTTTTCTGATAAGAAAATGATTTCATGAGCTTTTGCTTTGCCTAAAAAACATTGTCCTTAGTAACGAGATGGTCTCTATAACGGAGGGTCGTAAATACGAAAGAAAAACCTCAGTGATACCTGATCGGTGTAAGTTTCCTGTGATGATGATCTGAAACTGTGAGTTTAATCCCAAAGAATGAGAATCAAATAAAGACTACACACTGAGCAGTACTTTCATTTTATCTTGCACAACGCAATTCCAACTTTTGAGTCTCTGGATTAAATTCAAATGAAAGAGTGACATTCAAATGAAAGCTACTGAGCAGTACTTTTCTACGGTGTTGTTTACTGTGCCGCACAAGGAAATTTTAACTTTAAGAGTGTTGACTGAAAACAAAAATGCGACATTCAATTGAAAGCTACAAAGCAATATTTTTGTGAGGCAGTGTTGATTGAGCTGTACAAGCCGTTTGTTTTAATTAACTTTAAGTCTGTGGTTAAAATTCAAATATTTGATCTTCAAATAAAACCCCATTGAGCAGTGCTATAGTACTTTTATTATTAAAGATGGGTGGTTCTTTAAGGTTGTCATTCAAATGAAAGCTACTGAGCAGCCATTTCCTGTGGACTGAACATTTCTTGTGTATGCTGTGCAAGATGGTTCTAAAATATGAGTCTTTAAATGAAATTCTTATCGCGCCTTCTAAACGAATGGCATTGATCCGTACTTTCCGCTCGAGTACTGTTAAAGAATCGTGTTAACTTGTGCGTCTATCGAAAAACATAAACGGTAAATTTGAGTCACGTAAAGCTATTACGCAGTACCTTTTTGCAAACGCTACTGGCCTTAGTTTAAAAAAATGTCGCCACAACCTTCTCTGTTTGGTTCTGTTTACCAAGAAATCAATACTGTCATGTGAAAAAAGCACCACAGACTTGGTACAAGAGATTCTCCAGCCCCCTTACCATTTTGAACGAAAACATAACGCTCTACCAGCTCTGCCTTCTCACCAAATTGTGCTATGATCCTTAAACTACACACAGTCATTCACTGTTGACTAATCTTTTCCTGAAATCAATCATGTTTTGTTTGAGAAGTATTCTTTCCAGTGATCATAATCGGTGGCCGCCATATTTAAATCTTTTAGCTCGGCGGAAGCGAGAGTTCTGAAATACTGGCTGTTATCAATCAATAAACTATCATCATCGCAATCTTACAGCCCTACAAATGGCCTCCTCCAAGTTCTTGCTTAATTAAAAAAGAAATAAAAATCTGCCACTTTTTGGCCTTTGATCTTTCGAGTCGTCTTTTTTTGCACCCTATGCCAACGCGGAGGCCCCGTGTCTTCACGGCTTGAGAAGGTGACGAAAAGTTGTCGGCATAAAGAGCGATGCTTTATATTTACATTCTTGACCTTGCTGAAAGCTTTAGGTGTATTTTTATGTAGGCAGGAAATAATTGATTATCGATACTTTACGAAGACACGCGAGTTGAAAGTGACAAAGCTTTTTATTGCTGATGATTTATTAACGTCTTATTTGTCAACTCCCGTCTTGACTGCCAAGTGCTTTAGGTCCGCATAGCGTGCAGAAATCTGTCCTTTTTTTTCTGATATCTCGCGTGTTTCAATTCTCTTAAACTACGTTTTCTCGGTCCTTCTAAGCAAAGGTTATAGACTCTCTTGCAACACCTTATTCCAGCTAAGATGTCACCAGTTATCTAGCTATCTGAATATAGGACAAGGAAAACGATACTGAAATTTCAGGCAAAAAAACCGTTATGTGATATACACTAATGGCGTTAACCAATACTGAACACATACCTGTCAAAAACGCTTTGGGGTTCCGATTTGATTTCCTTCACTACCTTACAGGGGCTGATACTAGCTATTACAGCATAAGTAATTTACCTTATCCTGTACAATTTTCAAAGTCATGCTAAGGTAAAGCTATCAAATGGACCTCTAGTTCCCCCGGTAGGTGCGACATACCCAGTCAATTTTTGCGTCACATCCGTGGAATGTCTGCGGAGGCGACAAAGCCGGCAGGAACATATGTTTCCTACAGCCCTCCTCAAGCAAACGTAGATCTGGACGCCAAGGAACATCCTACCCACAGTGTATTCACAAACTGCTGAGGGATGAGTATATATCGGTTTCTGTCACTAAGTAAGATTGCCAAAGAATAAAAAAGTTTTGGAGTAGGCTTAAAGTCACTAGCGCCGGAGCCGAGAACTGATGATGATAATGATGATGTAACGACTGCGATTTTCATTTGATGAAACGATCGCATGTTTATACTACATAACCCACCTTATCAACAAAGGCCATTTCCCTCCTTTAATCTTTAAAGCCTTAAACTCAATGGCTGAGGGCCCGGTTCTGTCTTAAGGTTGTGACGTTAAACTCTCGACAATTCAGTTATTGTATGATTCTGTCGTAATCTAATACAGTCTCGATGCCCTAATTACTTGTACCTATTTGTTCGAAGGAAACAGCTGCACGTGGCATGTGTAACTGATACAACTCGATGATCGTACCGAAAAACAAATATATTTTCTTCTTTAAGGTATATCAGCCCTGTCAATAACAGTTGAACACTTCAATTCACTTTCAATTCCAGAGACACAAGTAACATGAGTTACAAGATGCAGTTCTTTCCACACCGCGCCCTTTCGGAGTCTGTGAATAAAATCCTCAGGTGACACTTGTTCATGTGAAAACTCCTTATGAAAGCCAATGAGCCGTCACGTCAACCTGGCGGACAACGTGCTTAAGACGTGAATGATATGGTGGCTAATCAGACAGAAGTTTTATATTTCCTGTAGGTTTAGACGACAAATTACAAATTACAAACACAACTGTTGCGTTTAACACCTGATACTCAGTAGCAATGGGTAGTCGTAATAGCCTTGTTAGTGCACATGAAAAGGATGCAAACACAGATGATGCAGAAAACAAAGGGAAGAAGTCAAGTTCAAGGATTAAGAATCATGCTCAAACCAAGTGTTGGTCTATTACACAATATTCAAATGGTTTAAAGGCTGTTCTAGTATCAAAGTTAAATAGTTCACTTTCTACACTGACTATGTAATTATATGCTTTAAAAAATGAAATTGTCTAAAGGGCTAGAACATTAACATCAATAGTATAGTTATTTTTGGAATGTAAAACGCCTCGAGGAAACTTGTGGTCGGTTGTCGTTCTTGTTAATGATTTTGAAATTTATCATAGTCTGTACTACAAATATGTCGATAAAAGCTAACATCAACCTAGAAATGATGACACAGCGTTGTAAACTTGAAACCTGAATATTTGGAAAATTTCCTTGAAGTAAGGTCAATCATTTAAACGCCGATAAACTGGTTGGTGATTTCCATGTTGGCGGAGAATTAAAGCAAAACGCTGCCCTGTTTTTTTTTTTTTATGTATTATCAAAAACAACCTGTACAAGTTAGCTTGTGAATGATAGTCTGAATCCAGCTGAAAATTGAAAATTTACCTACAGGGGCTGTTATAGCTTATATATTCATCTTTGTGTGGACAGTTAAACCCTGAGTATACGTTGGTCGAGGTTTGGCTCCTCTTATTTGAAGGCGTATCCATTGCTAACAGTAAGTTTCAGAATAAAAGTACCCAAAATCAAATTGTACAACGAAAATGATTTACAGCAATCCACACGGGTTAGCTGTAAAACTGGATCAGGTTTTGCTAGCAACTGGAACATGCTAGGAACGGGCCGAGCTAGCAACGCAGATAGATACCAAAACAAACAGTTCTCATTTTGGAAAACAAAAAAGAACTCATCTCTTCACTTATCATCCTCAACGTACCAAGCATTTTCCAGTCCAAGCTGAAAGTCGTATTTTCTTTTAAGTATGGCCTAAGCTTGCTTCATTCCTTTATTATGTTGAAATGGGAACAAAAAAATGGCCAAAAGTTGTAAACGGAAAGAAATATGAACTAAAGCGGAGGCAGAGAAACGTCTGAAAATTTCAAGGTTCTACTGATTACAATGCAAGTTTGTTATCTGGACCACCAATCACGAAATCAAATTTGATAACCTGTACTCCGCTTCTATGCTCATCTCCAAGCTACTTGTTCTCTTTTGCCCTTCAGAACTCTTTTACCCTATTATGTTATATGTTAGATGGCATTTAGCCACATAACATGGAAACCAGGCTCGCAAAATTTCTATTGCTTGGCTGGACATTATATCTTTAACAGAGCCTGTTTTTTACATCTCCTAAAGAGAATGCCGGTTTAAGATGATTTTCTCCGGATATGACTAAAAGTTGACAAACAATTTTCTGGTAAATTTTCCTGATTGTTCACTGTCGTGTGTTGTTTTAAAGTTTGCAATTAAAAGATAAGGTCGCCATGCCTGCGGAAGAGATATGATTGATTCAAGTAACTCCAAACATGTAATTGCTTCCAGTGTCTGCTATCAATTAGTTGTTCTGGTTGGTTCACGTCGTATTTCGTCGGAGCAGAAAGGACGGAAGAGATAAAGGAATAATTGAAACAACGTAACACAGCTGGTAACAGACACAATGCATCTCTCAAACTCGACAAACGAGAAAACCGACTGGTCTCGCGTCTCTTGCTTTCATCATTTCTCTCCTCTTCGCAAATTCCTGTCCTGTTTTACAATATTTAGAAAGAAATACACGAATCTGATTGGTTCAATAGCCATCTCGCAACAATTTGGTTGTCTATGAAATTAATTAGACAATTCGTCCGCGAAACTCTTCAGTGCCAACTCGTCTATCTCCTTTACAATTAATTCGCTCCATGAAGACTTAGTCTTCTGGTGTGGTCTAATTGATAAATAACACGTGCAAGGTAGCTTTTGTCTGACCATTTCTAGTGCTTTCTTAGTACTGACATAAGTAACCCCGTTAGAGCATATATTTAGGACGTCACGGCCACAGAAATTGAATCCCTCCACTTAGTAATAAGGCGCGACAAAAAATTACTTGATTCGTCAGACACAGAGCCAGGGGAAAAAGCAACGATAAAACACCTTCATCAAATTATGTGGAGGTAAAAATTGTTAGAAATAATCCTTCGACCTAAACTAAGCATGTGAAACAAGCCGATGAGTTTTATAAACGGCAGCCTGGTATGAATTCAATCTGATTAATCAGTGACGGGACATTAAGACAAGGTCTCCAATTCTGATAACATTCCGGGCGGTAGGCAATCAAACTTGGTTTTGCACTGAAAACTGAACTGTTTTTCAAGGTCTTTCGGAACAATGCAATGATTGTCTTGGTACTGTTTGCCGGAAGAAGAACTGACTAGCGCTCGAGGCTGTCAAAGCGTTGGTGCAAGAAACAACGCTTAACGCTTTCACAGGTTTTGCCTCTTTCAAGGTTCTCTTTTGCGTGAATACAGTACAAAACAAACTTTATTGACACTTCCCAGAGGGAATTTATCAATGGTTTTTTCTGCCTAGGACTAATGTGGAAGTTTTGAGCAACTACGAGGAGGACTATTATATCAGGGGGTAAGAAAAAGGGGCTTTACCTCGGTGTAAAAGTCTGTGAAAATCACGAATGACGTAAGACTTAGCTATGGGCGAAATAATTTCTCCGCCATGCAAGACAAAGAGGTTTACAGTCTTAATACAAAAAAAAGGAATCATGGCTTCGTGGTGCAGCGATTATCTTCTCATCTTTTAAAAGCGGAATATTTGTTCTCCTATTCTAAGTACAACATGATTTCTGATGCTGGAAATGCAAATTCATTCAACAACCGGCCCTGTGAATAAATAGCTACTTTGTTAGGTACGGTCCACTGACGAAACAACAAAAAGAACAACGGTGAAAGTATGCGACAGCTTGCACTTGCAGTTACTTCTTTGCCTCTCACAGCTTAGGCGAATTCTTAGTACAATACCGATGTCACTCACATTACTGAGGATGAAAGACCATTAAAGATATTTACAGTATATATATATAAGACTTGCAAGATCATTTAGATCTTTAATTCCTTTGTAATCCTGTTAGAACAAAATGTGAGGGAAGTGCTGTTCTATCCAAGATAACACGATAAGAAGAAAATGTCGTTTACGTTTCAGTGTTTATAAGAATTTGTTGTTCACATATTTTAATAGCGATGTAAAGTGACGTTTTGGGGGTTGGCTTCAATCGAATCTTCTACAAATATAGAAACTTGTCATTCATTTAATGACTAGCGCAAAACTTAAACCCTAAACATTCATATAATGTATGCAGCTGACGAAGCACAACGCAAATGGCGCTATGAACTTGCAGGAAAATCACCGGCATCATGGCGCGTAGGCAAAGCCACGGTTGGTCTCGAGATGATAAATTGAACTGAACTCGCCCTAAGGGTTGATTTCCACTGTCGTATACAATTTACTTACGTAAGGACGAGTTCATAGGAATTTTGCTGGCGTTTTGTCGAAACTCTGCTTAAATTATGACTCGGTACTTCCGCTCACACACCAAAAAAGGCTTGAAACACCAAGTCGAAGTTGTCAAGCAAATTTTTTGCAAGGAGAAGAAACCTAATACGGTTTTGACGATTTCTCCAAAACACAACTTTCGAACTTGAAAACTTTAGCTTAAGGTTATCAGGTTGTAATCCGTTTCCATCCTAGCCATTCATGGGTACGGACAGTTATTTATAGTTTCACTGCACTATTGTCGTGTCCTTGAATAAAAACTGGAGCATTATTTTTAGGTTTTTAAAAAGTGCCTTTTGACTTTTCTAAGTGTCACTAAAAATAACCTTCACAGTCCTTTTCACGGGCTTTACGTGCGTAAATAAAACGTGAACAAAACATAAACGTAAAACGTTGAAGAGCGTTCAACTTTTCACGGTTACGTAAGCTGTTAACTCATCGTCTGCAAGTTTATTTACGTATTTAAAGCCGATAAATTTACGCCCGTACGCACGTAAATTTAAGAAGCAGTGGGAATCCATCCTAAAACTAGCGCCTAGATAATTAGGAAATATATATGATTAGGGAGACAAGCGAGAAAAAGTCCAGCCAAGAGTTAGGATAACCAGCTTATAAGAAAAAAAAAACGAGGCCATCAGTCCTGCGATAAATAAACTTTCGTACGCCGTTTCATTTCCCAGAAACGGACAGACATTTTTGAAACTTGCTCAAGTTCATGTGATGTGCAATTTTGACACTAAATATATCATTGTTTCCCGGTGTGCTTGTTTATTAGTGTACTGTTCATGTCAGAAAAATGGATTTTTCAAGATATTGGCATTTTTCGGATTTATTTTCACGAAACTATATTTTGTTTCATCCCTTACTCACAGCAATTAGCCAACTGTCTCTTTTTCAATTATTCATTTATTTATTTATTTATTTACTCCATAACTGCCAGTACTTTCGTAGTAGTCCGCCCCTCGGACTTATTAGCGATCTTTAGATCAAACTACGAGTAGGACATTGAGTACAGATGACTTTCGAATTTTAAAACGGCTATGTCCTCAGAGCCCTCATTCCTCCCTCCCTACTGGAGTGGTACGTGACTTATCAAAATCTAAAGCCTGCGACGAGGAATTGAAATGTCGTACTCGCACTCAATCTCGTACTCGAAGTCCGATCTGAAGGCCGCTATTACGTGCACGTCGGTGCGTCAACAGAAGCAGAAACCATGGAAAGTATAAAAAGTCAGGCACCGGACATTTTAACTGAGAGTGATATGGCTTCTGATATATGAAACAGCAATACAGTGACAAAGATGCTTTGTGCGATGTTAGTGGTCCTTGTCGTGCCTTGCCAAGGCTCTATTAGAGGGCAGGCGCAACTATGACGTCAGTGCGTGGGTCCATAGTCCAAGATCAATCAGCAAGGTTTGTACTTTGCCCGGTCGAGGTAAAAACGGAGAGCCATTCTCATTTTGAGAGGAATTCTTTAATGAGAAAGCCGACACAAATACTACAACGTGATTTTCAATGGGATTAACACGTGAGGCGAAAAGGAGGTAAAAATTTGCCGACGTTTGTAGAGGAAGAAAGCACGGCGTGAATAGTGGCCGGAGATCAAACGGAAGATCACAGCTCACCTACTCGAACAAAATATTGTTTTGGGAAAATTTTCAAATGGAATAAAGGTTAGTTTTAGAAAATATTGATGGTTCTAAACTTTTTTCGAGTTACCGGATAATCTGGAGTTTATGACGCGGTTCAATATTCTAGAGTGTAAGCCAAAGTTTTTGGAATTTTCTTACAACCCCTACGGTAAAAAAAAAAATGTTTTCTGTTATTTTATAAAGCAAATCGTATGATCAGAGAAGATGTCTTCAACGAAATCTGCTAAAACGAAGGATACTCTGTCACATGTGGGATAGTTTTGGCTCCCACATTCTGATATACATGAAATCTATTGTGTAATACACGTAAGGCAACATGGAACTTGTTTCACATACCTTTGGTTCCAAAATTCCATTTTAAGTAAATAGTGGACAAACTAACCGAACGAATCTTCATATTTTTCTCGAAACACTCATATACTGGACAGTAGCAGCGGGTTCTAAGAAGAACCGAACAAAGATAAAAACTCACACACAAACGGAACGTGGCTTCCGGTGTCGTGTAGCTAAAACAAAACCTGCCCACATTAACCCTCCACATTTCCAAACTTCCACTCCGGAAAAAATATTGGACTTTTATTGAACACATCCACGTGAAACATGTGCGTCGTAGCTGTCGCAATGAATGAATCAAAAGTAAGAGCTAGATTATACAGCTGACCGATAAACAGCAGCAAATAATAGTATTACTCCACAGCTTTAATTTGAATCACCATGTAAGGATGCTTATTTTGTTTTTGCCTCAACATCCATTAGCTAATGATATTGTGTGTCTACCTCACTACCCAAACTAACAAATTCATGTATCCATCTCACCATCCAAACTAACAAATTCATGTATCCATCTCACCATCCAAACTAACAAATTCATGTATCCATCTCACCATCCAAACTAACAAATTCATGTATCCATCTCACCATCCAAACTAACAAATTCATGTATCCATCTCACCATCCAAACCGGGGCTAACAAATTCATGTATCCATCTCACCAGCCAAACTAACAAATTCTGTATCTACCTCATGATCCAAACTGGCCGGCAAATCGTGTATCTACCTCACCATCCAAGCTGACAAAGCTGATGTGTATCTCCCTCGTTATCCAAATTGACAAATAGTGTATCAACGTCACCATCCAAAGTGATAAATCATCTATCTACCTTCCATTTAAACAGACAAATTGTGATATTTTTGTATCTACTTCTCCATCCAAACTGACAAATCGTATCTACCTCATCATCCCAAGTGTAAAATCGTGTATCTACCTTACACCAACCAAACTGACAAATCGTGAATCTGCCTCACTATCCAAACAGTCAAGTTGAGTATCTCCCTCACCATTTTAACTGACAAATCGTTTATCTACCTGGCAATCCAAGCTGACAAATTGTGTGTCTGCCTAACCATCCAAATTGACAAATTATGTATCTACCTCACCATCGTAGCTGACAAATGGTGTATCTACCTTATCATCCCAACTGCCATCATCTACGAGGTACCTACCTTACCAACCAAACCAAAAAATCGAGAATCTGCCTCACCAATCAAACTCTCATTGAATTTGAGTATCTACCTTACCATTCAAACTGACAAATCGTGTATCTACCTGGCAATCCAAGCTTACCCTGAAATTGTGTCTGCTTTAGCATCCAAATTGACAAAATGATATATCTACCTCACCATCGTAGGGTGACAAATAGTGTATATACCACACCATTCAAACTGACAATTGGTGTATACCTGGCAATAAAAGCTGACAGCTTGACTGTAACTGCTTTACCATCCAAACTGAGAAATCGTGTATCTCTGATCTACTTCACCATCCAAACTGACAAATTGTGTATCTACCTCAAAATGCAAACTGTAAAATCGTGTATCCACCTAAAAATCCAAACATAAAATTTGTGTAGGCACTGCACAATCTAAACTAACAAATTATGTACCTACTTCACCAAATTCTGGATCTTCTTTATCGTGCAAATAGTCGAATCGTGTATCCAATTCTCTCACCATTTAAACTGACGAAATGCGTGTGTACCTTACTATCCAAACGTACAAATAATGTCAAATTATGTATTTACTTCACCAATGAAACTGACAAATCGACCAGTCTACCCTGCCACCCAAAGTGGAAAAATGTGTATGTCTACCTTGCCATCCAATAGACAAATGGCGTATCTGTCTCACCATTCCAACTGACAAACTGCGTACCTACCTCACCATCCAAACTGACAAAACGTTTATCTACCTCACCATCCAAACTAATAATGAGTGAATTAAAAAAAATAAACATGTCCAGCATAACCTATGCATGTATCGGGACCAAAAATGCACTCGCCAGCCAGAAGTTTTCCTGTTAAGCCAACATCGGTTTCCTGAATCGTTCCATGAATTGTTTCAGTCACGTACGCGGAATTAAAGTTTGAAAAGAGCAATTTTGGCTATCACTTTGCAACCCCGGAGACAGATAAACCACAATTTTTAAAGTTAAAATTTAGAGTGTACCTGTGAAAAAGAGGTGCCTAGCATTAGAACCTTATGTCGATAAATGAACTTTAGTCACGTTTTCGGTAAATGTTACGTAACATTACGTAAGAATTGGCAGCTGGGACTATAAGGGTCTCTGCTTCATTGTGACGACTTTCCGTCTGTATCATTTCTGGTTGTAGTAGCTGCCCTTGGCCGTAGTTGTTCACACTCAATGTAAGGCCAAGATGCGTTCTCAAAACGTTTTGGAATAATGTACACTGACGCCACTGATACACCACTCCAGGCCATTGCCTTGAGTCCTTCACATAACCAGTTTGCAAGCAATTTGCATATTTACGCAGTGAAACAGATAAGCTGAAATGGAACTCACCGACACCATTGCCGAAGTGTTTCCTGTTTTTGTCCAATCCTCCTGAAAGCTCAGCTAACAATTCAGGTCCTGTTTACAGCTGCTATTCTTCTCTCTGAAGACGGCAGCGTGGTGCACTTCACCCAGTTCTTTGTCTCTGAATGACTTAGCTATCTATATTGATAATGTTCATTGATGTGTCATTTGGTTAACTTTATAAACTCCATTGGAGCAAAACAATCACAACATATACCTCCTGTTGTGCACTTGACTGCCAGGTTGCTCCGCGTAGTTCCACATTACCTTAGAAATTATTTTTGACGGGCACTTTAATTTCAAGTTACTTAAGTTGTCTTTGCTCTAAATAGCTTCAAGTTCATTCGTGTTCTCATATGTTCTCTCCACGTGTTTCTTGCGTGTGAGTTGGGGTCCTACCAACACGTCTTGACCATGTAGTTAATTCTACCAACTCTGGAATAATCCACCACAACGTTTTAACAAAACTTTGTAAACATCAAAAAGTTTGTACACAGCTTTTAAGTGCTATTATCTTAAGCTCAGTTATTTCTGAAAAAAAGCACTGAAAATTGCTTGCTCACAAAAAGCGCACTTATACACCTTAATCCAAAATGGCGGAAAAACATTATTCTTTTGTCTCCATGTTAATTGGCCCTCGTTGCCTCATTTTAAGCCAAATATTCCTTTGAATGCCGCAGGTGGGATCAAGGCAACAAGTGCCAGTTAACAATGAGACAAAAGAGTAATGTATTTTCCGCCATTTTGGAATAAGGTGCATTCCGTGATCAAACTTGCATTGAAATGTAACAAGGAGGCAGAAGTTACGTAATCACAATCATTGTTACTATTATTATCATCACAGTAAATAGGTCGTGACTTTTGTTCAATTTATGCCAGTTCCGCCACAATCAGAAGGCACTCTAAGATGCGTAAAAAAGTGTTTACGCAAGACTGCAAGGGCAACTGCAAGTCATGTCATCATTGACGTAAATGCAAACGGAGACAAGAAAAATAGAGGGGTAACCTCGATGAGCGCGGAGACTTTTAAGAGACACTTTGAGTTTGTCGTTTCTCGCAAATCAGCTTCAACCTTCAAGAAAGCGCAAGCGATTCGATGGTGGTCAAACAAGCGAAAGCTAGAGGTAAACTCTCTAAGTCTTTTCGCTTTCATTTCATATCAAATTTATGTCGGGTGAGTTCGGCATCACACGAGTGAAATTGCCTTTGCGCTTATGTTGTTATAGAGCGTTGAAACATTTCAACAGTCCTACAAATAAAAATATGCGTCTATGGTAATTAAGGTAACAAAAGGGGGCAACTGAAGATGAATTCGATATTAAACCAAATATGGTAAATCAGACAGGAAATTTGCGGTCACAAGACGTTTCAAAGGCGAGCTAAGACTTGGCCTATTTTAAACCGGTATTAGCGACTGTCGTCACCACAGATTTCTAGATAATTGCATAATACTGATATGAGATGTCTAAGCCGTGAGTTACGGCGGGGGACAAAGTCACGAAAGCGGTTTGGCTAAGTTTCAAGGAAACAAATTTCCAACAAATTAAACTCAAACTCATTGTGTATCTATGGTCGATCAACAGTGACGAAATAAAACAAATTTGAAGCAATATGGTACTTTCTCAGTTCTAAGCGAACATCTCTTTCATTTGTTTGATTGGGAGTCATGACAAAGTAAAAAATCTAGTTTACTATCACAGAGGAGGAGACTCTTATATCTGTGTTAGGGGTCCCCCTTTGCCCATGCAAGACCAATATTGGCATTTTTGTCATTTATCGATCCATAAAATCTCATTTCTAAACTTTGTAAGGTGATAAGACCTATGAATTTAGGACCAGTTAGTTCGAAAGCTGATTAAGACGTATCTAAGATTAAAAGTTTGCCAAGTTGCTATTTCTCTTGTTACTGAGTCGTTTTCTCTTCCCATTTCAAGAAAGACTGTTCAAAACGAGTCCAGGACAAAATATACGGCAGCAATAATTTGTATATATGTATGTATGTTTGTTGACGAGTGCGCTTCATCGATAGGCCTTTCATTGTTTATTGCTTATTCTTCTTGTGTTTCATTTTTTTTAAGGTTATTTGCACTTTGTATCTTAATTAGTCAACAAAGATAATTTGCAGAGCCCCATTTAAATTAGCCTGCGTCGCAGACGAAATTTAACCTTGTAAATAGCAGCGTTATATTACGTCTGTGACGCAGGCTACATTTAAATCAGCCTGTGCTGAACTAGGCATCTTTGTTGAAATATTGTTGATAAATAATAAATAAATAAATAAATTCAACGTCCACCTAGCTTAACCTGCTTTGAGAGAATGCCTGCTTTGAACAACAACAACAACACTTTATTTAGACAGGGTAAACTAGAATTACACAGGTGGACACAAAATCTTGTTCTGTTGAATTATCTGAGCGCGCTGTGGACGATGAATGGCAACCGTTAGGCAACACGGTGTGACAACTTAACGATAGTGCTTCAACGTTTCCTGTTCTACGAAACTGGAAACGGAAGCCCTTGGTACACTTACACGAATAGTTTCAAAAAGCCACTTCTACAAAATATTTCGAATATAAACTAATCCTAACTTTTATTTTCTTGGTTAATTCTCGAGTAGATGGGATCCTAAGAAATCCTTCTCGATGAATTCTCGAGGCTTGATTCTTTCCCTTTGCGTGACAATTTGCCGTCAGCAATTTTTAGTTACTCGGGTCGGTACGCGATTTTGAAGATTTGATTTTAACTTCTTTTTTCCTTCCTTTGCCCCCTCTCTTTTAATCAGATACCAGTTTGTACAAGGAGCCTGTGTCAAAGCTCAAGCGAATTTCTACTGATCTCCTTTGTTTTACGCGACAGAACCAAAGATAGAAAAGCTATCATACCCGTATCAGGCCAAACGATATATGCCTGCTAAAAGCTTACTGCTGCTCGGCCGATCTAAGTTTAAAGAGACTACAATGTAGGTCACGGTATTTTCATTAATTTTTCTGATCTCACAAAATTACTTTCACATTGAAGGAAACCGCAAAATAATAGTTTCCTAAGGTAGTAAAACACCAAAGAAGCAACAATCAACCGAAACTAAACAAGGATGGTTACGACTGAGGGAGATTAAGACGGATTGCGAATGACAAACTTGAAAAAATTGGCCAATTTTTTCAAGATGCGTTATCTGTGACGTAGCTCCTTTAAGTAGGTCAGGGAATGCTTATGGGAACGGTTTCTATTCAACAGAAATTTGAAACTGGAAGTCACTAACAACGAACATTACAAATAACTACTGAAACACACACAACCTCGTGGGGTGAAAATGATCACAAACACACCTTACTAAGATACCATTCTGATCTCAGCACTTGCTAAAAGTGTGAGCCGGGTTACGATTAGCAATTTAGCTTGGCTTTCTAGTCAAGAATGAAACCTTCGGTCATGTAATGTGAGCCTGCAGGTGAAACTTGATTGAATTTCCCAGAAATCGCCCTGGTTCAATCTAAGTAGGCAAGCGCGGTTTTCTTAAAACGAGGTGATGAAAAATGTCAATTTTGTGTAGTGACACTTCATATTGTCTTCATGGCCTTGATGAAAACTTCGAATAGATTTCCAGGTGGATAAAGGAACTCTCTTTTAATGGATAGTTTGCAATGACTGTGATGACACGCGAGTTTAAGCAAACATAAAATCGCAATCCTAGTTATCACGGTTTTGTCTATCGTTTTAGTTGCATATTTGTTTACTTCAATGTCCAAGCACCGCGTTAAAGATAGGTCCACAGGACGTGCATGAATTTATGTTTCATGCCAGTTTTAGTGCAGCTCTTTTTGACTCATGGTTCATTTCCTTTTCCGTTTTGTGTTACTTTACAGCTTCGCTGGTTCAAACGGGAATTGAATCTCATTTCCAGGTCAAGCAAGTTTAGAGGAAAAGAAACTAAAAACAAGGAAGATCACGAAACCTACAAAAAAAAATCGTCATATTTCTCAGTGAAAACCGAGGGACAGATTCTCTTAACTCACAACTCCCTCTCTAAATCAGAAAGCCCTGGATATCATCTCCCTTTGAATCTAAGTCAAATATTGTTTTATGTATAATACGTTCTTACTTGTGAGACTTTGGATGAACTCCTTCAACGTTGTAACTCGATGCAAGGACCACTACTTCGACAAACAGGCAGCGAGGTGAAGCCGGATCTTGGTGTAGATCAGGATCAGCAATATTGAATAAAACAAAAAACCAATTGCAAGGCTGATCGGACAGCTAAAAAGGGTAATTTTATTGCCCAATATTTCGGTGAGACAAAACTCACCTTCATCAGGGGCTGCAATTCTTTCAATGTGGTCGTTTAAATAAAGCGTCTGTGAGAGAAAGTTTTCCTGCGGTACTTTAAATCTGTTTTTGAACGTTTTCGAAAATGGAATTTGAGATTTTTTACTTTTCCGATATTGACTGGTACTGAAAGGTGGAGGGTGTAAGGTGGGGCCTCGTAGATGATGCGTCGTCTGAATACTTGTACTTAAAAAGGTTTACTTGATAAAACTGCTGAACTCTTCTTGTAAAATGGTGCTTTCTTTAGACAATCAATATGTGAATGACTCGCCACCCACGACACGCTAAGTCATCAAATTCGAGTGCTTCCACAAACCTGTGTGATCAGTCGGTGGTTTTCGTTATAGGTAACTGTTTGTTAAGACCAAATATCATACAAAAACAAATATCCAAAAACGGACCATGCGGTTTTTAGTTCAATAGCTTAACCAACTACCGATAAGGCACTGACAATAGCTATTGAAGAGGGCTTTTGAGTTGCCTGCGTCATCAACAGGCGTTGCCTCGGACCTTCCATGCAAAGGTTGCTGACTCGATGCAATACGCGTTTCCGCTGAGATACCACCAACTGGCAATTAATTGAAATTAAAACGAGAAAAATGATACACCGTTCCTTAAAGTAAAACGGTTTTGTGTATCAATCAGACTGAAGTCTGCCAATAACATAATCCCATAGCAAAAGTGATTAGTGAAACCATATGTTTTAGTTCCGATTTAATTTCCTGATATTAGTTAAATAATGCGCGTAGAGTTTGTTCCTGTCTCCTCTGTAGTCCATATATCCGCTAGGGTAAAATTTTGCGGGGAACATTTTCACGCCTGCCGAATTGCACGAAGCAAGCCAAGTTAAACACTGCAACTTGGCAAACTGAGTTGCGAAGGGGCAAGACATCTCGCAGATGTAAGTTTAGCATCCCATTGTGACATTTAACCATTTAATATCCATTTACTTGCATTGATACGCAATACCTTTCTTTAGACACACTAACAACTCCATGGCCCCTTGCTTAAAGCTTTGTAACACTTGCTTATGGTACCGAGTTTTATCAAAGACCTGGACTTGTACACTCAGCAAGTTATCTTTTACATCAGTACTGTTATCTTAAAGATTAGAAACCGCCTCGATTAGAGTAGCTACTTGTGGCAAGTTTTTCTAGCGAAACAGCTGGAAAAGGCATCTGAAACTGATATAGTTCAGTAAAAGTCAGGTAGCGGAAGACAAATTTCGTTTCCTTTAATGTAATTCAGCTCCCCAGCAATAACATGACTATAATATATAACCTTTGACTTTAGCTCCCAGCAACTGACCCAGAATCAAACCAAGAGGCACGTAATGTAGCCCCATTTAATGAAACTTTGTGAAGTACGAAAGAGTATCGATATCTATTCGGAAAATCCTTTAAAATTTAAGTTTTTGAGTAATGCTTTACTGTGGCCCTGTTTCTTATGATGAACAAGTTGGTTCCAATATCTGATTGTGTGGACGAAATCATAAAGTGTGACCATTCCAACGAAAGCTACCAAGCAGTATTTTCCTTCAGCACAAGGTAGTTATAACTTCTGAATCCGTGGATAAACTGAAAGTGTGACTATTCAAATAAAAGCTCTTGTCCAGTACTGTCGAGTGTTTAACAGTGATTATAACAATGTTGCAAAAGTTGGTTCTAACTTTTCAAACTTCAGCTATATAGGGACTCATAGCCTGAGAATACAGTTGGCCGCCTGTCATCGTTTCGGTAGCTCTCTATGCCCTTATGAAATCAAAAAGTGTAAAGTCTATTTACAGTACTCTTCGGCGGAGTTGCGCTGTGCAAGGGTTATAGCTTGGCTACTCATGAAATTCGATAGTATTGCCTTTCAAACGAAAGCTGTGAAGCTGCAATACTTTCCTCATGCAGTTGTCAGTGCTTTTTATTATGCTGTGCAAAGTCGTTTCGCCTTTGATAAAACTCCGAAAGTGTTACCATTCAAATGAAACAGTATTTTCATCCGCAGGTGCATATTTTTTTCGGAATTTTTTCTGATTTAAACAAACATTGCATTGAATGGAAGCGAAAATATTCTCCTTGGATGGGTTGTAAGACAAGCCATTAGTGGGAAGCACTATCAACATCCTTTGCGGATGTAATCTCCCTCGACAAACTTGAGGACATTCGGCTTAGGCCTTTTACTACAACTCTAGAACTGGTTGATTTGCTAATGAGCGTGTAACTCAATAAATTCCGTAAATATCCGTACATAAAAACTGGTTTATGCTTTTCGTTCGTTGTTGGAAAACCCATGGCTGTTTTTGCTTCGGGTGAGCTCTCCCTGAGCTCTGTTTGCTGGGATAGAGAACTGGTTTGCAAGCCGGAGAGAGCTTGTTACTTTAGTCTTCCCGGTACTTATTGGTCCATAAAACTGTTCAATCTCTTTTCTACTGTCTATGGACTGTTGAACATTTCTGTCTAGATATTAGTTCATGCACAAATTAGTATGTGTTGTACTTGCTGTCAAGAGGACTGTTCTGTGATAGGCTTTAATTTTTACTGAACAATGAATTTAAAAGTCCTGTTTCCATACCACATTAAATGGAACCATGGTAGTGTCTCAAGGAATTATTGTACATGGCTTAAAGACATACAAAGAATTTAGAATCATCACGATCTTTTAAAGCGAGTCCCTTTCTCAATAAATAACATCTTGCTATCGATGGGTCATATCTTTCCTTGTACACTGCAGTTATGCCTTTTTGGTTTCAGACAAGAGTAAAATGTTTATCGGCATTGAACACTAAAATCAATCTGATCAGCCAACCAACTAATTATGGAACGTGACTGATGACACATCATCCTTTTTGAGATCAAAATGGATGTTACTGATTGCAGCTAAGTACTGTAATAACCTGCGTATACTGAGTTGCCATACAAGAAACCGCGTTTAAGTGCAATAGTTGTTGGCAAACGAAGTACATTGCCTTCACCTGACATCTTATTTATATGGGAACAACAAAGTTCAACACTGATAGACTATATTCGAAGTTCCTTTGCGCGTGAGAGTTGCACTCATCAGTGAAAACCATAGCGTTCCTCGAAGGAAGACCTCTTGGTTATAATATAGTCAGTTCCGTTTATCATGGCTACCAGCGAGACGAAAATTGGTCCCTTGCAAGACCTTCTCACTAACGATGTCGCTGCAAGTTGTGAAACGGCAAGTGAATTGCCCTACAGTCTGTCATGAGTCATAATACAGGAGATCATGAATCACTACTGTTCGGTAGGTCCGCACCCAGGTAAACGAGGTCCGCAATTTCTTCGCACCAGCAAATAGAACGGACTAGGTGATTTCTCACTACGCAGCAAAAAGAGTATTCACAATTTCAGCAGCTTAAATGAACAAGAGAACGACTCAATTTTGTTAAGAGTTAATTTGTCAAACTCGTAATTTATAAAGGTCATCCATTATGCATTTCTTGAATGAAATATCGGAAATTTAGTATAGATTAACGGCTATACAAGTTCCCGTTTATGTTGACGTGTGTGCATTTAGTTTTGCAATTTTTAAACAGAGCGATTAAAAGAAAACACAAATATGTTTCGCATACCACACCGTTTTTAAAGTGTAGGAACCTGCAGAATGAGTGTTTTTCTAAACGAATGCTGTTAGAGATAAAAGTCTGCGCGCAGTGTTATGGGTTCAGTTCCGGTTTTCAAAATAGAATAGAACAGTTTAAACTGCTCTAGTGCTAACTCAACTTTTGATAATTTTTATATTCAATGGAAAATGTTGAAATACTATGGTACTTATTTTCTGCTCAGGAACGAAAACCACTCGTTAATATTCTTGCAGTTGTTGAGCGAAGCGTATTACTGACCGATTCAAGTTTTGCAATCTTAAACTCAGGCCAAAATACTCTTCTCGTTTGAATAACCTCAATTCAACTACAGTTTAGTTTTGTAGTCGTGAGTTTAGAAGTAAAGATACAATAAAATTCTGTCTACAAATAACAAAAACTTAACTACGAACGATTTAGAGGCATGGAAAGGTTGAAATACAATATTTTTGACACCTCAAGACGTTAGGTTCCCAACAAAATTTCAAAAGAAATTCTCTCTTATTCTTCGAATTCTCCATTTGCACAACTGCATCAACATTTTGGCTGATAACAGCTCAATTTTATAACCTTATTATGCTAGGATTAAAATAGTTACCTTTGCAATTACTTTCACATTGTCCTAATCATACGTGCCTTGAAATTCCAACAGTGTTCACTGCACAGATCACGCGCGGTGTGAATAGCAGCTCAGTTAATTGACCTCAGTAATTCTGCAAACAAGGTTTTGTTGACACTTACCCTGGTAAATTGATCTTCAGATCTTTCTTCAGTTGCATTCTGTGTTGAATCTTGTTCGCTGGTCTCCATCTGTACCGTCCGTGATGCCTCGTGATGTCCGTCTGAGTTGGGCTGGGGCCGAATGTCTGAGGAATCAAGCCACGGTCCAAGTGCTATATTGTTATTTCGACGTATGGTCGTTCAAAATTGAAGCAAGGGAATCAGAATTAATCGTGAAATTCTTTGGATAAACACAAACTTAACCAGACGTTGTGTGTTTCTTTTGCCTTACGACACGGTTTCCGCACCACGTGTTTAAACAGTAAAATGTTCAAAAGTTTACTGCTTCAAACTGCGAAAAGAAGACCGCTCTGCCCACACGGAACTGCACTGAAATCTTTTGAATGAGTCATTCTTAGGTCACATCTTTTTAAACAAGCCGCTCTTTCTAGAATTTGTGCAGATTTTGCTCACTTAAGAGCAACTCGTTAAATACCCAATTATTTCCCTCCAACGCGAGTTTAATATTATAAGTCGGCTTACGAACACTATTCCAGAAGTTACTAATTTGTTTACTTGTTACAAAGTTACTTTAGTTTCGATACAAGATATCTAACATGTTCTAGAACGATTAAGGTCAAGCCGAGTCACGCATGTTAAGCAACGAATATTTTTACTACATATTCTGGTTATTAATCGATTAAGCGCTTGAAGTGAAACAGCGTAATAGGACATTTTTGTCCCGGCCGAACGCGCTTTCCTCGGAAAAAGTCTCTGGCTATCGTTGTATGATTTTGTTAGTTTATAAAAGCAAATTTGTTCATGTGTTGGCGTTACCCGTTACGACTAGAATATTCTGCTCTCTGTGAGCGACGTCTAGAATAATCTATGAGTACAAGCGCATATTGACGGATTCACGGCGGTGATTTTACGGCTCCTAAAAATTTAACGCTTTCCAAAGGAGCTCCTCCTATTGCTTTGTCTTTTCTTGATTTCCAGAGAAGGAAAAAGATTAATTAATCGCTCGTAAATTTAGAGTTGGTAACTTCAAAGACCAACTGGACCGCACAATGTCAGGGGTTGTTTGATGCGCTATGATCATATTGGCCTACTTTTTAGAGTAAAAGTAACATTTTCATCTCAAAGAGAGGGATATAGGGTCGTGTTTAAGTGTTTTCCGGTTTGAAGACTAATATAAATCAGTTTTTTCTGTCCTCACTTCAAAGACATGATAAGATAGGGGAATGATATATTACATCGGGCATTCTTATGTCTTTTATATTGCTATCGTGCTTTAATCTTACCTTGACCGCGAAAGGGCGGAAATTTGCATGGATAGAAATAGAAGACTCAAGACCAGCTATAGGAAAAGAAACTATGAGCTCGTTAGAGCACTTTTTGACACAAACTAGTTCCGTTACGTGCCATCATATTTCAGTTTTTAGCGTTAAGGCAAAAACAAAACGGTAATTTCACATCTGCAACAAATTAGAGGCCCGGAACAGGAAATATTGCTATCAAACTGATTTCACTGATAAGAAAATTAACTTTATTTGCTATGGAAACCGCAGTTTCGCGCCTGCAAGCGAGTCTGAAAGGACTCCATTGTTTTTCCGACCACACGAATAATATTAGGACGTCATCCCCGGCGACGATCGGGCTAATTCCGTCACTGATTCTTTTAATATTTATTTTCGGTTGATGATATCTCATTAAGTTGTGGACGAACTAATTTGAGGTTCCCACTGTATTTGATTGCGGTAAAGATTCCAAGTGATCTCGGAAGGAGTGAGTGGGTTTTGTTATGAGTATAAATTGAACCCCGGATTCCTTCATTGGTTCTTTCTCCCTTTGATTTTGTGATGTTTACGTTTGGTTATGCGTGCCCACTTGCAGAGAGGAAGCTGGTTGGGTAAACTCGTAACAATCGGAAACTCTAAAGAGAACTTGAGTCACTGACAGTTTAGAGGGAGAGCAATAACTCTGTTGGCGGATCGGCTTCCCTCTTGGAGATCAGGATCCTGTTCCTCCGTCCTCCCCCCCTCCCCCCGCTTCCCACCCACCCAAACACACACACATTCTGACTCTTCGAGTCATGAGTGTGCATTAGGGTGACAAACTGTAAAACGAGAGAGAGTTCAATTTATAATTAGCTCTTTGAGAGAACGAAAAAGTCAAGGAGATCGCATGTGAGATCATAGCACTCACTAATGACGCAAACCAAATATCTTCATGTCACTTTGAACTGGAGGGGGACAGGGGGGCGGGAGACCGGGAGTAAAGGGGGCGGGAGGTGCACGGGAGGCGGGAGGTTTATATCCCCCTGTCCCCCCTCCCCCTTTGAAAATGAGCTTCACGCAAACGCAAGCAAGCTTATGCCCCTAACCACCGGTATCGATCAAAGTTTTTCCTTTCTTTTTTGCTTGCACTTGTTCTTTCACTTGTTTAATTTCAAGTGACGCAAACTATTGTTCTTATGTCGCTATAAACAGAGAAAAGAAGTGAGACACTGGGCGCGCAGCTCGAGTCAAAATGGCGGGAAACTGATACGAAAATGGCTGTAAGAGTCTTGTATCACTTGATTGCCCTGCGTATCCTGGTTATCACTTGTTCTATTGCGCCAACAAATTATCTCCACTAACATTACGAAATGAATGACATTAGGAAATGATGAAATATGCGACCGAAAGGCTTTCATTCTTAAAGTTTTTTTTTTTTTGATGCACTGTAACTTGTTCATAATATAAAAGATATAATTATGAATGCCAAGCTAAGGAATTAAAAATGTCTTCAAATAATACTGATTTTGGCTCAGCAGCCAATTCTTTCGCGTGTAGCACGTGTTTTTGCGGTTTGCGTTATTTCTTTTTTTCTCACGAGAAGATCTTTGATAGACGTAGGTGCCCTTTTGTATGACGTTAGTTCGGAGTGGTATATTTCATTCAGCAGCTACTGATACGGTATTAAAACACTGAAAACAAAGGATTTGATTGTTGGTATTTGTTTCAAGTTTGGAACAGATATTTGATATTGAAAAAACAAATGAATTTATAATACCCCGCGTCCCACGCATGTCAATCAGCCTTTTGACCACAATATAGTTGGAATTATGCTGGATTAGACGACTTTCTTTACAAATTTCTAATACCAAGAATTTCACCATACGGTAACATTTATTAAAGTGTGCTGAGAACTGAATCAAAATTTTAAAAAAGTGAGAATGTCTAAATTTATATTTAGGTCTTTTTGAAAATTGCAGGAAGCATATTTTCGGTCTTTTCGGGAAATGTGCTGTTATATAAGCCTTTCACTTATTCGGTCACCTTTTTATTTACTTATTTTTTTCGGGCAGAAAGGTTAAAGCCACCCACCAAAATCCGAAGGAGCTCAAAGGCTTACAGCTATTGCTGTTATTATTGTTATTGTCGTACTTCTTCTTCGCCGTCTTCATCTTTCTCTACTGCTTCACAGTTTGCGTAAAAATGTTCAGTTACCTGTAAGATAGTACTAGTTCAACTGTTTCCGTAGCCATCAGCTTGACCGTGAGCTCTTTTTGTTTCCTGTTTATTTTTGATTGATGATTTCTTTTGAAGTACCAACTATTTCTTTTAAGGTTTTTTCCCACTAGTTGGTCCAGCTGAACAAATAAATGGTCCTCAAAATAACGAAACATCGGCAACGTTTGGTGAGGAAACAGAAGTGTAACTCAGTTTAAATTGCTCTGTCAGTTTGCTTATGTTGTACAACAAGTCGAACTGAGTGAAGCTGACTCAAACATTTTTTTCCAAACATTTAAATCTCGCAATCAGCAAAGCTTAAGGTTAGTTTTAGAACTGGACAGTTCCTTTGTAATAAAAAAAAGGATTGATTGCTTTTCATCGATAGAAAGTTCTTTTGTTCCGGTTGTTTGACTAAGACAGTAACCATTGTTCAGGCTGACAAAAGAAATGAAAAGAAAAGAAAAGAAAAGAAAAGAAATGTGTAAACTTAACTTCAATCTACTCATAAATTTCATTTTCGCGATTGGTGAAATGCAGAGCCTTACTGCATTGTTGCCGTTAAGTGAATGTAGCTGCTGCAACGATTGCGTACCGGGAAAAGGACAACTATAAAAGGTCACACCAAATGTCGTCTAATAAGAGCAATTGGTTTATAGAGAATATCATTTTGCTCACTCTGTATGGAGTCTTGTTGAGTTGCATACAATGTAATTACGGTAAGTTTTCTTTGTGTGTTTGGCTGGCAACCTTAGGCAATTAAATTAAGCTTTTCTCTAGAAATATCGTATTTAGCGAGCAACCAGCCGTTCATTTAGCTTTTTTACAGCAAATTTTAGTTTTAGTGAAAGAAAATGTGTTTATTTCATCCATGCAGTTCTGCAACTGGATGAAATTTAAAAAATGTGCATTTAAAAAATATAAGTCAAAGTACAATATCTGAAGCGTGTTAAACTACAAGCGTGATATGCCCGCAGTCAAAAGATAGTATTTGGACTTTTAACCCTCTAAGCCCTAACAGTGACGAAAATGAAATTTCTCTTTACATGATTACTGCTTAAACATTCAAGTGATGAAAATAAAGTAAACAATCACCGAGGATAAGATGTCTTTATATTTGGATAAATTCTTCTTACTAGCTCCATACGAAATCTATGGAGAACAGCGAGGAGAATATTCATTTTCATAGGTTTTTTAAGTTTTTGGGTCAAAACTGTTCTAAAATTAAGACTAAGTATGATCAAAAATAAAACACAAACAGCGGTAATAAACATTATAAACTTACGCATTTTTATATAAACTTGACGTTTCGTATGCTAGTCAACATACATTTTCAAAAGTGACCGTTACAATTTTGACAAACCTTTTATACAATAGTGATAAGGGGTCTGGAACCAAGATTAAGAAAACAATCTTAACAGTGAATCTATAAAAAACTACAGCTAATTAATAAAGTATCAGCTTCTCACTGCTGACGTTGACATTAAAAGCTGGCTTCAGTTCTTGGATTAACAATGTTTCTTTGATTTTGCAGTGGTAATTCAGTTTTGCCCGATGCGAAAGCTTCTGCTTCAAAACGGTTACCCCCAAGGGATAATCACCTACAACATTAACGATGTTCCAAACAGGAACAGAAACAAGCCAAGTAGCCCTGTCTCCACGGTTCCTAAGAAAGATATCATTATTCTGTTACCTTACTTAGGTCTGCAGAGCAACCAAATCTCTCAACGCCTGAAATCATGTGTATACAATTTCTACTCTTTTGTCAACCTCAAGATAATTTTTCAAAATAATTGCCGCATCAAATCTTTCTTTTCATACAAGGACCGCTTGAATCGTTCTCAAAAATCTAAAGTAATTTACAAAGCCAGTTGCTGGGACTGCAATGATTTCTACATCGGTAAAACAAAACGACGACTTCATGATAGAAAAACTGAACACTTCAAGGCCCTCGTTAAAAATGACCACAAGTCTGCCATTGCAGACCATGTCAAAACCACCGGACACAACATCAAGTGGGATCATTTTGACATTTTAGCATCGGGCAAAACTGATTACCACTGCAAAATCAAAGAAACATTGTTAATCCAAGAACTGAAGCCAGCTTTTAATGTCAACGTCAGCAGTGAGAAGCTGATACTTTATTAATTAGCTGTAGTTTTTTATAGATTCACTGTTAAGATTGTTTTCTTAATCTTGGTTCCAGACCCCTTATCACTATTGTATAAAAGGTTTGTCAGAATTGTAACGGTCACTTTTGAAAATGTATGTTGACTAGCATACGAAACGTCAAGTTTATATAAAAATGCGTAAGTTTATAATGTTTATTACCGCTGTTTGTGTTTTATTTTTGATCAAGCTACGTTGGCCAAGGAACAAAAGTCTTTAAGATTAAGTATCTTGTGTATCCTACACGAAATGTCCTGGAACATCAAGAGGAAGGTGTCAGTTTTTCCAAGGCGCAAGCGACCAACCTGAAAAAGTTGCAGTCCATTTCAATCTTAGCCATCCCCATTCAAACAGGGGCACCCAACGGTTCGTTTCGGGGAATATCTGTTCGGAAGGCCTAAAATCGCCTGAGATTTTTGGATTTAATTGTAGTGAAAGCTAGAGATTTCTTCGGTAAAACATTGCGTCGGACTTTCGTAACAAGAGGGTTTATCAGTTCCTATTGTTTTCGGAGGGACAAATATGTCGTGTGGAGTACAAAATAAGGTCAGCTAGCATTTTCAGAGAACCTACAGCGGCTCGGTGATCCTAAGATCCTAAGGATCTTAACAGGAATTTTAAAATTCTAAATAAATGTAAAAACAAGTTTGACTGCCTCATTTACGAAATGTTTCTTATCCATGAACTGAGACCAAGTCTCAATGTTCAGACCGACTCAATTCGTGCGAAGGTTTTTAAATAATTAGTCTTTATATAGTTAGTTTTTGCATGCTTTTATTGTTTTAACAAATTCTTTTTACACATACTTTTAGCTACTTTTACATATTTTTACTTCATACATTTTCCTTACATATTTTTGCCCCTTTGTCACTTATATATCTATGCAAATTCTTATTCTCAACATTTCGCTTAATAATGACCGAAGAGCGGTCAATTGTCAATTGTTTTAAAAAACCCTTACTGATAAGGATAGGGTTCTGTTTCCTAAAATTTTTTACGGCCTAAATTTTCAGCTAAAAATCTGAACACATCAATCTGTATTAGCTTACACAAATATGCCTTTAAAAAAGCTCTGAAACATTCTAAGAAAGCACAAAATGGCATTTCAAGTATTTTGCTACAATTTTTTCGTTGGGTGCCCTAGTTCAAACATACTTTATTATAGATACAGGAAACTAATAGAGTAATTTTAAAATTAAGTGATCCATTAGTTTTGGATTTTCTTTCATTAAAATATGTCTTTTAGCTTTTCAAAGTAGTGCTAAACTAAAAACAGATGATATAGCCCCTTAAAACTGTAAGCCAATCGCTTAATTCAACTTGGCGAATCAGCTTGTACTCGCTAAATTTAGGAACTATATATAGTAAAAGACCTCGGATCCAGCGAATTGTTTCCGGAGAATCCCTTTTATAGGTACAAAAGTCAAAAAGTGAAAACCGTCCTGATGTTTATCCTTAAACCGGAAGATCCGACATGTCCCAGATGTGAATAAACGTGAATCGAACGTAGGCTGGAAATGATGTAAAACATTTGCGGATTATTTGAAGGACAATTGAAGACCCGAAAAGTGGGGTACGTTCTCATATCATTTTGTTGTTGTTGTTGTTGCTGTTGTCTGGCCACTTACACGTAAGTTTTGCCGGCTAACTGATCTTGATTAGCCTTAGAAAGAAATATGGCAGAAGAAAAATCGATAAGTACTAAAGTAGCAAGTTTTGTATCACCCATGTAACCATTCCTCATTCTCCCTTTTTTTTAAAGCCCAAACAACTAAAAAGCTTACAGCAACCCTCGCTTGTGACCAGAACATGACAGTTTACATCGACGGCAAATTCGCAGGCACAAACAAAGGAATAAACAAGGTCGTTTCTGTCTCGCTTCATCCGGGAACTCGTGTTCTTTCAGTGAAATGTCTAAACCTTCATGGCGAGGCGGGGATTCTGGGAAGTCTAGACAATGACTTAGTAACAGACTCTCGATGGAGGTGTACTGGGCGACGAAGAAGACATCGCCTGAGAAAATATTGGACAAACGTCTTTTTTGACGACAGTCACTGGCCTCAGGCTGTCGAGTACTTTCCAAACTGTGGGTGGACTATCTGGGGCAAAATGTCCGATATCAGTTCTAAGGCCTCGTGGATATGGACCGCTGATAAGGGGAAACACGAAGAAGTGTACTGCAGGCGCAGAGTGTCTGACGTTTCAGTGAAACAAGGACATGTGCAAAAGGGTTGGTTAAAAACTGTTTGTTTATAAGTCACTTCACAAAAGCTAATTTTCCGACGAAATGCACATCATAATATGTAAAAGTAAAACTGGAGGCTGGAGGGTTGTGTCATTGGTCGAGAGGCGCTTAGAATATGTCCTCTCGTCTAACTTTATCTTACGATCATACAATGACAATTACTTGAAGGCAAGAAAGTAGTTAATGGAAGGGATTTTAGGTCGGTCAGGCCATATAACGAATCCCAGTAGAACATTTCGAGATTTATACTTTCTTGTATGAGCTACTTGTTTGTACAAAGAAAACGAGGGATATTCCTTTTAATTCCGCAGAAATATTCCAGGCAACTTTACAAGAAGTCAACCGCGCCCTTCTCCTACACTCTCGCGCTCGTCACGAGGTTAAAAACGTCACGCAGTGCGCTCAGAGATGCAGAGAAGACAGAGGGTGCCTCTCGTTCAACTTTCAGCATAATTCTTCTTCTCTTATCAGGCAGTGTGAACTGAAAGGTGTTACTAGAAGCCAAGATCCCAAAAACTATGTCAAAAGGAACGGTTACACCTACTATGAGAATGTCGGAGAGACTCAACAGAGATGTTAAGGGAATTAACAACAGCGTACCCGCAAAACACACTTTAACTGGCCGGTTCAACACGGATCTGGCGGCATAAGTGTATAAAATTAGAGGAACAGAGGACAGAGGAAACCCCGGGGGGAAATTAACCGCGTTGATGGGTTTCAAAGTCAGCAAAGTATTATACGTAAGCCCTTCGATATCCTCTAATAAATACTTTTTGGTAAGATGAAAAGGAAAAAAAGCGATATCAGCTGTTGTAACTACCACGAAGGAATTACTATAATTCTAAATTTATTTTACGTCAACTGTTTCAGCTTGCCCAATTCCCCAGCAAAGGCAAGAAGTTATTTATAAACTTGTCCCTGCGCTAAAAGTTTTCAGAGTGAAGCAAGTATGTAAAGTGCCGATGTTACTTGAAATGTCTGATAACTAGACGCCTTGAAGGTAGTTTAATATAATAAAGTACAATGAAACCGTTTAGATTAACTAGGCTGATCCTTCATGAACACACTCACTTCAGTATTTTTGTTTTGTTTCGTTTTAAAGGGTTATTGCTACCTATTTATACACTTGGATGCAAAGTTTCTTGATTAAGGAAGTAACACGATGGCAGAGACGAATCTTAGTTTTTAATTCATCCGAAGCAAAGACCAGGGCAAGTTCAAGATCGAGGCCATACCAATACTAAAAAACGCAGCCGCCAAGATCGAAATATCCTGGTTGACGCGTGTGATTGCCTTTGCGTTTAAAACACTTTTACTCAAGCTTGGATTCTTACGCTTGCATTTATGTTTGCACTTAAATATGCTTCTTCGATATCGAAAGCCGGCACCGAAAACGCCAACCGTCGTAGTCATTGAGGGATAACTTGTCGTAATAGTTTAGCTTGCAGTTGCTAGAAGCACTCCTGTCGTCTCTATTGTCTAAACGATTCCATGTTTACAGGCATGCATCTCCAGTTTCTGTGGGAAAAACATCACTAGCGAGACTTCTGGAGACACTTATAACCTCTAATCTGCAAATTAAGCAAAACATGACGTGAGAAGTAAGATTATCTTAAAGTCCATTTTTTGTTATTATAACAGATTAACGAATAAAACGCATTTTCCTTTGCACTAAACAAACACTGTTTTAAAAAAGCATCAGCTCACCTTCGTGTCATGTTTAGAGCAGAAGAACGTAACTCGGCAGCTGCAGCATTCAATGGGGAAAATTTTTTTCTGGAAATGCAGCTGTAAATGTTTGTAAGTAGTTCAATTGAAGCCTTTTGCAAGAGATAGCTAAAGCTTCATGTCTAGATATCCTTAACAGCGAGTCATGGCGAAATTATAATGTACCATTTTCTTGTTTGCAATTTGTTTTTCTATCAGCTTAACCTGGAGTTAATCTGCAACGTTCTAGAATGACTACTTATATAAAGTAAGGCATGTCTAAAAAAAGATTCAAAGACGTCTGAACTGTTTTGTTTATGTTTCAAAAAGACGGTTGTTTTTGGAATTCTTTTACAAACCACTTGCAATTCTAAAATTCTGGAACAAAATACGTTCTCACGATGTCAAAGTTCGAGTAGAGGACATGTTTTGAGATCATTTCTGAAACTTCTAGAGATTCTTGATAGGATTAAATAAATTTAGAACAGCAACAAATAGCTACAATCTCAAACGGTCTTGATGCACGCGTTTTCAAAGACCCCCATCGACTCACATGATATTGATTGAGGGGGGAGGGGTGGGAGGATGAGCCCTTTAAATGACAAGTGTGGTGTTCAGGGATCTGAGTAACAAGCACTGGCTACCTGTCCCCGTTAGCATTTTTGAAACTAACTGCCACTGCGGACAGAGTCCCCTGGTATTGATTGATAGGGGAGGGGTGGGCCCCTTAAATGATAAGTGAGTTGTTCAGCGATCTGAGTAATGAGTACAAATTACGTGGCTCCCCTGAATAGCATTAGCTAACTGCCAGTGCCTGCAGACAGATAGAGTCCCCAGTAATTGATTGAGGGAGGATGGAAGGGATGAACCTTTAAATGATAAAGTGTTCAGGCAGGATCTGAGTAATGAGCACTAGCCACCCGCCTCTCAAGATAGCATGAGCTACGCCTGCGGTTCTGAGATATTGTAATAACCATTTGGTTTTAAATAAAACTGAGCATTGTTGTTGTTGGGAGTAATGTCAAAAACATTGTTTCTTTTCAAAGTAATTTCTTGACATTTCAGTCAATCGAAAGTATGCGAAGAAAAGACTTAAGGTGTGGCGAGATGCAGCTTACACAAGTACCACTGACATGGCTTGGAGTGAGATACGCTATACTCTTTTGTTGTCCTCATTAAGAATAAACCAACATAAACGCAAGGTAAGGGTAAAGGTAAAATACAATCCAAGGTTTGAAAGAACCGTAACGCTCACCAAGTTAACTCCAGTTCTGTAGCATGAAGCGACTACGAGCATTACTACTCTCCCCTGGACGGGATGTTGGCACATTCCATCCCCTGAATGGGATGTTGACTTTGTTTCGCTACAAACCTGCTTGCTTTTCACATGTGAATGATCATGATATGACACTTGTTAGCATAAGAACAACACGATTTATACGTTAAAGCAGGGAGGTTTGTATCAAAACAAAGTCACCTCTAGCCTCGCTTTCTGGCGAGTTCTTGACCGCCACTTCTTGCATCTCAACACGTGGACACTTCAGTTTCAAATTTCTGGGGTTGAAAGTGCTGGTTCGTTTCATATTCTTCCTTCCCAAGCCTTGGACCACCGTTTCTCCGATCTCCAGATGAAAAGCTCATCGCGATGACCACCATACCACCGCGTAGCTCCTCAACATATACATAGACACAACAGGCATAAGCATAAGAAAAGCGAACAATTTTATTTTCTTTACGCTTATACCGCATTAATTCCAAATGAGGGCAACATAAGAAGAAATAGTCTGTTCGTTTTCATTGTCCCTGCTACTATCCTGTCATCACGTGGTTCTTTGTTGTTGTAATGTGTTTACTCTCTTTTTTCTTCTTATGGCAAAGTATTATTAAACATTAAACATTATGCTTGTGCTGATGCCACGGCACCTGTGAAAACTTCAGCCTTTTAGTGAGATTGCCTGAAAAAAAAATTTTTTTTAATCCCACAACGTTTATCCTGTAGAAGGATGTTTTGTCTACATTTATCATTAACGAAGCTATTTCGTTCATTTGATGTACTCTATTTTCTTGCTGTCGTCTACTGGCTTACTTTCAGTATTTATTGTCCTCCCTCTCCGTGGGAATGATAATGCCATGCCAATTTTCCAATTTCGTTCTTTCAAGTTTCTTTGACAAATCTGATGCCTGCGTGAACAAGTCGTTGACTAATTCGTTAACGCGTTTTCCTTGACAAGATTTGTGGGAGCAAATATTGACACGTTTTCCTTGCTGTACTGGAAAGGGCTATTATGGCGCTCTGCACCAGTTCCCTCCTAAATGTACAGTAACCATGAGAAAATCGTTTCCTTTGCTCAAACGTTTCGGTTTCTGATAAATGGGAAGGAAGAATATGAAACGAACCAGCACTTTCAACCCCAGAAATTTGAAACTGAAGTGTCCACGTGTTGAGATGCAAGAAGTGGCGGTCAAGAACTCGCCAGAAGGAGGAACAGAATTTCGATAGTTCCTCTAAACTGAATAACGGACATGATAAATTCACAGGGAGTCAAACTGAAGAACAGTTTTAAGACACTCCGAGAAGAAATGAAAAACTTGAAGTGTGAATTAAACACAGACTTGAACAAGTTAGAAAGCACTTCGGCAGATTTGAAATCGCCTGAATTCTACCTACTCATCGAAACGTATTGATGAACTTGAGAAGAGCCAACCGACGCTTCATATGAGGCTCAGCAGTTGGAACAGCAAATGGAAATAGAGAATTAAAAAAGAAACTTCTCAGTGAGGAGGAACGAGCTCTGCATTTGAGGGAAAATTCTCGGAGAGAGAATAACAGTTTTAGAAACATCCCAGTGAGAGCAGTTTAAGGAGAATAGAAATAGTTTACTGCTGGATATTATCTCCAACGAACTACTTGTAAAGTGAGCATAAGGGTTTAAGCATGCTGTTTACAGGATCGAAAAACCAATGAACGGTAAACCTAGACCATTTATCACGGTGCGTTTTGTGTGTAGGGAAGACAAGGAATTGGTATTCGACCGAAGAAATCTTTTCAAAGAATCGGGCAGATCCGAAGGCGTGCATAATACACTTGATTTTCCGGCAGCAGTTCAAGAAGAGAAAACGATTTTAATTACATTTTAAAGCTACTAAAGCTATGCTGAAAGTATGAGGAAATGAAGAGAACGCCAAAGTGGTAACTAAAAAAGCTCTTCGGAAATCCAAAATATTCGTCCCTCCAGACGCAGTGTGGACTGATATCTAATGAAGATATTCTACAAACTATTAATTTCCTTCTCAATTAACTGTTTTCTTCTCCTAAAACTACCATGTTGTCTTGTGTAATAAAAATATTGTGCATAATTTTTTCGGGCGAAAACGGGGTATTCGTTCAAAAGTTGAAAGAAATTAAATTAAACCTTGCATCATTGGTAATGCCCCTAGTCAAACATCGTTCTAATTCCTTTAATTTCCTTAACCCTTCTACTAAATTGAGTGATAATGTTAATAGCAATTCAGACAGAATGTTCAAGAAAAACACCTCTCAAAGTCATGCCGCAAATGTTAAACTACAATTTATACTTTGTACAGGAAGTTTACTGCACAGAACGGACCTCCTTGAACCCAGATTTTTCTGAACAAATCCGTACCTCAGCCATGCTAGCACGCGTTTCCTTTACAGTTCCCGTACAAAAATTAAACCGCCTTTTAGTCACACGTCAACCATTTGCCTTAACTTGAATATTGCGGTCTCCCTGTACAATTGTTACACTGTAATTAAATACTATATTGTAACTCATCAGTAGATAATAATATTACACTGTAACTAAATATCATATTGTAACTAATTCGTATTATTTTAACAAATATCATATTTTATTATATAGACAAGAGTGTTTTAGTGGAAATAGACCACTCTTAAAGCTCATACGAAATAAAATGTGGCGTATTTTTCAGTTTTTGGTCCAAAAATACTCTTGTCTATAAAATAAAATACAAAAATCACACGCGGCTTGAAGATACGAATTTCAGTTATTTTCTCGTGGTAAAAAACAATATTTTACTCACTCGCCGCTGCGCTCGTTCTACTCACTCGCCGCTGCGCTCGTTCGTCCACTCGAAAGCAAAACTCATATCTTCGCGCCACCGTGTAACATCCTCTATATATTAAACATTTTTGCGTGATAAAATATATATGTCAAATTTTAAAGATAGACAAGAAAATTACAAAAAAGCCTAACGTTCTCGTTTTACTAAGTCATCTTCACCCTGAAAATGACTTAAGTAGAAAAAGTTAGTTGTTTTTTGTGAACATTTTGTTCGTATTAGTAATGGCCGACATGTGGTAGAGACTTCCAAGCCCGCCGAGAGGCCTCATCAGCCACCTCCGGGCACACAGGAACCTTCTTGAATGTCGTGTGATGGACGAACAACAGCTTTTTAGCCTTTTCAAATTTTTCCATGGAAAAGCATGTCGCACTTTGTTTCAAGGAAAATACGCTCGACAGAGTGCCTTGACTCAAGGCCTCCGTCCCCAGTTGGGTAAGCGCGCGGCCTGTCTGCCGTTTTCCTTCGTAAGCCTTGCGTGTTAAAACTCATTGAAAGGTAAAATCAGGGCCGTAGCCAGACTTTCAGAACAGACGAGGTAGGTGTTGCGAGCGCCAAAGGTGCGAGCGTCTAGGGGGGGGGGGGGGCTGGGGGCATGCTCCCCCGGAAAATTTTAAAATCTACTCTCTCTGGAATGCTATTTTCAACATCTTTTCATGAAATTTTTCTTCAAAATTCAGTATCGTTGAAGTGTAAAAAGGCAAGATTTTTTTGTACTTTCAACATTTTTTATACCCCCTGTTAGGGCGTGTACCTGAGTGGCACCAAGTAGATGGCTATCCCGAATTTCGCATTGTTCTTATACACCCCCACCTCCGCCTTCCTGCTCCCTCGCTAGCAATGGCTGGTTTCCAATTTCTAACTCATGCAAATACCGTGCTGCTTTGAGATTATCAAATTCAGTTGCGAAGTGTAGAACTCTACTGTGGCCTGAGAGAAAACTTCATTTCCTGTTCTCACCAGTAAACAGCACGGATGTTCCGAAGAAAGAACTTTTACGAAAACTACGCTCGGTAAAAAACTTTGAGCCAACCAAAGAGCTCTTTTGGTAGCTATCACAAAAGTGAAAGTCTTGACCAGCACCGGCTTTGTAATCTTTGTTTTAACTTATGATTGATTGATTTATGCAGTTTTTAAGCAACGTATATCAAAAAGTGTGAGAATGTAGCTTAAGAAAACATGGGCACTGATTCTCTGAAAGGTTTGACTTTTGTAAGAGATTCTTCGGATGGGCTGCCTGTCGGATTAGGGTCGATTAGTTGCCTATGAATGTGGATTACGACACAAATGAAGCTGATGGGCAAGTGCAAGTGCCTCGTCTTGCCTCATGCTAGCTACGGCCCTGAAAATACTTAAATGTTAGTTACCGGTTCCGTTGAAAGTGGTTTCCTCGGGGTGTTTCGACGTAACTGTATACACCTATTTCAATTAAGGTTGCTTCAGTGATGCATGATGCGTGATCCTTGTTTCATAGACCGCAAAGCATCATGTTTGCTATAAATGAATGTATTGATCACTTTTCTCGCTGAAGGCACTCCAGGAGAAAACCAAATCATAAAAAATATACATTTGCTATTGCTTTAGGACTAATAACTAGAGAAAAGCAGCCATAAATTGAAGGAGCATGATGCACTGCGGTCTATGAAACATGCATCACTGATGCAACCTTTTTCGAAATAGGTGTATATTGAGGTCGTTTTCGTAGACAGCCTCTGTGAGGATGACAGCCAAACATCAACTCGCTTTTTCGTACTTTTTTCTTCCTATTTTTGTAAAAGGTGAGAGTTAACCGGTTACTTCACATAGACTAACAAAGAAAACATCACTGAACGAGAACACCGGCTGGTAATTGTAGCAGAACAATTCAAAAACTTACAAACAATCACATAGTTGTCGTTTGTCGGCGAACTCGAAAACACCTCTCGTTCCCTGAGTGAGGTGCGGGATTGCGGAAAATTAATTCAGAGTTTAAAAGAACGAGGCATATAACAAATGTGCTATTTTGTTATTCTTTTGTTATCCAATGAGATGCAAATGAGTGTGAGGCGTTTTTCTGCAATCCCGCACCTTAGAGCGTTCCCTCTCGTTGACAAAAGGGAACTTAAGCAACCACGACGGCAACGCCAAGGAAAACGTCACTTTGAAAATGACTTCCAAATATTTCAAACTTTTTCGCAATAGTTTCAACTCGTTCAATCTGTCTAATATACCCGAATAATCCGGGAGCTGACTCTGTAAGGACTGCGTTACAGTTCAGGTAGAAAAAAGAAAATTCACTGTCGTGTGTTCACCTTCTACATAAAACTTTGAATTTGGTCATTTCACGTTGTTGTTTTGCAGAGGACGGCAAAGAAATGTACAAAAATCTGTGTCGCACGTGTAGAGTCATTGTTGTGCTAATTAAACCTTTTGTTTTGTTACGTTCTCGTCAGCCGTCGCCGTCGTGTTTGCTTAAGTTCCCTAAAGAGCAAACACCAAGTGACGAATGCTGGACGGCAAACGCAAAAAATGGCGGGAAAGTCATGGGTTGTTTACCATTTACACGGGCAAAATTCCGTTCGGGACTGGCGCTTACCATTTGCAGAAATCCCTCGCATTTACGAAAAAATTTGCATGACGGCGACGGCTAACGAGAACGTCACAAAACAAAAGCTTTAATTAACAAAACAACGACTCTGCACGTGCGTTATTTTTGGTACATTTCTGTGCCGTTCTGTGCACAAATACAACGTGAAATGACCAACGCAAAGTTTTGTGTAGAACGCAAACACACGGCGGTGAATTTTCCTTTTTATAATAATAATAATAATAATAATAATAATAATAATAATAATAATAATAATAATAATAATAATAATAATAACTTTATTTTTGTGTCAAGTTACTCAAGTGGTCTAGCACCCTGTAAAGAAAGGGCACTAATTGAGGACACAGAAGATATTTAGTATACATGTTTATTTGCATAAAAAGACAGAAAATAAGAAGGTACAGTCACAAGGTCAGTCAAATTTCTTACTAACATGCCGCCTCCCCATTAATGTGATGGGTGTCCTCATCAGAAATTTTTCAAGAAACTCCTAAAACAGGCTAATTTTTTTGACGCCCACTTCAAGATGGCGACCGATAAACTTTGTTTAGTAGAAAAAAAGAGAAAAAACCGTTTAAACATTTCAAAAATTGGTTGGATTCAAACCAGTTCTCTGCTGCTTCTCTAAATTTACACTACCGAAATGCTAGTTTTCCAAACTGGTCTTTTTTAACGTGTATATCGTGACACCTCGCATTTAACTGGTCGTTTTGAAATAATACGGCAACCAAATATTCATCTAAACATAATTGCGACTAATTCCTGTAGCCAAACAGTAAAACAGTGCTTAATTTTGAATGTCTGACGATTTGTGAATTTCAAGAAAATGAAAAACGCAAATCTCCGCCATCTTGAAGTGGGTGTAAAAAAATTTAATCTCCTTTGTGGGCATGGTGCGAGTGCATCTTCACCCCTTAAGAGGTAAGTAGGTAAGTTTATTGTCATTCCTTTCAACTCTATCCCAAAAAGTACCAGGAAAATCCTAGCAGTGGCCATTGTAGATTTTAGCACCCATTACCAAAGCAAACAATTTTGACCCCGAAAGGGTATGATGAGCACACTCCCCCTCCCCCATTTCATACAGGACCCCTAGTATACTGGATTTTTGAGCGAACGGGGAATTCAAGAAAGCCGGGTCTTGCGCTACTGAGGGTAGCATAATAAGTTATAGTAGCACTCATGAAAGCCTGAGAGAACTTCAAAAAGAGCTGTTCCTGCATGACTTTTGAGTCCACTTAAAATTTAATAATGGTAATAATAATAATAATAATAATAATAATAATAATAATAACAATAATACCTTGATGAGACGTTGGAACTTTTTTCTAACAAAAAAGTTTCTTTTTTGTGACATCAAATTTTTGCAATTTTAAATTGATTGCAAAAATTGTGAAAATTTGATGTCTTCTACGTCTTAACTATTCTATTTCTAAACAGATGTCTATTCCTTGCTCTCTGTTTCACTGCTTGCAGTAGTCTTTCTTGTGAGTACTTTACTCAGGATATCATAACAATAATCTTCAGGATTCATTGGATCCCAGATTGCAGGAGAAGTTTCATCCGTTTGAAACCTTTCAAGATAATTAAAAACAAATCGAAGATGATTTAGCAGGTTTCAATACGTGGCTTTCTCATGTCTTATGCACATCTTGTCATCCTCACCCCCAACAACAACAACAACAACAACAACAACAGCAACAACAAAAACAAACAAAGAAACCAAAATGGCAAATTTTAAATCCATAGGAATCTTTTGTACTTCTCTGTCACTTTAAATGCCAAGTTATGCCCCCCCCCCCCCCCCGATTGCAACAGCTATTAATTGTCATATTAGAAATACACATTATTTTACTGTAGTAGCAATTGCTGTGGTGAAATTCCAATAAATTCACCCTCTAGGTAAAAAAATAATAACTATGTTAAGAAGGACTGATGTGGGTAAAATTAGGATTAACCTTATCTTTCATTAATCAAATGAATTAAGAAATGGGTCACTGCTAAAAGAAATAGCCCACTAAAAAAGTTGAGTTTTTTGTCAACTTACTTCATGATATTGCTGAAGAAGTTGATTGCTCTTTCATTTTCTGAAAAGAAAAAATCATGTAGAATCCGGTGAAAACACAAATTGACTGTAGGCGGCACATGTTTAGTGGGCTGTTTGTGAATAATGAAGAAGTAGGGAGCTATGTTCCCGAGGGATTATACAAGAATGATGATGATGATGATGTCTCTAAAACAGGTCTTCAGGGCCAGACTAAAGATGGTATATTTAGGAGGGTAAAGAGACATTGACAACAAAATGTGAGCTAACAAACTTGTAACACACCTTTAAACACAGTCAGCATTACTTTTTTCATTTGAGCTCTGAAAAAGAAAACAAAAATGTGAGTTTCAGTTTGAAAATCTGTTTTTATGTCTGATATAACTCTTAGTTGGGGATTGGAGGGAGTGCTCTGCTGCTAAGGACCTCCATGGTACAGAGAGAATGAGGGACATTCATGTTAGTTCTTTTTCAATAACAGTTTTTCAACTTGCACACTCTTAAGGAAGCAAGGGTAAAGATTCAGTCTGAGACCAACCTATGTGCCATCATCTCCAAAATCTGCATGAGGAACTTGCCGAGCCCTTTGCCTCGTGCATCAGATTCCACTTGAATTTCATAACTGAGAGAAGGAAACAACAATTATAATAACTGTGACTTTAAAAGGAAAAAAATACTTTCTTGCTGAAAAAAGGGTTTTTCTCTTCACAGGAATAGTTATGGCAAAAAGTCCACACCTACCAGTAAATTACTTCATCTCCTTCCTCCAAATCAAATCTAAAATGTGAAAATCCAACAGGTTTTCCTGATTCTGTTTTTGCCATCAGATACCTGTGTCAGATTTGATGCAAAACCTTCAATAATATCACTTCATAAATGTAGAATTCGAAGTAAAGGATAAGTCAAAACAGTAAGTAAAAAAAACATGTTTTTTTCATTTAAAATTTAAAAAAAATGTCTGAGGTGATTGTCTAGGTAGGGGTAGCCATGAAAAGTACTATGTTGATGACACTTGTTGATGTCTCTACAGCCCAGGAGGAAGTAATTTTTAGACGGAAAATTGCATTAATACTGTGTAGCGCATGTAAATCGAGATATTCTTGACGTAAATTAAAATTAGTGTCTCTGCGCTTGAAATAGAAAATGGGGGAAAGTCCTCAGACGTTTCAAGACTGCTGTCTCTTCTTCAGTGAGAAATAATGCCGTTAAGCAGTAACGCGCGCCGGATAATTTTGAAAGTCAAAAATGTCAGTAATTTTTAGAGTCAAGGGAAAAGAAACTCAAATGAAGAGAGGAGCTTCTCAAGCAACTTCGCTGGACATCCTTATGTAGAGGACTTAGTTTTTACTATGTTTGACGTATTTCATGCAGACATTATAATCTTAGATTTTGCCATCTGTAATTACCAGGCTTTATCTTCTGTCATTTCATCTCTCTTCTTTTTATCACTCCAGCCCCAGGTGCTGTTTTCATAACTGCAGATTAAAAGCAAAAGGTACTGTTCTCAAATTTAGTATTTAATCAGTTGATTCATGAAATTTAAAGGAAACCACTTATCCCCGTGCAGGTTTTCCATATAATAATAATAATAATAATAATAATAATAATAATAATAATAATAATAATAATAATAATAATAAAAAGCATTTCTATAGCACCATATATAAGGGCTCATGGCGCTTTACAACGTAACAGTAAAATTTGCTGATCAATAGAAGGGCTGAGAGCATACCAACCTCTCCTGTCAAATTGTAGACTGTTTTATTTTTTGCTCCAAACTGCCTGAATCTTTGCATGGGACCTTCAGTTCATTAAAAAAACATTGCCCAAATGATTTTCCCTGATTTACACCAACAACAGTGAGTGTGAAGGGAGCAGCGGATTGCTGCAAGATTTCCACATGTGAATGACGTGGAAATCAGAGAAAAAATTGTAACTTGGAAATGATGGCTTTTGTGGAGGATGAGGTGGGGGAAAGTGAAACAAAAGGCGAACTGGTGAGATAATGACTCTGTAGCTGTAATTTACTTTTTGGTGCATTTCTTGTCATCATTGGCAATGTGAAATGATCAAATTTACAGTTTTACGGAGAACATGACGCACAACTTACAGTGATCATTTTTCTCAACTTGAAAGGCATTCCTACCAATTCCGTTGCTGAATGATTCGGATGCAACACATAAGTTGAGAAAGTAGGAATAATTGCACAATAGCTCAAGCAACATAGTTTATGTTTTTAAGTGACATTTTCCTTGTCAAAATCATCCTGACTGCTTAAGCTCCTCATTGGTGGGACTTATACAGTCTAACATGTGAGTGCACCAACTCTGCTACCCAACTGGCACACAGAAGTAGAAACATGTGTATAGCAACCAAACACTCAGGCTTACAGTAATTGCATGTTGTGTTTTGTGAGGTCAAAAGCCCAGTCAAGATCCTCTTTACTCAACTCTGTTACTCGCTGGCACACCAGGTGAAGATTCAACCTAAAAATAATTTACCAACAAAAACTCACAGATTAAACTGTCTTCATATTTTTATTTTCTTTTTAAATATACGGTCCAACCTAAACAGATATGAATACTATCCACACTGTTTCATTTCATGTTATGTCCACCAGATAGGCTTCCATATACATTAGCATACTGGAGTTCTACCATTCCAATTCAGGGTTGGCCAGCAGTTTCAAGTATCCTGCATTTGAGGATGTTTGAACATTGATGTACAACATTATTTTTCACAGTGAAAGCTGCATGTTGTGAAATATTGGTTGAAATTGTTAGCATAAAGAGGGTATGAAAATTGCTTCCCTGGCCACCCTGTGGGCCCATCAAGTTTGAATCCCAGGGGATACTCAGGCTTGTTATTGTTGGGGATGGTAAAGGCCTTCTTTGGGTTGGAAATTAGTGACCTTGGCCTTTTTTTGGGTGAGAAATTTTCCACACAACTTTTTTTTGGTAGAAAGATTTTGGCAGGACTTTTTTTTGGGTCAGTGTTCTCATTGTTATGTCAAACAATTGTATCAGTTTCATTTACAACCTTAATTTCATTGCTTGATACATGATGAATAAAGGAAGGCGGACATATAAACCCAGATTCTCTTGTTGTTGTTGTTGTTGTTGTTTTTTTTTCTACGTGGATAAAAAGGTTTGGGCCATTGTATGAAAATTTGGCCTCATTTGCTCCTCCCAGTCACCAATGTACCTGAGTATCTCCCCCCAGGGTTTGAGTATTGTTGCACATTGTCTTAAAATAATCTTTAAAAAACGTTCTGGTAGACCCACTTCCCTAGTTGGCCAACCTGATCATTACTTAACAATTTCCATGAAGAATACAATGCAATGCAATGCAATACAATACAATGGAGAATGGTTTTTATGTAATGGAATATCCACAGCCCATCGGTACATTTTCCATGTAAGATATGAAATATTTAGGCTTCTAGTACTGCAGTTTTACTGTGTACATGTAGTCACTATACTTTTCATTTGTGTTACTTTAGCCCAAATTCTTTGTTTGCCATGCATGTTGCTCATTTATTGATTGACTAATTGATTGAAAATGGGTTTATTTGAGGTATCAAGCCAGATTATCAGTGGATTTTGTTAACTCATATACTTATATATTCCTGTTAATAGTGATTCAGTGGAGCATGACCTTGAAGCTATAGTTTGTTGCTGGCCTTGTAATCTGTATGTCCCCAGTTCAAAAGCAATACCAAACTACAGTCAACTCTTGCCTTGCAGACACCTTGCTACTAAGGACACCTTGTTATTAGGGACAGGAGCTGAGGTCCTGGTTAAAAGGAGTCAATGAATATAACTTCCGCTGTTATAGACTCTCTCTATTATGATGGTGTCCAGAGTTGACTGTACTTATTTTTGCTGTGGATGACTTAATTTGCTCTATTCATGGCTCATTAGTTTTCATCATTCATCCCTTATTAAAGGATAAGGTAAGATCATTGAAGCCACACAAGCATACCTCAACACAACAGTTTTTAGTGGGATTTCCACCCAATTTATCAATGAAATGGCTGTCAAAGTTTGTGCCTCATACCAGAACACCATCAACACTGTGTGGAACTCAAGTTAGAAGCCAAAAAGCAAACTAACAAACAGTAAACTCTCATTGTATTTGGTTTCATAACAATATCTGGGTTACTCACCCATTTCTCTTGAAGCTTTTAAAAGCAGTTAATGGTGCCAAAGGATCTTTTACCTAAAAGAAATAGGCAGCAATGGGGGACAGGTCAAGCAACGGACAGTTTATTACAACGTTCCTTTCAGTAAAACACTGACGTTCAAAATCCAGTCAAAGACATAATTTACACTACCATCAAATACAATAACAGATGTCTTAGGGCTCCTAAAATAAAAATAAAATTCCTTGAACAAAATTGTTAGCTTTAGAAAGATAATCTGGGAACTGTGGGAACTGTCTTAAGCGCTACAGAATGCCCATTTTACAGATCTTGGTGGGTAGTCACCACACAACTTAATATATCCTTACCCACCAGGCAAACCCCCTGGGCACAAGTAATGTAACAAAAACAAGAAAAACCCCAGGGGCAATAGACCCACCGTTGTTGTCCCTCCCCTAGGGTGCAAAATATATTACGGTGATGCAAGATACAAGCCCAGTAGTGTAGGGGAAGTTTGGGATGAATATTTGTTTGGCCAAGCAAAAATGGGGGTCTGGGACAAGTGACCACAAATAAAAACACAAAAAAAATGGGTATTACTAGACTAGACGCATCACTTGAGCAAGTTCAGTTCAACAAAACTTTTCACGCAAAAGTAATACGCTAATTCTTCAAATTTTAGATCTCAGGTCAAGAAATAAGTGCGCAACAGCGTTCCTCACATGAAAACCAGCCCTTTTTCCACTGGACCCTTCAATTAAAGACAAAGCCAAAATTCTGTGAAGCCAAATTGTAAGGTCAGCAAATGCCTCGGGATAGACTAATGCCCAACCTCCTGGATGAACAACATAAAAAAATGCCCAACTAATGCCAGGAATAGACTGCCAATGCATTTTTTAATATACCAAATGAATTGAACTGAATATTAATATTTGCCCAGATTTAAAGTTTTATTAAATTGGTTAAAACTTTTACCTCATTAGCAACATCTACAACAGCTTGGGCAGCACTGACTTTGGCCATTTCCTAGAAGATGGATTGCCAGATCAGAAGAAGACATCCAGTAATTATAAACAGTCTAGTTTATTTCTCATAAGTTAAGGCTAAAGTTTTTAGATAACTTATTATTACATAACTCATTCTTAGATATCTAATTGATTTCTATCTCATATTTCAGATATTTTGGATAACTTAGACAGCATTCCACTTATTTTATTTGGGGGATCATCGCTCGGATGGTGCCACCGGCGCTTATTGATTGATGCCTTCTCCTTTTCCACTCTTTCTTGTTCTTCTTTTTATGCATCTTTGTATAGAGTAAATATCAATGAACTTACATGCCCATACTTTAATTTTAACCATGCATAGAAGTTCACCCAAGTACAGAATACAACACGAAACTATCAGACTACGAAAGTGAATTGAATCATACCTCTTTCCTTTTGAGCTTTTTCTCTTTTCCTTTGGCTGATTTTTTCTATGGTTGATAAAACAAAATTAAGACTCACCATTTTCATAACGTTTGGTTTTGAATAGATCAACTTCTTGCTACGCATGAAGATCTCGAATTGCGCGGCAAAATACATTTATCAAGTATTTCATGAGAGGTCAATTTACCAATAGAAAAACCAACTTACCCCCATTTTGACTCGCAAAGAAGAACTTTGTTACTTATATTTCCAAAATGATACCTTTAATTTGCTGTTAGAAAGTAGAATACGGCGAAAAATCTTTGAAACTTTACAATAACTTTTCCCGCGTTATCTCGTCCGCCATGTTTAATTTCTTGGCGCTCTAACTGAATGCTGGGAGTGTGTTTCCTTCCCAGTCTCTCCGCGTTTGGAAGGTAAGTGACGTCAACTTGAAAGACGAAGAACTGAATGGTCCTCGAGATTTGCTAACACTGTGCTGTATACAAATGAACTTAACCTGAAAACGGCCGATTTAAAAAGGTAACAAGGACAACATGTCTCAGGAAGAAAAAGCAATTGAGCTTATAGCTCAGGCGGAAAAGAAAGTGAAATCGTCTCAGGGATTTTTGGGAGGATTATTTGGGTAAGGGCAAGCCAGTGTACCGTAGCTTTTACTTGTTGTTTTAGTGTGTTCCAGAGGTAATGAGATTTTATTGTGGTTAACAGTAAAAAGGAAATTTGTTCGTGACTTAGGGGAACTTCAAAGCTCGAGGATGCCGCAGAGTTGTACATCAGTGCTGGAAACATGTTCAAGATGGCTCAAAAGTGGAGTGGTTAGTAACTTATGATTCGTGTTTTCTTACCAACTGTAGTACTGCTGAGTTGTAGAGTTTGATGGTTGGTCGGGAAACGAAAATACAGTTATCACAGAGGGTAAAAAGTACTTGAAATACCCTTTCTGTTAATTCAGGTTTATTTACGAAGTTTACTGTCTTTATTAAAATTATCCATGCTTCATATTATAAGGCTTGCCAGGGACCCTTGTCATTGGTACATCTTTTCCTTTGGCTGTGTAACCTTGACACGTTTATTAAGTTCTTATTATTATGGCAGGAATCTAAAGCCAGAGTGAAACAAAAATAAGAGTTGATATAAATAGTCAAAATTAAGGAAGCAGGGAATGTATAAGAACTAATAAGGGCATATGCATGTCAGCAAGAGTTACTGGTCACATGGGATTCATGAACACTGTTCTTGTTTGAACCTGACTTTAATAAATCTTTCCTACTGGAAATCAAAACTAAATTTGGATTGATGGGATTGAGACTTAACAAGAACTTGTAGGGGTTGACATGAGCACATGAGCGTATAATTGTTATTGCTCTTGTTGTTGTTGTTGTTGTTATTATTATTATTATTATTATTATTATTATTATTATTAGGGTAAGGTGGTCAAACAAGAATGAGACATTTAGCTGTTAGTGACTCTTGCCATTTTGAACCTGGCTTACAACTTTGTCATTGTAACGAAAAACATGGTAAAGTTTAAGCTCTGTCAGGAATGAGGGTCCTGAAGGGGGTACCAATCCCATTTCCCAGCTCAATATTTTTCCAAATCCCACTTCCCAGTATTCAAATCCCATTTCCATTAGCAGAATTCAGAAAAAATCCCAGTGTCATACATACCAGCTCTTTTCTCTTAGCATCCACAAAATTACGGCTTCTAAACACGACCCAAGAAAGGCCCAAAAATTCACGAGGATTTGCGAAGATGTTCTGAAGAAGATGGGATCCTTTTAGACTGGTAAAACGTGCAAGTAGAGAAGTTACAGTGTATAGTGATAATTTAGGTAAAAAGCTCATGCCACTTCACATTCCTGTCATTCCTGCCTGCAGGAAATCTGTCATTCGACTTGTAAGTGTTCTTATTCTTCCAAGCCTGGTCGGATGGATCATTCTCAGTGTTGTTTCAAGAGCGCTGTCTACCTCTTCTTCGGAGTCACTGTCACTGTCACTAGCACCAAAGCTGTCTACCTGTTCATTGTTAGGAGACTTTGATGGTAAACTGACATCCTCATTTGGATTAGGCGGCTCATCATTTTGGCTTGGAACTCTTTCTACAGTTTTCAGTGAATTTAAATTGACTGGTTTCAGGACCGTTTCAGTTTCATATAAGTTCAGAGGCAAAGTGCCCGCCCTGTCCATTGTGTTATCTTGTCTTACATTTCGTTGTCTGACGGATTTACCATGCATTTTAGCCCACGCCCTCATTTCAGCTTCCTCGTTTCTGGTTATCTCCTGTGAGGTTGGCTTTGGCTTTTTCCATCTTCTGACAACCGAGTGTCTTTTGTCTGTAACAGCAATTCTCCCAGCTATAGATGCATTTTTGGCAAATTTTCTTTTTTGTCACCCTCAGAATCATTGGTGTCACTTTTCACACTTTTACATGGCGGTTGAATTTCTGATGAAGTAGATGGCTGTGGGTCGTTCGTTTTTGGCACAGACGGCAAGTTCTGTTGTAACACAATATTTACAGAGCCTTTCTGAAATGTGACTGCATGTTGAATCATTCTAACAGAAAGTGAAGTGCATGAACTCTTCTGGAACATTTCCAATTGATCTTTAGTTCTTAGGACGAAGGAGGCTTTTCATGAACTTCCCGCCTCAATGAAGTCGATGTAAAACACTGCGACAGCAAAATCTGCAAATCCTCTTCGTCTACTCGACTCCTCTATGCCACACATTCTGCAAATATTCCTCTCCATCTGGGTAGTTGAACAATCCAATGGTAATTCCAGTTTACAGTTCTCGGTGTGTATGACAACATTTTGAGTGGAAAAGTACTTAACTTCCACGACAACAGTGCGAGAATTGCACGAGAGCGCCGTTTCTTCTGTCATGTTGTTTGTATCAGAGAAATACGCATGCCCTGTAGACTTTTGGCTTTACACGCACCACTGTACACAAATATCGTTGACCGCAAATCGAGACCATTCCGGGGAAAATAAAACATGATGGCTAAACATGCTAAAAATTGACACGAACAGGGTGCTTGAACAATTTTTGAACGTCTCAACCCCAGGAAATAAGTGATGTCTCGACTGGTCATGGTTACAAAATATTACAAAATATATCTCCCATTCCCAGCGACCAAATCCCAGTCCCAGTGACCTAAATCCCATTTTCCCAGGACAAAAACAGTCCAATCCCAGTTCCCATTTTCACCTTCAGGACCTTCATGAATGAAATGAGAAGGATAGACTATTCAGTATGTCCTAAATGTAGGACAAAGAGAAATCTGAATCCCTAATGGAAATGAAACCCATGCCCTTCCATACACTGGTTGGATTCTCTAACCTCTGAGCCACAGGGAGCATCCTGGTGAGCTAAGTCTTATTTACTAAGTTCACTGTGACACGCAGCCTGCATACTGCTAGGATCAGCCATGTCCAAAGCATTCTGTGTGATGATGAGGAATGAAAGATGGTATTTTTTCTGCCACATTACTGTTTGGCTGTTGCTTGTTGAACCTTAATGGAAATCAGTCCTTTGAGTCAAACATGAGAAAGACAGAAAGAAAATTAGGTGGTGATTAGAAAGACCATGAGAAATTAGGTGTTTGAAAAACTTTGTCTTGCCCCGTGTTTGATTACCACCTGTTGACCCTTGTTATCAATCGTTAGGTTGTTGGAAAGTGGGAACAAATTTGTCATCTGTTACAGATTCACTTGGATTACCATCACAAAATGGATTTGAATGGACTTTTACACTCAGCTGATGTTTTAAGGGCTGCACAACTGTTTCTCTACAGGCTTGCCTCTGGCCTATACATGTCAGCTTCCATCATGTTGTTTTCTAATATTGAATTACATCGGAATACAATCTCACTATGTAATTACCAGAGGAGAGACATTAATTTAAAGTGCAATTATTCACATTTTATGTCAAACAGCATTTCTTGATTTTTTGCTTTAGCTGCTGGCAAAGCATTCATGGAAGCAGCTCAACTACAAATAAACTTACAGTCCAAACATGAGGCAGGGCAGCGTTATGTTGATGCTGGGAACTGTTTTAAGAAAACAGATGTTGAAGGTAAATTTGTTTCAAAGTTTTACTTTGATTTATAAAACAGATCATGTGGCACATGCACACAGCATTTGACCCTTCACTCCAAGCTCAAAACAGGGAAAAATCTTCAAAGACTATTTGTTTTTTTGAAAAATTGACAAATGAACAGTTTTAGGAGTCATGATAACAACCCACACTCACTGAGACCCTGTTTTCAAAATGCCAAGCCCAATCATTTTATTCTGTAATTTAGTTACACTTTTTACTCTTTTTACCTTTTTAATATTTCATCTCGTATTTCTTGTATTTTTATTCGTTATATTGTCTCATTGTTTATCCATAGTTCTAATATTCGTATTCTAGTGTATTTTTATATGTTATTGTAAATAATTTTAGAGGGCCACTGGTTTGTTAGTATTTTTTATGCTATTTTAGTGCTACCCTCGTTAAATAAAGACTTTACTCACTTACTTTCTTACTTACTTTGCTTCTTTGTCAAATCTCTGAGCAATGTAATCTCACAGTCTGAAAATTTCAGGTGGTAAAAAACAAAAAGTACTTCAACCGCTTCAAGGAATTCTTTTGGACTTTTATTTAAACCACTCTAATTCTTGTCAAAATTATATCCTGACTGATGGCATTTCAGACTAAGCTCATGCAAGGTTTGCTTGACTCCAGTTCCGTTTTTTTTAATCCAAGGTTTTGAGATGATCCCTTATTCTTGCAAACCACAGATTCTGAGACATATTTAAAATGCCAAGATTTAGAGACGCGGGGGAAAATGTGCCAACACTCGTCATCTTTGTAAACCCCTCACAGTACCATAAGAAAGTGCTGCTTGGCAGCTTTCATTTGAATGGTCACAATCAGGATTTTTGTCTAAAGAGGGAAAAGTTACTAAAGATTATTTTGACCCTGTGAGAGAAAGCCTTTATGCCTCTTGTTGAAAAAGTGGACATCCTGGAAACTGTTGTAATGAAACCTTAGGTGCCTTTTTCAGTGAATTTTCCAATGTGTGGGTCATCAAGATGCTCCTCTGGCTCTGTTTGCTTTCTCTCTCGATATTTGTGATAATGGTGACTCGAATGAAATAACCATCTCTGCCTTTGTTCTGCAGAGGCTGTAAGGGCTTTTGAAGCAGCTATTAACATTTACACAGACATGGTAAGTAGCTTTTCTGCTTGACAGTTTTGTAATGGGTTATTTAATACATATTTATTGTGCAGATCTCCCACTATTAACATCGTTATGACATGACTATATATAGTCAAACCTTCCATAAATGGACCTCCTTGGGACCATATTGAAGTGTCTTCTGAGGAAATGTGTCTGGGTTTGCTTGTAAATATTGTACCCAATGTCATACAGATCTCTTACTTCATAAATTATTCTGATTCTCTATGTGTGAGCCTCTCAGTCATGGACACACTTGGAGGTGTATTCAGATGTATCTTTAGGAGAGGTATCCCTAGCCTGTGTAGCAGGCGTAACGGGGAAGCCCCATTTTTCTCCTGCGTTCTCGCTCTCCTTCCCCTTCCCTGTTTATGCCTGCTATGCAGTCTGAGATGTCCCCATATGGGAGATTAAAATTTATGTACTAGTGTTTTAGTGTACTCAGTGAAACCCATAACCCATGACACCTCTACAGGGTTCCACTAGTATCTGTTATGGCTGTGTGCAGTATGGGCTTCAAAAAAGAAAAAAATTCCCCTTGGTCCTATACCACAATGCAACGCTTGTAAACAGAAATGCAGTTGTTGAGACAAATGTTATCATTACGGTTTTGCGCCCCATGAAACACGTCAATCAAACATGCAAATTAGCTTGTGAAAAAAACGTACAGGGCATGTGTAACAAGATGCAGAAGTGTCAATCATTTATAAAATCCCGAGTGTATATCAATGTCATAACCATTGTTTCTGCCCTTGCTGTTCGAATCCTCGACCTATTCATCGAGGAACAATGCCCGTAATTAATAAAAGCCATTGCGGTTTAACCTCTATTGTTAATAACCTGAAATTAACATAAACGTGAAAGCAGTATGAACATGTCATGTGAAGTCCGTATATTTATTTATTAAAAATCAGTTGAGTAAACGGATATAATAAACTATTGCGAAAACAGGCAAACGATCGATAGATTATTTTAAAAAATGCGACCGCCAAAAGTAACAGAATAGCTGGGAAAGCATTGTACGTAATTGGTTTAAAATATCTGATTTTTTTTTTCATCTTTTCGTCAAAATCCTCCAGATATCCAAATACTTGACGGCAAATTAAACCAGACACTGCAAGCAAAGATTCGAGCGGACTAAAACAGTGACCTTCGAAAACTGCAGAAAGTCTGACTCGCTCACAGAGCCAGATATCTAATTAACATGCTGCTATGACCGCCTTATTCTCTCGTGATCCTGACGACAAAAAACTCATGTACTTTCTGACATGTGCCATTGAGTGGTGTTAAGCAGTCCTGTCTTTCCTTTCTTTCCTTTCTAAACGCACGCTGTGCTAGCTGGACCACGCGCACATGAGCTAAGTTTCCATGGAAGCGATTTTGGCGCCGGCCGGCAAGAGATCGCTGCTTTTCTTTCCCGGAACTCAGCCTCCACAAAAACTCGAAATCAAAACCTCCCTTTTTTAATACTTCACGTGAACACGTAAAGAAAATTCTTTGTTTAAACAGACAACAGCAGATGACTGTGTAGTTTTCCACACTACTCGTGTAAGCTAACGTCGCTCAAGTTCTTTTGTAACGAAATGTTTTTCGCACATTTCTGGTTGAGCAATTTTAATTTTCTCTACAGCCAACATTAATCGAAAGTGAGATCACTTTTCGCACAGTTCCACAATAGCAATTACTCCTATTGTCTTTTCACGGACGGGAAGGACAGCCGGTAAATCCCTTTTGGGAATATTCTGTATTGAAGTCAAAGAGACCCGAAAATCGCGGCGTCCTTTGTGAGCGCGCACAACATCATGGATACCCCACATTTTTCGGGCGACACAGTTCATGGGGCGCGAAACCATAATGTGGGGATCTTGTGTTTGTATGAGGCTGTGGCCACATTTGAGTTTCCACTTGGGAACGATATCTACATACCATAGATGTCTGTTAGTAGAGGTTTGACTTTGTTACATAATCATCTGGACAGACAATAAACTTTGGCATCATGTTTAGGATCTACATAGTACTACAAAACTGACACATTTGGGCTTTCAACTGAAGTGTGGAGCATTTCAATGTAGATGTCAAAATGCTAATGAATTGATTGATAGGCTTTCAATAACATTTACCTCTAATTTCCTTTTTTTTCTAAGGGTCGGTTTACAATGGCTGCCAAACACCACATTACAGTGGCTGAGATTTACGAGGGCAATACTGCTGACCTGGAAAAGGTGAGAAACCAAGACCATCTGTCTCAAATTAAACCACTTTTGGTTGCTTTGGTTGAAGGGTGCCATTGCCACACAGGTTTTGCAAGTCTTTAAATTGGCCAGAAGTTTAACACAATGTGAGATCTGGGACAAAAAACTGTCCTTGTCCTTGTTAACAGCTATTTGCATTTTTATCCTCAGGCAATCTTTCACTATGAGCAGGCTGCTCAATATTACAGAGGAGAGGAATCAAACAGGTGATGACAACCTCATTGTTCAAAAGTTGCTCTTAGTCCACAGGGCTATCATAAGTAGATTGCAAACAGCTCTTACCGTAAATGTATGACTGGCAGCTACAAAACAAACTGACATCTGAATGAATGATTTCTATAACAGTGTGCCATTGTGAGTGGTGAACAATTCACCACTCACATTGGCTGGGAGTGAAAGATTGTATGAATAGTCATATTTTTTGCCTAGTTTTTTTTTCCCCCGCCACGATCTTCTTGAGAGAACAAAATGATTAGAAATAGATCTGCAAATAGTTGGACCCTTCACGTAAATAGGGTGTCCATGTGGATGGAAATGGTAGTTCTGTCTTCAGCAATGTTGGGGGAGTGGCACTGGGGGAGGGGTGTAATAAAGAACCACTCTGAGGTAAAAACCCATCTGGGACCACAACTTGTTTCCTGCATTCTTCCACATTGTTGGCAGCATTGGCAGCATCAGCACTGGGGCAAGGGGAAAGATGTTAAGTTTAGTTAGTTCTGGGCAGTACCTTTGTGGAAGATTGTAACAATCATGGTAAATTTGCAACTAAACTATCAATTCGCATGTCATTTGTACTTTGTAGCTCTGCAAACAAGTGCCTATTGAAAGTAGCAACGTATTCGGCTCAGATGGAGGAGTATGCAAAAGCTGTTGAGATTTATGAACAGGTTGGATCAGACTTCTTTCTTGCACACCTGTAGTTACACTTGTGTTTTCTACTTGGGTATAAAAATTAACCTTTAGTGTTTTCTATAAAGATTTGGTTTGTTCTGTATCATCCATGACTCTTTCTTTTAGTTTAGACTACCTGCTACCTGCTTGAACATGGAGTAATGCTGGTCGGGAGTAAGAAAAGAAAAGTGTGTGAAGTCTTTGTGTTTAAAAAGATCCTTAAAATTGAAAAAGTCTATTGCTTATTAAAAGGAAGTTCCAACAAATTTGATTAAGTTTTCAACTGTTGTGTCACAAAATATTACCCTTCCAAAATTGTATAATTAAATTGTATAATTAACTTGTCACCCTGTGTGTGTGCGTGTATGTGTGTGGTGGGGGAACAAGTATTTATTTGTGCCATGAACACTTAGCAGGTGACATTGATTAAACTTTGTAGGTTGCTGCTGATGCTATTGAGAGTTCATTACTAAAGTACAGTGCTAAAGAGTATTTCTTCAAGGCAGCCCTCTGCCACATGTGCATTGACATCGTTGAAGCCCAGAGAGCAGTTGACAAGTACTGTGACATGTACCCTGCATTCCAGGACACAAGGGAGTGTAAACTTCTTAGGGTAATTATGAAGCAAATGTTTTGCTGGGTAATCACAACAGCTACATGTACATGCTATCATACATGTATGTGCACGCGTTGTCAGATGCTAGTTACCACTGAGATGCAAGGATAGTAAAGGTGTTCTTGGTCATTTTCTAGGTTTCTATCAGACAAATCCTGCAGACTGTTAGAAATAGCAAATTTGAATGGTGCAGTGTGGTGTTAAAGGGTTGTCCTGTCAAAATATTCACATTATTATTATTATTGTTAGTATTGTTATTATTATCATTATTATTGTTATTACTACTATTATAAAGGCCCGGACACACAGGGCAACATTGTGCACAACATCACGTGCAACTTGAAAGTTGCACCGTGTGTCCACCCTTGAAATTGTTGGGCGCAACATTGCGGGCAACTTTCAGAGAAGTAGAATCCGCTCCTACTTCTGCAACATCACGTGCTACTGTTTCACCCTGTGTCCATCATCTGCAACATTGCGTGCAACAATGATGCATCATGTGTCCGCACCTTAAGGAAGGCGTGCAATGTAATGACAAATGAAAGAATACAAGTAAGACCATGTCAGTCCTTTTCCAGGTCAAAGAACATGTTGCCCCAGTCATCTCTTTCCTTAGGAGGTGCTTATGACAAAGGAGTATCAAGCCCTGTGTCATATGATTAAGGAATGAGAGAGGCTGTTGGGGGTGAGTCAGGCTCAAAGAGAATCTTGCCAGGGGAAAATGCCGAGGGTGTGGTCAGAGCTTACACTGTAGACTTCTCAGTGCTGCTGTACCTCTGTGAATTAAACTGATCTCTGGCTTGTATTGCCATTTGCTTTCCTTTTTCCAGACTCTTCTCGAAGCTCAAGAGGAACAGAATGCAGAAACTTTTACAGAGGCTGTAAGTTGCCATTGTGATTTATGCAATATCCAATATACCATTATACCCTCAATACTTTGTCTTGGCACTTCTAAATGGTAACGAAAAATTTGAGTCGTTCAGAGAACGACAAGCATACTCAGCAATTAATGGCATTGCCTTTTGGGAGTTTAAGTTAACCCTTTAAGCCCCGATATTCACACACAAATTCTCGAGGCTGATCTCCATACATTTCCTTAAAGCATTAGTTGAGAGAATTTGTTAGAAAATCAAAACAATTTCCCTTTGGTGATCATTTTATTAATTCTTGTAACCTTTTCTCTTGATTATGTATTGATATTGTTAGGAGAAATTATTGATGTTGGTCAGTCTTGGGACTTAAAGGATTAAGGGTAAAGGGGGATGAAAATCAGCTAAACCTGCAGATTGAGTCCCTAGCGGTTGGGCAGCGGGGGTGGGTGGGGATTTGCCCAGGAAGCTTGATAATGGAGACATAAAAATACTAAGGGCTTTCCCTTTATTCAAACTTCTCAGAGTAATGGGCTGGGGGGGGGGGGAAGCCTGATTACCTCAACCCTACCAGTACCCCCTGGATTTTATCCAAGTTGTACTTGTGTTACACCTTACTACACAATGTTGTATGTGAGCTGCCCTTTCTTTATTTTTATCTGCTTAGAACAGCCTATGTTGTTAACCCTTTTATAAGCCCCAAGAGTGTCAAGCCTCTAATTTCTCCTTATGATATCACTCGTTGATCAAATATACGGGTCATGAGAATAAAGAAAATGATCATCAGAGCTGAAATGTGTTGATGTTTAACCAAATTCTCCCAAGTTCTCCATAAGAAATATGTGGAGAACAGTCAGGAGAATAAGGATGTGGATATTGGGGCTTAAAGGGTTAAGTAAGTTATTATTACTATTACTATTATTATTATTATTATCATTATTATTATTATTATGAATATTGTTATTATATTGTTTTTAATTATTATTATTATTCTTGTTATCACCTCCTATTTTTTATCCTGTGTAGGTTAAAGAATATGACTCCATATCAAGACTGGATCAGTGGCTAACCACCATTCTTTTACGGATCAAGAAAGGAATGAATGAAGAACCAGACTTAACTTAGCCAACCTAGACTGTTAACTGAAGTGAACTGCTATATCTTACTAATTTACATTCCGTGCTGAAAGAAATATAGCTTATGCCTTTTGTTTTCATGAAGTTTAGAGTTCATGAAAATTGCGCACAGTAGGCAGGTAAAATTTTCTTGGGAAAAGGTGTCCTGATGTTTGATGAGTCAGTCACAGAACTGAGAAAAAATACCAAGCTTCCAGAATAAAAATAAGATTTCACTCGTTTAATTTTTGCACACTTCAAATGATGTGCGGAAATAAGAAAAAAAAAGGTAAAACTCATGTGAAAATTAAAGGCATTAGTGCATAGCAAGGATAAGAAATAATTGAACGTTTTTGAAAGAATACTTTTAGAAATGCAAACTTTCGATCTGACACTGAGGTCGAGAGTGATATAACAATTAAATTTAAATCGGTTAAAGTGGTTTTGTGGTGACTGTCTTAACACCAAAACCAATGTATTGAAAACTGCCACTCACACAGCCTCCAATGCAGACGTCCTTATTGCTTGTCACGCAATCCATTCCTTGTCACACAATCCACCCCCTCCCCCTCCACGGGGGGGGGGGGGGTGCGTGATGAGCCCAAAGAATGTATATGTCTGCGTTGGAGGCTACCATTCACACCAATTGCAAATAATGTGATGAACCAATCAGAACTTGAGGAGATGGAAGCAATCATTCGTTGCTCTAATTGGTTATCACAGGGCTCACACACAAAGTTAAAGTGTAGGTTAAGGGACAGTGTTGTCTATTTTTAGTAGCATATTTAAAAAAATGGTATTTGCATCAATTGAAGCCTGACATGATCCAGTTTTGTTAAAATTGGTTATTGTAGTGGACAGGATCTGTTCATAAGTGTGTTTGGCCACAATAGCCAGGTTAGAAATGTCTTGAGAAAGTCGGTTGTGTTTCTCCTTGAAACTTTGACTCGATTTCGTCCCGTTGGCGGTCTAGAAGCAAGTTGCGTATGAGCAGGGTAATTAGATTCTAATTTGGAAAATTTTTGACTAAACAAGCAGGAAAATCGCCAGTACATCACCCCTTTGATGTACACCAAAACCACTCTGATTCTTCAGTAAAGTAAATCTAAGTCATCGGTAATAAAGGATGTTTTCTTATGAGGCTAGCCTGTTAATGTTTCTCCAGACCGTGGTAAATGAATTGACCGTGTAATTTTCTCTTTCCCTTCCACACCAACTTCTCGAGTTCTCGATCCACTGCTTTGCTATGTTTTTAGTCTACGTGGTTTATATTAAATGTCCTGCAGTCAGTCCCTATCAGCTGTGGTGTTTTGCCCTTGTTTGCAGCCACGGAAAGGAACGTTCAACGAACAAAAGACTGCAATTTAAGCTTAATATTGCGGAAAGTAAACAGTTCCTTAGAGCCTGTTTATTATGAGGGAACCAGAACTCCCTAGTACTAGGAATCTCCCTGGAAGCCGAGACAAAGTTGTCTCGCGTTTACAAGGAACTTTTGGGGTAGGGTTACCTACCGGGCAGAACTCTTGTGTTACGCGCTTGGCAACAAAAAAAATTTCAACTTCAACTCCGATTTTTGTCCGTAAAGTTCAAGTTAAGGTGGCTCCCTAGAGTTTCTACAAAAGTGACTATACGAACTGCAAGACTTGCGAAAGAAGCCCTAGTTCTGTTGTCTTGCAATCTTTGTTCCTGAATTATACCAGTAAGGTTACCAACATAATTACCCTTATTTTTCAGGTTTTGCTTCTTAGGCATAGGCCGTTGTCATGGCAACAAAGCGTCTAAAGAATGACAGATATTTGCCATTAATTCGTCCTTTTTCTTAAATATTTTGATTTTCCCTAGGTAAATTTTTTTTAACTTTCCCATTTTGTGAAAATGATTTTGACCAACATTTTACAGGGGAAAAAATATGGGGTCGTTCAGACGGATTCACCGATATCACGCGACTTCTTATTTTTAACCATTAAACTGGATTGCTCGGAGAGAATTTTTCCAAAAAATAATATGTGAAAGGTAGCGTTAGCATCTCAAAATGTGCAAATTTAAAAAAAATTCACCCAGGGTAACGCGAGAAAATTTACTGTTTACTTTGCTTTTTTTGGCTATGCTGACATCATGAATATCAGGAAAAACCTACGATTTTATGTGAGCGCGCGCAGATTACTACAGCTCGCATCATCAGCGCGCGCGCGGTCACAAAACTATAGGGAGTCACCTTAACAGCCTATGGGAGACAGACTTTATAGCGGAGCTCGCGGAGCACCATGGGTGAGCAAATTTGGTAACCTGTTGATCCGAAAAATTTTGGTTCTGACGTCAGCGTCCGTCCGTCCGTCCGTACAGACTCTGGGGGAGGGTGAGGGGAGTCCCAAGACAGCCCGACCGGGGGGAGGCGGAATGCCATCGTTTCTTGTATCTGAAGTAAACAATATGGAGGCTGGTTCCTCGTACGCTCGATTTTCAATACGATAATTGTAATACATTCTTGGAATGAAGACTTGTAATAGTTCATCATCAAAAGTAACTTCACTCGAGGGGAAAATTGAATGCATTTTGCTTTCTTAGGCAAACAAGTGCTTCTTATGTGAATGACATTTCATGTTTTAAAGGTTTCTTGTCCCTTTTTTGTGTTAATTCATTAAAGGCATTTTCATTAGTGAGCAATCTGATATTTAGGCTTCAGCTTAATTTCTTTTTGAACTTTAGAGCGTAATTTTCAATATATTTCTTTGAGCAATTCTAGTGTTTTTTATTCGAAAAGTAGAAATCGTGACTATTCTAGACTGAGTCTGTGTTGTTTTTTCAATCTAGGTTGTTTTTCTTCGGCACGGCATATTGGGTTGTTTTGACTAATTCGTAATTTAGGGGCTGTTTACATGGAGGGAGGAAGATCCTAGCGCTAGGAAGATCCTAGAAGGCGGATCATCCTAGCGCCATATGTCTTCTGTATTCAGTTTACATGCAAAATGTTGTACTTGGCCCTAGCGCTAGGATCTTTCTAGCGCTAGGATCTTCCTAGCTGAGAGATAGGAAGATCCTAGCACCATGTAAACTACCTTCGCTCCGGAAGATCCTAGTACTAGAGACAGAAAAACAAATATGGCGGTGGCCGGGCGTTCAGCTCCTAAAGACCGACAGTTTTATTTGATTTCCAGTAACCACCTCGACCGAAATTTTTGCATGTAAACCAAACGAAAATTTGTTTCGCCTTTTAGAATCTTCCTAGTGCTAAGATCTTCCTTCCTCCATGTAAACAGCCCCGTAGTATTCAACACCTGAAGAGTCGGTCAGTCGTCAATATTTTTTATTAAGTTTATAGCCTTAGGTCGTGTTTTATTGGGATCAACCGTTTTTAGTTGGTTGAGTTGGTTGGGTTTTTTCGTGTTCTACTGGGAAAAAACCGTTTTCGGTTGGTTTGGTTGATCAACTTTTTCAACCAGCTCTGACCTTGGTTGAAACGGTTGAAAACGATGGGTAGCGTCCGCTGACATGTTAGCAAGCATCGGTTTTCACGCATTGCGTCATTTTAATTTGCGCATAATCACGTGTAAACTGTCAGCCACAAACTTATTTCCTCTCTTTTGAATCCTTTTTAAACTTGCTGTCTGATAAATTAGGGACGACATTCACAAAATAGCCTGTAATACGAGTGGCAGGTGTCCTCTCCGTTTCCAGTAACGATGTTGTCATATATTCCCGGCATAGCAAATCGAACCCAATCGAACTAAATTTCAATCGAACTCAATCGAACTCAATCGAACTCAATTCATGGATTGAGTTCGATTGAGTTCGGCAATCGAACCAAATCGAACTCACCGAAAAGGAAAATATTCAATCGAACTCAATCGAACGTTCGATTTTCGAACTCTTGATTTTTGTAAAACCGGCATTGAAAATCTATAACCAGATCTTAGAAGATCGAGTTACTTGGAGTTTAGCACGTGGTTTTCTTAAACGGAGAAATTCCGCAGAAATGGCTTCAGATGCGCTGTGGGTTGTAAGCTTCAAATGCGTAGTAAAAGGCTACCAGGAATGCCGCTTTGACGTCAAGGATGGCGAAGTTTTCAATGTTTTAAAGAAAGTCGGTGAGAAAGGCCGTGCATTCCGAATTGTAAACGAGCGCGGACAATTAGGTCACCTTCAACGTGAACTAGTTTCTTCCCTGTGGCCTGTAAATGCTTCGATAACTTGGTAAGTGAAGATGTTTTTGCGAGATTCAAAAGAACCGGGAACAGATGCCACCGAAATAAACCGGGAATATGATCAATTTGAAAAACGAGGAAACCAAAACTTACACATAACTTTCACCTTTTAGTAGAGTCTGTGGACCACCATTTGATGATCATAAAGGTCGCTGGCGAAAAGGAGGTGGCATCAATGTCCCAATTATCCTAAAGTTTTCAACACGCAGAGCCGAAGCATTAAATATAAAAGAACGCGTGAGGCAGACTGGCATAATTGTGACCCTTTCAAGAGACGATGGAAACTGTTTAGCCGTGGAAGCAACACCAAAGACCCGGGAAACAAGCTCAAGAAGCGCTACAGATGACACGGGACTCTCATGGTCACTGTTTATTGTCCAAGATGAATTTGAGAGAATCATGTATATTGTTGGAAAGATATTTTTCATAATCATCCAGCTGCTGTATGCCGTTGCCTGTGTCGCAGTTAGTAATTTGCTTGTATTTTTGCATAAAAGCAACACTTGGAGTTGTCATTTTGCAATTGTAAGTTAGCTTAAAAAGGAAATGGTGCACTCTTGAATTCGCACGCGGGAATTACGATATTTTTGTTCTGTTCTGTTCTGTTCTCTTAAATGCGGACAGGGGTTTCTGTTATTGAATAAACTGTTAAAAAACGCAAGAAAACCCTGCTTTCGAAAGGTTTGCTTTGTATGTATAGGTTTACCAGAGCCAATCGAACGCAATCCATTTAATTGTGTTCGAATTAGTTCGGTTACCGAACCCAATCGAACCCAATCTGATTGATTGGGTTCGATTGGGTTCGATTTGTTCGACTGAGTTCGATTTGTTCGGAAATCGAACTCACTGAAAGTCCGGTGTTCGATTTCGTTCGATTGCCGAACTCAATCGAACTCAATCCATTTTCGAACGTTCGATTTGCTATGCCGGGTATATTCCAGTTCATCGTCCGATTCACAACGTGGTGGAACCAATTCTTCTAACCGTCTTTTGAAGGACAACTGATGCTATGAGTTGCGCTCCCACCATCTTGCCAACCTTGGCAGAAGAAATTGAGGAAGTCTGAAAATGACTATGCCTAGTCACAACCGCGTGTCAACCAAAAATGGTTGAAAAAGTGTTCTATGGGAAACCTCAACCGTTTCAACCAAAACCGGTTTCGGTTGAAACGGTTGATCCCAATAGAACACGACCTTAGTGTAAAGCTCCCTATGTTTTTTGTTCAGTTGTGGAATATTTTATCTTCCTTATATTGTTATATTTGTTGGTTTCTTCATTTGAAGTGAATGACATTTCTGTCCCAATTTAGCGACTAAACTTAGAATCGCCGTCTCAGTGAATGAGTTCAGTGTGACATGTTTTCGTGTTCGTTTTGCTTTTAACCGCTAAGCCAGTTCAGTGTGTCTTTAGCTACAGATCCAAATGAAATCTTTCTTTAAGTAACTATAAGCAAAGCATTTCTCGGTTTAAGACTGTTTTATCTAAACTGAGACTCTAAAAGCTTCCTAAAATTAGTTCAGGGTGTGTTCTTGACAGCGCCTGATTAAGGGGCCGATTACATAGCAAATTTCAGCCCGGCTTTCGAAAGAATGCTACAAGAAGAGCTGTCGGTGAAAGTCGTGCTGCTTCTCTTTGAAGAAAAATAATCCAACTCACTGTTTCCTCAGCGGTCCGCATGTTTTCCTTTGCTGTTTTTCACCTCTTGGCGAATAACTGCACAACTAAAATTTATTGTATTTAACGGGCCAATAAGCATGAAAGAGAGATGTTGAGCTCCGCTTTTAGGCTTGGCTAAATCTATTTATTATTCAATTGCATTCAGTAGAGTACAAATAACACCCAAAACGAGTACAAATATCCCACGGTATTTGTACTCCAGAAGACCGGTTTGACAAGTTTTCTACAAATGCCACGTCAGGCATTAGGCTTACAAGGTGAGCGATGAAAAAATGGCCGAAACGGTCGTTTTCCGGAAGAAAACAATGAATGCTTACCAAATTTTGAGGTTTTTAACGAAAACGAGATCCTAGAGACAAGCAATGATCTAGACGACAGTGAAATTTCTTTATTTATTGAAGAAAATCGAAACGTATTAAAAAACAACAGAAAAGACAAAAACTGACCTCAAGTCCGTTCAAGAAACAAGGGCCATTGAAGAAATTCCCGCCGAGGAACTTAACAATCTTTTTTGTCATTTGTTTGTCAAAGTCAGGAAACGGAACCCATCTTTCCTCAGGAGCTGTCTTCAACAAATGCACAATTGTTATCGGTCAGAAATCTCCACCGCTATCTCTTCCAAAACGACCCGTGGTTAGTGATTCGGACGAAGATGACTGAGCTTGAAGTGCTGTTTAACTTTGTTTGACTTGACTTTCGAGTTCTGTTTGTTCTGTCGAGTTCTTTCTTTTCGTAGTTTTACTCGGTGACCAAGAACATTGTTGTTCATCTAACCGTAAACCCGAAAATAATTCAGTTTTGCCTTGTTCCATCTTTGTTTTCCTTGCAAGTTTGAAACAAAATCCCGACGCTTCGCTCGATTGACAGGTTTGACAAGTTTTCGTTTTTGACCAATCAACAACAACCTCACGTCAAGCGCGCGAAACCTGACCCCGCTGGCGCGCTCACTCGCTGCTCAGAAGTCACGTTAGTTTGTCACGCAACTCGGACAGTTTTTAAAAAAACCACTTTTCCATTTTGTAGCTAAGTTGAATAACCGTCTCTTGTAACTCGTCTCTTGTATTTTGACTCGCCCTACGGGCTCGCCAAAATACTGCGCGACTCGTAAAAATATCCCACGATACTACACACTAAACCGTCTAATAAGATATATATATTACACAAAATATAGAAAACATATGCTATCATATATTTTTCAACAAACCTACGAAATACGCTGATATTCCAAAAACAGTGCTTACTCTAGCTACCTTGTAAACACGACAAAAAGAAAAAAGAAGAAGACGGAAATAAACAAGAGATTGCTAACTAGGATAACCTACATGTAAACAGGCCCTCAATGGACACGAGTAGTAAATAAAGAGTAAAGATCGCGCGCTTGATAGTTTTCAATTTTGTATTCATTTTAAGCGCCACTGGACTTAAGGATTTTGGCCAAGTGCTTCTTCTTATTATTATTACTATAGTTGCAAGACAAAACAGCAGTGAGTGCGAGGGAGTTGCGCTCGTCCCACAGGGCATTCCGAATTCTGCGGGTGACTCAAAATTTTTGTTTCAGGGGCCGCCATTTTGGGTGTATTTCCCGCCTTTTTCACCGTCCTCCGATCAAAGGCACTGTGATTGGTTGATTGAACATGATTGACGAACAATCCACCAATCACTTGGCGGTCGAGCGAAGGACAAAGGATTCCACTGAAAAGCCCGCCAAGCAGCCACAAACGGCACTTTGTGTGAGGTGAGAAGACGTCTCAAGAAAAATGGCGTATTCGGTACATTTTACACAGCTCTAACCGTTCTCGGTTCTCGGAGTGATTTTGAAGACTTCAGCTGGTGAGTAACGTGTTCTCTGGAATTATGCGATAACTCAAAAAGTAGAAACGGTGGAATGTCCTTACGCTTAGCGATTCCCCCTTGAGACGGTGTCGAGGTCCTCATAGCGGGCGGGATGATTTATTTCCATTATTTTAGGCATTATTTCTCATTATAACAATTTTTGAAGTCTGTGTCATTTCTTTGATGTTTGCACGTTGCTTTGCCAAATTTAAACTTATTGTGCAGTAAACTTAGGATGTGCTTGAGTGGTGATTTGTAAATTATATCAATCAAGGTCCCCCAACGGTTCGTTTCGGCGGAATGTCTGTTCGGCAGGCCTAAATTGCCTGAGATATTCGGATTTAATTGCAGTGAAAGCTAGAGATTTCTTTTGGCGACTTTCCTAACAAAGGAACAGATTAATTTCTATTGTTTTCGGAGGGACAAATATGTCGTTAGAGTGTAAAATAAGGTCAGCTAGCACGTTTCGGACAGCCACTGGCAGCTCAGAAATTCGGCAGTTAAGATTCCGTTTCCTAAAATTTTCTGCGGCCCAAAGTCTCAGCTAAAAACGCCGAACAGATAAACCTGTATTAGCTGGCAAATATGTGTTTCAAGTATCTTGCTAAAATTTTCTCAATGGGTGCCCCTAATTATATTTGCCACACTATATTTTCAGAAATTTCTCAGCCATGTGGTGCATGTGGTGTGTAATTTTTTTATACATCAGTGAGCTGCACGAGTTCCTCATGTCGGGTAGACCCTCAAAAACTCTAGTTTGATAACGATTTGCCATTCAATTGAGCTGCTACGCAGTTGCGCCTGGCCTGATTTCGGTTTTAAACGAAGTTCGTTGTTTTGCATGGGGCTTCCACATGTGTAAAGAATTTCTTGAAAGCGTGAAATATGAAGCATCTGGACTCTAATAATATTCTTAGGCTGTGTCTAGACTAGACCGGATAACCGGTTCTGCGGCCTGTCCACCCTGTTGAACAGAAATGGTTCAGAACTCGAAAAGGTGGTCTTTTCATTAGGTTCCCAACTCCTTGTTTTTAATTTGACTTCGCTTCAGATCAATTCCCTGTTCACACTACCTCGAACTCTAGCATGATTCGCTTTCAAGATCAGACAAACACAGCATTCTCTGGCACAAAAATGGTGCCGAAATCAGTGTTTTAAGTGTGAACAAAAAGCCTATCTGACATGGTTCTAATGCAAGCACAAGAGATATCCATTATAGTTTGTATAATATGCTGAATTCTATGTGCATTCTTCTTGGTTCTTAGCTATGATCTGTCAGAGAACAGACGCATAGATGACGTCATCATTTGCGATTTTTGTCTCTTTATTATATAAAACAAATAGATGCCAGGTTGCCGTGCATCTGATCATTAATAGATCACAGAAGACGTCAAAATGTGGTAAGAACATCAGTGACACACCTGCCTAACGGATTGTGTGCCACTTTTTTGTTCTTGCCACATTTTGACGTCATCTGTGATTTATTACCGAAAAGACGTACAGCAACATGGAATCTATTAGTTAAGTTGACATAGCCTTAGCCACTGAGGCCATTGACTATAGATCAGATTTTTATGTCTGTTATGATTCAAGTTCTTCCTCCAGCTCAACATGAATTACTGAATGATTTGGTGAATAGTAAGTAAATTAAGATAATGTTTCTCCCACTTCCCCTCCTCATAATTGCCCTTTTTACCCAGTTCCCACCCCTATTTCCAAATCTTTGGGAATGAGAGGGGCTCCACAAAAAGGGCAAAGGTGACATGTACCTCATAATTATGATTTGCAGGTGTTATAATTGCACAATCATCGAGACAATTGCTACAAACAAATTACCTATGAATCATCAATTGTCTGACCAGCTCCGCTAACTGGTCCATTGGCTGCAAAAAATTCCAGAAACACGCCTGATAAAATTCAGGCATTATATGTCAGCCTGGGTAGGGGGGCTGAGATTTCAACCTAGCCTGGCCTGATATTCAAATTGAAACAAAATCTAACCCCCCCTTAAATTTCAGCACAATTTTTCCATTCCTGGACAACCTGGGATAAGAGGGCCACAGCAACTGTGTGGTAGGCTTCAGGATCAAGGTAGTTTTTTTTTTTATTGATTGCTGTGAAACCAAAGCTTAAGTTGTGTCTGGTCAGTCATAGGGAATACACATGATATAATGAGACAAATATGAAAGTGGTGTTGGCACAGGAAAAAAGTTCACAGGTCTAACGATTGAGTTTATTGGTTTACTTCTCACTGGTTAAAAAAAAAGAGAAACATGCTTGCTCAGTGATTGATTACAACATTTTTTCATGTCACACCTTTACCCTTCTGAATGAACAATTATTATAAAATATGCAAACACCAGCAACAACAGGAATACTTTCAACGTATATATTTATTCTCAGCTGTTATAATGCGTTCTAGGAACATTCAATATTGAAAGAAGCTTTTCTTAAAACTATTTCCCATAAGTTAAATCTAATACTGCCATCAGACAAGGCATCTACATTAACCATACAACACATTTGTGTGTAATAAGACCATGATACATATGTTTATGTTATTACGTAAATAACAGTTACCCTGCTACTACAACAAAAGTTAAAACACCACCTTAAAATGTATGCAGGTGTCAGTGATATTCTTTTTCTCTCTGTGACTTAAATTAGCTGAAATAAATTATTTTAAAAATTCCTACCTCAGCTCAATGCTTGTAAGTTACCATACACCTACACAGTGGTTCATTCAACAGAAGTAAACAACAATATTTATATACACCTAGCATGGGATTTTTGAAATTGCTCTTTGACATTTGGCTCAAGATTTATCCTACTTGGGTTAAAATTTTCATCACACTTTGTGAGCATTTGGCCATTAGATACCCTTTTAGAAATTAAGGCAAAATCATCAGCTTGAAACACAAATCTACCTGAAAAGACTTTGTCATCAGTTGAAAAGTAATTGCAGCCACCTGGGGAATGGAATGAAATTTCTATTGTCCAATCCCTAACCCTCATGCTACCTGTTGCATTGAGCATGGGTTATCTTAAATTTTAAAAAGGTATCCATTGACCCAACAAGTAAAACAAAATTATATAAAGACAAACATTTTTTCGTATAAAATGTATCACAAGTTGCTCGCATAAATATATAATTTAATGCTTCTTCTGAATAAAGCTTTTAAACTTCCTTCAAAAACAATACACCATACAACATGGTGGCATAATTTTCTCCTTCTCAATGTCTAACTCTTTTAAACCAAGGGTGCCTGTCGGCCTTTTAAAGATTTAAAGGGCTACGTCTACGGGTGTTTTTGTCAACTGTCAAGCAAATTTTCAAAGGGATAGCAAATATCATTACCTTACTTGCACTTTTAATTTTAGCTATTTTTTCCAAGAACCTGAAACGTCAGCCCAATGTTTTCGTGTTGGGCTTTATTTCCACCCTTGCCATCCAAGATGGAGACATTTGTTAACACGTTGAGTTTCAGTGTACTTGTACGACAACTATTGGACTGTTGTTTTATAGCCTGTGAGCATGTTCACTTGGTTGGGATTTTGCATAACTCAGCTGCTATTTATGAGCGAGCAAATAAAGCCCCATTCCCGCCCAAGCTACTCCGTTACCAAGTCATGCAAGAAATCAAGCAAATGAACCACAGACAAAAACTAACACAGCTTAAATAATCCCTTCAAGACACATTTCAAGGCACATCTAGATTTCTGATAACACCTATATTTCTCTAGACTGAGGGGCTGAGCTAGGCAATATTGACCTAGGTAAGGCCACATTGGGCAAACCAATATTCCATGGGCTTGGATATCTGAAGACTTTAAGACTTGAAATGAGTTCATACAGCTAAAAATTTTGTTTCCTCTGCCGTTGGTTGAGAATTTGAAATTTAGCTTTCAAGTCAACAACTCTTGACTCTTGTTGTGAACTGATGTTTTAGAGTAACTTTACTCTATGCAGTTGGGATGTTAGCCTTGCAACAGCAAAGAAATTCAGCCTGTGTATGGTTCCTTGATTCCAGGTCAATGTTTGAATGCAGTTTATTAAATAACTTAAACTGACAGGGGATTTGTCCTGTTGACCTAGAATCTTGCTGCTGCTTACAGTTTTTTCACTAGCTTTTGGCAAAGGTCTTCAAATGCAAAATCTACATTTTGGTTACAATAGTTCCAACACTTCCTCACACCTTCCACAACACATCATTCACTTCATTTTGCTAAATATATAGGGCCTGCCCTATTTTAATGTGTTCCACATGGTAAAATATGTGTATCTTTTTTCTCTGCTGTAGTAGGTTAAGACTGGATAAACTATTTTGTTATAACCAAAAAAACAAACCAGTAACTTGTAGTGTGAGAACTACTACAGCAGGTACTGGGAGAGGGACAATGTGCAACAAAGTTTCTTGTCTTTGAAAACAACACAACTGAAGAGGTTAAAGTCTAACCTCCCACCTTAAAGTAAATGCCTCCACACAAACTGACTCGTGGAACCATTTAAGGAAAAAAAAAAAAATTGTCGACCTCTATTTTCTTCACCCTTTCTGTGTGCTGAAAATTAGAATATTCCTGGATCACAACTTATAGATTCCATACCTTTTGGTTTATATTTTACTTTTGGTTGGAAATTTTTAACCAGTTTAATTTGTATTTCTCTTTGTCTCAGATTCATTACCATAATCTGGAAAAATTGTAACCACAACAAATACAATGATTGAAACAACTTCCTATGACTTCCAATTGAAAATAATCGCTAATAATTTATCTAAAAGAGCACCACAAATAGTTTTTGTCTCAGAAACATTTGAACACTATCTTGAAAACTGTTTTAAAAATACAAAGGTACATTGCGCATGCACTTGCATCAAAGATATTGGGTTATTCCAGAAAAAATCCACACCCCCCCGACGGATGGGGTCGTTTTTTAACCCCCCCTCTCACCTGGATTTCCTGAAGCACAAGACCCCCCCTCTTGTCTGGATTTCCAAGACAAAAGACCCCCCTCCCGCCTGGATTTCCTGAAAAAAAACTATTAGGCTTAAATCGAATTTAATTTTAATAGAAAATACGCGCAATCACGTAATTTCTGAAGCATTAGCTAATATTAAGCTAAGAATTCTATCGCGTGGAACTAAAAAAGAGAAAGGAGCAAAAATACGAAAAAGTGAACGAGTGTTTTAATACATTCTTAACTCATTAAACTCAGTTGCCCTCAACCTTACTCTGCGCTAGATATGGTCCTAAAGTAATACGATTAGTAAAAAAATATGATAAAAGAGTTCAACAGTCAATACTTTTCGCCTGCTTTTCGAGACAACAGGTCAGTCTCGTCCACTGAAGATCGAGAACTTCTAAATCAAAATCTTTCAAATAACCAAAGTCTAAACTTCTTTATCATCCAAATTCTTTTAGAACGTAAGACTGGATAACTTCATTCACACATCCTACCTTCAAGGACCTGTAGTTCTAATGTGCAGTGGAAGGAATGTTGAAACTGGCGTTGTTGTGAACCGCTTTCTCAGTTATTGTGTCCGCCATAGTTACAAAAAGTCTTTTGGCTTTCGTCAGTAAATCGGGAACGCAAAATTTATGCTGAAGAGAAATTATGTAGCCAAAGCAAAAGCACTTGAAACTGCTCCCAATCAAGAAATGAATTTTTAACATGTACATTCAACCGGCTTAAGATCGCTTTCAGATTCGTCCAGTGCATCGTGTCAAAAGTCCGCTATGACCGTAAGTGATAAGCAACTGTTAAAGCAGAAGCTACTGCGGCTGCAGAGGTCTCGGAAGGGGACAATGATATTGATAAGCAAAGCAAACTTGAGAGAAATTATTTAGCGCAAGAAAAACTTATTCCGTCTACGTTTCTCAAACCTTGTAACAAAGACGCTGAAATTTGACGTTCCTTCTTTTATGACTAAGAGGGCAATCTGTGCTGAAGTTTTAAAAAGCCGAGAAGTAGGCAGACTAGGCTGGTAATTGTAGACCAAGGTAACAAAAAAAAAGGAAAACTAAAAATACAAAGTGTGAAGGTGTGAAAGTAAATCAGTTGTTTTTCTTTTCTTTTTTATTATCGTGACACCAAAGAAACCGAGATTTCAACGGGGCTAACGTGAAATCACACAACGGTGGCGCGCTAGGTCTGGGTACGAGTAGAAATGTGTCAGGCGAGTAGAAATGTGTCAGGCGTTTCACGATCTTCGTTCCAACAACGTTGTGACGGGTTCCTCTTTAATTTTGTATCTTGTTTTCGCGTTTTCTGCTATACAAGGACCTGTGAAGGAACTTAGATTATCATTTATGTCAGGTGAGAAATATTTGAAGAAAAATATTTCTACTTTTTTCAGGGTCTGAGAAAGCTGAAGTGTTACCGAATTCAACGTTCGAAGCGCTTGAATTATCGGTTGAAATGACCCCTGCGGAAGACTTTTTAAAGTTCAACCCCCCCTCCCGCCTGGATTTCCAGAGCCTTTTACCCCCCCTCCCGCGAGAATTTCCAGAATCCCATCCGTCGGGGGGGGGGGTGTGGATTTTTTCTGGAACAACCCATTGTCCACCTTCAACTTAAGTACCATCTCCACAAAGAAAATCTTTTTTTTCTGGGGACAAACCTAAAAGTTTACCTTGATGTGGCAATATGTTTGTAAAGAAGATAGTACAATATATAGTATCCAAAGGAAGGTAAAAAAGAATGATGTGGGAAGTTTGAAGGCCTTAGCCCCACCAAGCTCTCCCCCAACCTTTTTATTTCTACGTAGCATCATTACTGTGATAGCAGTGACAGCTGTACAACAGAAAACTACCACAGAAAAGCCAAGAGAACCCGCTTCAACTTTAAATTGTTGTCCCTTGGCTGCTTTTGCTATTGCTGCTATAGACCATGCGACTCCAAGTCCAAGGAAGACGTTCACAGAGTTGCTTCCAGTGACGTTACCAATGGATGAATCTGCATATTCATCACCAACAGCTGCAACTTTACTGGCAAAGGTATCTGCAGGTATGGCAAACAAAGAGTGGTGAGACTTGAAACAGACAGGAAAACCTTTCTCTAAATATGTGGATGTAAATACACGCAAAAAAATATTCTCCCACAAAACTTGCTTGAACATTTGGCACAAGAGTGCTCCAAACTATTATGTGCTTGACGCATGCATAGCAGCATTTAATTAAGTGCTTGTTTTTCAACTTTAGGAAAACTGGAATGTCTTGAATAAAAAATTTTCATGAACAAAAACGTCTTTTGTTTAATAAAAAAACAAAATCTGAATGGAATAACCATTTTTCTGCAAATTGAGTACAGAATAAAATTCAATGACAGTCTCATTTTCTGAAACGTGAAACCCAACTGATTTGGTTAATATCCGTGCAAAAAATACTTTGTTTTCTTGTTTTCAGTTGACACAAGACAATTTAATTTTGAACTATCCACAAGATTTGAGAAAAAGTCAATTTTCTAGTCTATAAATTTCTCTCTTATTTTGTACATTTTTGTTGTCACAAAATGGCTACCCTACATTCCCAATCAAATTGTGAGGTATATGTTGTAATTTAATTTTATCCTTGGTTCATTTTTTATTTTCCTTCATTTCTTTATGTAAATATAATGATACTGAGTATAAAACAAAAGAAAAAAATTGAACGACGGATAAAATTGAACTACAACATATATGCTGTCCTTGAAGTGTTCTTACAAGCAGAAAATGAGGTGAACCACAGCAAGTCTGAAGAAAACAGTTACTGATACTGAAAAAGTTGTGTGCATGGTCAAATTTTATTTAGTCTGAATCTAAAATTTAAGAAAAAAGAACATCAGCACTTTACTGCTAGAACACAGGTCGCCAACTTGTTCACCTTTGCAACTGTTTTGGTTGCCATATTTTTTCCCACTCACCATGTGATCACAATGGATGTAGATTGGAGCACTGGCCTTGTGCTCAGGCTACATCACATCAACAACAAAAACCACAAAGTCTAGACCACCTTAAGTTAAGAGCACATAGAGTTGAAACAGAGTCTTTGGGACATACCTGGGAGACTTGTTCCAAGAGCAACAAAAGTGATGGCAACCACACTGTCTGCCAAACCAATAGTACAGCCAAAGTGAGAGGCTAAATCTCCTATCACCATTGTTAACAAGCCAATAAAGATGATGGATACCACAAAGCACGCCCAGCCACCCCAGATGTCAGTAGGTGGAACAACTGCAAACAAAAGCTTCCAGAACACAGTCAGGTAGTGCATCATGTAGTCTCCGTAAGTTGGCGTGCTAGGTTGTTCACTGTCGTCATCATCACCACTGCCACTTACTGTAAGAGCATCAGTAAACTGCTCTTTCCAAGAAGAGGTCCCAACAACCAGTGCCAAATTGGCTTTAACAAGCAATTTGTCCACTGTGTTCTTGAATTCTTTGCTTTCTATAATAGTTACCTCTGCCTTAGGGAAATCACCTGACAAATAAAGACAGAATTTTTACTGTGTCCTAATTGTTTTTAAATCTTAGATTCTGCTGCAACAAATTTCAACTTAAACTTGAAGAAGCCTGTATGTTAATAGCCTGAGAAAACAGCAGACGTTCTGCGAGGTCGCCACTTGAGCCCTTGCAAAACAACGTCTGAGTAACGAGCGCAGAAATTCCATACTGATGACATGCACTACCCAGATCTTGGTAGTGCTTCTGATTGGTTGAAAGAAAATTCCCTCGCGGCACAACAAGATCTGGATAGTGCACATCATCAGTATGGAATTTCTCCGCTCGTTACTCAGAAATCGTTTTGCGAGGGCTCAAGTGGCAACCTCAGGAAACGTCAGCTGTTTTCTTAGGCTAGCATGTTAACTGGGAAAAAAACCATCCTAAATTAACAAGTTAATCATGTTAACCTGACACATACACTCTAGTTATTACACTATACAATTATTTATTAAACTATTATTACTGTTATTATTATTACTGTTATTACTGTTGTCAGTACCTAGTCTAGGCTTCCCCAGCTCTTCAAGGCGTTCTTTCTCAGCATCATAAACCTCGTCAGTAGCAGCTTCACTACCCTGATCCTCATCATTTTTGACAACTTTTGGTTCACCAAGAACAACATAGAAGGTCTCATTCTTCTCATATTCTTCATCATCTATGACATTGATTTCAATGTTTTTCCTGGATTGAAACAAAAAAATAAATATAAGGAACCTTGAGATATTCCTTTCTGAAAAAAAGCCAAATTTTAGATATGCTTGTACGGCAATGTAGCAAAACATTGCCACCCCACCCATACAAACATCTGCAAATGTTGGGCAGTCAAACACTCATTATCCAGACTTAACAACTATGTCGACCCCCTTGGTGGTCCCAAACTTTTAACGGTTTTTCAAGAGTGATGGTAGTAACAGCCCCATGTGCACCCCAACCACACCCACCCACCTGCTAGTCTGATGACCCTGCCTATTAACCCTTCCTCTCTCAAGAGTGTGCAAATTTACAGCAGGATGGAACTTGCCAAATCTTGTTTTGAAAGACTCTGTAAAACAAGCTGCAGCACAGTATAATACTTCTGAAGAGTTTTCATTTGAGTTGTCGACAACACTAAAACATTTCACCCACCAACTCAAAAGTTAAAACAACTTTCCATGTTTCAGATCTCTGACTCTGATCTTTGACTCTGAGATTGAACAGTGAGAGTCAAATTACTCCATAGTTGTCAATTTTTTTCCCACAAAGATAATACTAAGCTGTATGGAAATTATTGTACAAATCCTAACTCAGAACATCAATGACAATCCTCCCTTTATTATTAATAAATTGTAAATTACTGGTATGCTTATTTGTTTTGGTTGATGATGCTTATTAACAAGAAAAAAAAAACATTGAAATATCCTTTGGGCATAAAGGAAAAATTTATTGATCCCTAGAAGCTATGGATGTTTAAGGTACTGTGAAATGTGAAAATATAAATAATACATGCATGTAACCACAATTAAGCTGCAATTAAGTTTTTTTGTGGCTACGCAACAATCACTGTCAAAATGGTTTTGCTCAAAAATTCAAATAACTGTTAAGTGATTGACCATTATTATTTTCCTAATATATTCTGATAAAAGAGGTAATTTTACCCAAATTTCAAGTGCATTATTTTTTTGTAGGTTTGAATAATTCAAACAATACATGTTTTTCTGTTTTTGCTCCAAGTAGAATGTTTCCAAGGAGTTCATATCTTTGAATGTGTTGGGTTACCTAAATTTTTGGAGCAGTGGAAGCAGAAAAACAAACTTGCCTGTCCCATCCTTTTAATCAATAATGTTTTCAAACTACATGCTGTTCCATACAAAACACCACTTATTAAAGTGGTTTTACAAACCAACTTGGCAAAAACCTAAATGCAATCTGTCAACAGCTTTGCCTGAACTTATACGTGTAGACCTCGTTTCTAAAACTATTGCATGATACTTGAATCATTGTCTCTTCATTTTAAATCAGTGAAACACAAAAGACATCTTGTTTCAATGAAATACTGTCTCTCTCATGTAAAATGCTTGTACCAGTCTATTTTAGTTATCCAAATGTTTTGCCTAACCACAACGATAACCTAGGTACTTAATAGCTTCAACTAAAAACACATTGGTAGAACTGAAGCACTGCTAATACTTAAAATTTCTTTGTTTCCCAATCTGGAGAGGACGTAAGAATTTCAGCATTGGATTGATAAACGTAAGTGCCACAAAAATGTTTATGTTACCCTGTAAAATGCCACTGGACTTATACCTTTTCTTTTTTAATTATTCATGTCAACTGGCATCCTCTGGGTTAATATATTCAGATTTCTAAAAAGTAAACTTGAGTGAAACAATCACCAGCTGTATTGCACTGAGAATTCATAAGATTGATTTCAGCTATATAATTAAGACAGTAAGATATATATCTTTCCTTCAACTTTGATCTTATGAACTTTCACTCCCATGGACAATGCAAACAAAGAGGGATAAAACTTTCTTTTTCAAATTTAGAGGAGGAGTTGCTACCAGAATATCAACCCTTTAATATGTAAACCTCAATAGCGGGTCCTAATAATAATAATAATAATAATAATAATAATAATAATAATAATAATAATAATGACACAGACTTTGAAGTGGAGTGTGGACGTTGCTGAGATTTACCTAAATGACAGTTTCTTTTTCCCTGACAGTTTTATATGATTTATGACCTCACAAAACTGGGAATTTAAAAAAGAGAGTGGGCTTTGTAATTTGTGTTTTTTTTAATATGTATAACATTTTTCTCAACATATTTTTAACATCTCCTTTTTTAACTATTGTAGTCTTTTTTGAAATTATTCAAATGATAATAATAATAATAATAACAACAACAATAATAATAATAATAATAATAATAATAATAATAATAATAACATAAGAGCATTAACTTCATTGATTTACTCCCTTGCTTTGTGGGAGTCTGGACCATACATTGTCGATGCTACTTTTGAATTTGCTGACCTCTGGTCTCCTGAAGAAGACTATTGCACAAAATGCCACCACTATATCATTTATTTACATTTTTTATGGCTAGTGACATATTTCCTCAAAAAAGCACATGGGGCACTTCTTACAAATTTCAAATTTTTTTCTTTTCAACACCAATGAAGTGGCTTGAATTTTCAGCAATTGTCCTTTGCAGTAAACATGGCATTAATTTAAATTTCTCTTACCAGAAGCACTATTTCTAACATCTTTTCATTAGTAGGGGAGATGATGGGTATTTACACCAATGGAGTGTTTATTCAAGGGTGGGTGGGTGCTTAATTGAGGGAGGAAATATGGTATATCATTTACAATACAATAGAAATAATATATACACATGAGATCAGCAAGTTACAATTACAATGTAAACAGATCCTAGTTTTCTATCTTGGAAACACTGAAAAAGACGTTAATATGTACATTTCATGTGGCACATTGTCAATAAAAAAATAATAGCCTTCGTACAGATTTTAATTTGTTAAATACGAACTTCCTTTTGACTTTTGTCCCACCAGACGACAGTGCTAAAATTTGTCACAAAAAACACGGGTTTCACTTATTTCTGGTACAATCTAACAGGGATACCGTTATAGAAAAAAAGATGATGCAACCTTTCATTTAGTTCACCTGATAAACACAAAAGATAAATGCATAAATTGCACTTGAAAGGTTAAAAGGTTTCTGGAGTGAAACAAACTCGAATTTTTGATAAGCGGTGTGCCCAAATCATAACAGAACTGAAATAAATATGCCAGCTCCTTTTAGCAAAAAAGATTGTTTTAGCAATCTCCCAATTCCACTAGAGAGCAGAGCAGTGTCCTGGCTTCTTGCAGTGCTCACAGATTATCATAGGGAACATCAGTATGACTGGACGGTAGTGTTTTGACACCATCAATTTTCACAGAAAACTCTGTTCACGATATTTCAGCTTTCCAAGCAAGTACTGATTCTTGCAACTCAATTGAACAACAGCCTTGCCATGTTGGAACACCGAAACTAAGTGCATAGAATTTCTGAGATAATTTCCAGATATGGTTTCACAAATTGTTGCAATGTTGCATGAGCCCCAAAACAATGAAACACAAGTCAACCAAAGCGGCCTTGTTACTTATAGAGGTTTGAAAACTTGTTTACAACTAACCCGGAATTTATCTTTACGCGTTGAAAAGATGCACATTACCGCAAAACTTTAATCGTGCTGCACCTGTTCATATTTTAATTCGAAGCTAATGATCCTTCCTGACACAGAAAAGAAAAACTAATTTGCTTGTGTGGCTATTTGTCCCCACTGTAGACAAAATGGTTTTTACATCCATGCAAATGATGCTTTAAGTAGTAAATAGTCCAAGAGAGATCGATACTAGAACGATTAGCACAATACACTGAATTGTGTATAATATTAAAACCTTGGGTCTTATCCGGTCATTATCAAGTCAACTATCAGCTCTTTAGATAAATTTTTAATTTTTTATAACGTTTGTAGAACGATGTTGCTCAGTAACTTAGAACTAAAATGAAGGCGTCGGTAATATAAATGGAATTTGGAATTAAACTGAAAGCTGCAGAAAAAGAGTCGTATAATTACCGCATTGTTTGCATCAATCAACACCGTAGCATCTGGCCAAGTCAAATACATGTAGACGAAGGTAAACTTTTCGGCACAACAAAAATGTTTGGTGAATTTACACAGTTGAAATGGCCCGCAGAAACGGCTGCTCGACGTGGCAAATTTGAGCAGAACATTGTGCCGGCTCTCAACAAAAACGATCGTATTGGCCCGTTTTGAACTGAGCAAAAGATGTAAATAAATTTGTCTTAAGGAAACTCTCGAGAACGCTTTACCGTCTGTCAATTGATTTGTATGTAAATTACAACGGTTGGGATTTTCGGTCACAAAAACAACTGACAAAAAACATGCTTTTGAACAAAACTCGACTGTTTTGTAAATAATCCTCCCTCCTTCTCCCTTTTAAAATTTTTCACTCATTAAAATACATGTAAAGGGATAACAATTATCACCTTTTTTTTTCTCGTTGTCTGTATCACAATATATCTTGTAATGTGAACTAAACTCAAACAACATAAAGTTTTCAGTTATAAAAATAAAAATCATACCAGGTTTCGTCGTTCTCGAACTCCAACTCGCCAACAGCATCCTCGTAGTCTGTGCCACCGCCTTTAGCAGTTCCCTCCACGGTATGGTACGGAACACGAACAGTGCCTCGAGCCCCCGTGTGGCGAATCACCTTCAGTTTAATCGTTCCATCTGCTTCAGTCACCGAATGCTTTTCCTCCTCAAACGTGAAGATACCGGGATAGTCATCATCCAGGATTGTGATAGTAGCTACACCGTCTTTGCCTACTTTTCCGGCTGGTCCTCGGTACTTGTTTCGCAGCAGATCGCCATCAGCGCCGGCTACTCGAACATTGCCCAGGTGCACGTAGAAATGCTCGTCTTCTTCAAAGATGTCATCGTCGATTACCACAACGGAGAAAGTCTTGGTGGTTTCTCCTGGTCTGAAGCAGATCGTACCCTCGGTTTTCTCGTAATCCTGGCCGGCCTCTGCGGTCCCATCTTCCGTTCTGAAGTCCACAAAAACAGTGTTATTCGGATCACCGCCGGTGCGTGAAATGTTCATAAAAACACTGCCACAGTTTTCCTTGACAATGTAGTGGACGGGATCAAAATAAACCCGAACGACCTGTGGGTCTTCGTACTCGACTTCGTGCATCTCGAGTCTTGCATCTGCTATTGAACTACTGGCCTTCTCCAGTTTGTCATGCTTCATCTTCAGCACGTTTCCACTGCCCACCATCTTGCGAGTGGCTTCGATGCGATAAAACGCACGACTCTTGGGTTGAAGCTTGAGGTTTTCCTGCTCCAGCAAACGTTCGACGGTCTCTCGGTCGGCATCTGGGTACTTCTGTCGTATTTCTTTCAGCGCTTGGATGGCCTTTTCGCGCCTATCCTCCGTCAGATCGTGAAGCAACTCGTCATCATCGAATCCTGGACCGGCCTCAGTGTCGGATGTGTAACGGCCATCTGCAACGTTTCCGTCCACATACCCATCCTTCACTTGGACACCAATAATATCGAAATCGCCGGTCTGCAGAACAGTCATACCACCACGCTTCTGCCTTCTTTGCCTCTTTCGTAAGGCTCTGTAGAAGAGCAGCCTGCGATCCGCAACGTAAGCAGCGATGACCATCATTGGGAAGAAGGCAAAAGTTAAAAGAGCTTCCCATATCTCCACTTCACCCTTCGAAGAGACCGCCAGGATAATATATAACCAGATGTAAGCAAGGACCGACGTGGACGCTGTGATAGCAAATACTCGGAGATGTTTGATTCGGCGGACCTCGCCATCGGGAATAACATAAACACACACTGCAATAATAACCAGCAGGTTGAACGCTGCAGAACCGACAATTGTCGACGGACCGAGCTCACCAGCGTCAAAATTGTTCCCGCAGATTTCAATTGCTGAGAGCAGAATTTCGGGCGCTGATGAACCAAGTGCCATAAGAGTTAAATTCGAGACTGTTTCGTTCCATAGTTTGACAGTCACCACTTTCTCCTTTCCGGTTTGCTTATCCGTAATTTTTATTTCTTTCTCCTTTGATGTGATTATTTCTATCGCAGACATAAAGCGATCGGAGATTATTGAAACGCCCAAAAAGAAAAACAGTAAGGCGAGTAGATACACAAATGCTCGCCCAACAACCTCTCCAGTAGAAGGTTCGCCTCCCCAAACGGGCAAACAAATCCCCGGTTTACATTTTGTTCTTACGTTGCAATCGGGGTCGGCTCCGTAAACGGTCTGTTGTAGAAAAGCACACCAAACTACACAAATAAGGGCCGACTGAAGCACCAGCCTTTTAACGTAGGACATGCTTAGTAGCTCTCTACATCTATGATCGGTTAAAGGGAGGAATCAAAGAAATATGTGAACTTCGAAACCTTTCAGTCCGTGCGATGTCGACCGTACAGCTCGAAAGCGGTACAGCCCGACAAATCTCGCCTCGAATCGTGTTTTAACAGCAATCTCTGGTGCGTAAAAAGCATAGAGATGTCTTTTCACATTCAAATTATCGTCAGCTACACGCCAGCTGCTCTCATTCTTACTGGCTGGCAGGAGAAAACGCGACCTACCGAGCAACTCGCAGCGCTCGCCAATTGAAAATAGTTTGCATTTGTAATGTATATTTGTGACGGTTGCGCATGCGCTAACACGCAGATGTGTGTTTTGATAATATTCTGAATGGCGCTATATAAAAGAAAATATCCCGCAGCCTGAAACTCTCGTAAGGAATACGAATTGTTTATTTAACTGGAAAAGAGAAGTAGTTTCTGTTTCAAACAAAACAATCCACGAAAGAAGCGAAATAAATGCGAGGTAGCTTTTCCCATTCACAATAACCCTTTCTAATACACGGTGCAGACTGTGAAGTGCTAAAACCATACAATGCTTTTGAGAACGTAGCCATGGAACACAACTGGTTTTTAAATCACACATTTCTGTACTTAAAGAATGGATTTAAAATGCAGGCTTTATTTTTAAAATGAAAAATACTTGTAGCTTGGTCGATTTTCACAACAGAATCCACTGCGTGGGATGCAAGAACATTCTGGACGTTCTAATTTTCATAAAGATATTCCGTGTGCCGATACAATCAGTAGAGCTGTTTTGCTGTCGCCCTACCATTATCTAATAACTTCAGACAGCTACTGACTAAACACAGAACAATCTGGCTTGTGATTAGAACTATTTACACCCTGTTAACAGTCAAAAATCGCGCTATGTTCTGTTCCACCATTCATGACTTTGAGCCAAAGGGTGAGGCTTAACCGGGTCTGTCAAGACTGAAGGTTTCCATAACAACCGTATTTGGTTACCTCTTATATTGCTTTTTCGATTTTTGTTAAGTTATTTTTCTTTTTCTATATCCAACGTAGACTGATCAGACGATTACTTTTGTCCAGTGGAACGCCCATGGGTCATTTAGTACTCACAAACAACAAAGCTATAATGCACCTGACCTTCATTCAAGGGTACAATTACTCCCTGTGGAATTGAATTCAATTCGCATTTTAATATTGCCGTAATACTTCACCATTCTTTTGGTCTTTACTCTCTCTTGCTGTCGTATAATTGTTTGAATGATCATTGACGAACATTTAGGCTTGAACACCGTTGTTTCAACCAACAGACAGAGAGCAGCTAAGAATAGTCGGATTAGTAGCGTCAACAGGTCATAAAACATCCAGATCGGATTATATTAGGTGCACATCAACGTGTTTACACCAAGAAACAACTAGAACAAGAAAGTAAAATGTGTAGCAGATTTGCCTTTGTTCTGGTTTGCCAGGGTGTTTCGGCAATGACTGTTTTTTTACACATCCTGGGTAGCTAGACCTTATCGCAATACTGTTTTACCAGCGTCTGTGTGTTTAATTGCCGTAGGAAATTTGTTAAATTGACGTATCTTTTGACAGTGCAGGTTGTTTATTTGTTCTTGGCTTCTAAACTTAGGAAATAGCTGATCACTACAGGAGCCCCAAAACACGCTCCTTTAAAATGCAAATGTGTAACAGTGTACAGCACCCAAAAATTCTCAATCAAAACCTCTCTTAGCGGTGAAGTGGAACATGCTTGGAATGTGATTTTGATAAGTACTTAGTGTTTTCTCTCAGCGGACAGACGTGTGATCTTCTAGTTATCGTAGCATGGGAAACGTTTATTGTCATTCTTTTTAAGAGGTGCTTGTTAAAACACGGGTGTCCAAGTACCTTGCGATGTCACAATTGAAAGGTTATTTGTTTGGGTTATTTTAGCTCCTGCTGCTTTCTCAACGATGTGGTTTCGGGATTCTCGATCAATTAAGCTGTACTTATGTTCCCATGTTATTGCTGCACTTCAAGGACAAACTTAAATCCTTGTGATTTTATAGGATTACAGTGTCATTGCCAGTTGATGTCGTAGCCATCTTAAACTCGGACAAGCCTACCTTACAAGAAACAACTGTAGCATGGATGATAAAAGGTCAATGGACCATTCATCCGTGACTTCTTTGTAACTCAAGAGTATTTAGTGACGTAACATAAATGTCTGTCTTCCGCTCAAAGCCACCAGTCCACTAAGTAAAAGGGGGTACAATGCTAAAACAATCTACAGGAGAAGGCACCAATTTCCTTAAGGCTCTAAACCAAGTAGTGCCGTTAAAAGCTACCAAACTAGAGGACAGTTACTTGGATCACAATCCTAGGTCATTGGGGGTAAAGAATCAATACATCAAGAGCTGTCCTCGAACTTATCGCAACATGAACCTCACGCAATCCATGTTCTCTCTCCACGGGGTATTCACAGCTATACTTTTTCCCCTATCAATCTCTATTTTTGAGGTTGAAACAGTGAACAAATTTCAATTAAAAAGAGCGCACATCGTGCTGTGAAGGCGCTGTTGCCAGCATCCAACGATAAAAGCATACCAAACGGCGATAACTGCTGTTAACTGGTTAATATGGTATTCACGAACAGGCCGGCCGCTCAACACCTTTATGACAAGCTTTCATCGTGTTTTTACCCTAAAAATACTTTAATGTTCTCTCAAGTGTTAGGTTCTCAGCTGCCAGCCATCGCGAGCTTTTAGGTTTAGTTTACCGTTTTCATTGATCAACAGCTTGTTTGTCTTTGCAGAATCAATACATCATTGTGATTCAAAGCAGACAAATAACAAGGGCAAACAAAACTCAGGCCTGTTCACACTAGACCACACTACGGTGTGTTCAAAAGTTTAATATAGTCTTCACTTGGCCGAAATGTTTTTAACCACGCTACCGTTTTTGTATTGTTTTCACTTGCGCACACTAATGCGATCTCGTTTGAAACGCGTATCATAGTTTAATACGTTTTCTAAACCCATCGTGCCCTCTAAACCATTGACAATTATACCTTTTTCAAACGAAAACGTGTTAGTGTGGACAGATACTCTTACAAAGATAACCTTTCTTCACGTGTTAAAACTGTACCACCATACCAAGAAAACTAAAGATATCAAGAAATGCATCCAAAATGCATGTCACTCGGTGAGGAGAACTAAACTATCGAGCTTTTTGCTAACTCGAAATAGGATCAAGGTTGAGACCGGTCAATGAAATCAAGCAAACAAATGCATTCTATTTCAATTTTATTACTGACAAAGAAACCGGCGTGAATAACTTTACTTGTCTTAACACTATTTCTGTTTCCTGTAAAATTGTCAATGTCCCATTGACACCTTCTAAAACGCACAGCTAAGCACTTTTGTCCTTTTTGTCCATTCCAGTAGCCCTTAAAATATAAATATATCCAATATTTCTATTTACATTTCAATTTCTACCTCCAATGTGAATGACTGATTTCTAACACAGTGACACACCTAATAATCTTGTGGACCGCTTATGTTTTTTTTTTTGGAGGCGATACCAACCCTGCCACATAACATCAAGTAGGACAAGCCCTCTTTCCACTGCCACTGTATTTCAGTCTTGCCGATTAATCACCTTTCATTTCTGATGTTCGTATCTACCAGTAGTAGCAGTGTGACTAGCTTCGTGTCAAGAGTTCGTTTGCTAAGGTTGATGCGGAAGACGAGCTGAGTCGGTTGTGTGAATCTCGGGTTGGTACGTGAGGAGCACAATCAGTACCCATAAATGAAGTAGTACCTGACAACAGTAAATGACAAAACAAAAATCATCTATTTCACACTCAATAAAGACGATTTCAGCATATTAGTCATAAAACGTAGCAAATTATACTGTCTACGAATAACAACAGTAGCAATCAAGTGTTTCACTACAAAAGTAGCAAAACAATAAACAATATCAAAAAAATAGCGCTAGGACGTAAGTTATGACCATGTTTTCAAGCGATGAAGATTATTTAAATCACTAATGCCTGAAATACAGTAATAGTATCTTTATAGGAAATGATATCCATTTACTGATACGTTTAACCACAAACGTTTTCAACTGCTCCTGGAGCAAAGTTTTGCCAAAGAAACTACACGACGGCAGAGACCATGCCTGAACCCCACTGGCGAACCGACCACATTCAAACCGAAATCTATGACGCGCTAGCCACGACAAGTGATTTGCAAACATGCTGAGGATAAAACAAAGCAGACTTAACCGTGGCTTTAGACGTAAACAGAGATAGAGAGCTTACTCAAGAAAGTCGTTTCAATATTAAAAAGATATTAGCTTTGTGATTTGTCTTTCGTCTTTAAAAAGTAATTATTCACAGTTTTGAGAACAAAATTTACATAAACAGGATAATGTTGAGACAAGAAAGGACTGATTTTATTCATGGGAAATGGAGATCATGAGATCACTGCATGACTGGTTTGCCGGAAGCGATGAGTATGATTGTGATTATGTTTTTAGGTCAAGAATATTTTAATATCTATGAATATAAGTGTACGCAGTAAGTACATAAGCTCTTACCATGTAAATGATAACGAAGAGCCTAGCGATTGGATACCTTCTCAGGAAAAGGCCAAGTCTTATACTGAAAGAAAGGAAACAACTAGAGTAAGAATAACCTGGAATATTACTCACTTAACAATTAGTTCATTTGTTTTGTCCACTAATGTGAGTAAAACGGCAAGCATCAAAGAAATAGAAGCTAATGAACACCAAAGGCCCATTAAAACGGCAAGCATCAAAGAAATAGAAGCTAATGAACACTAACGGCCATTAGCTAATCAATGAAATGATTTTCCGTTTGGGCTTTCAAAGTCCGTCAGCTAAGTGCACGAAAGAGAGAAAAACGTGCTTCTCAAGACCGACGAAATCATCCATTATCCGTAAAAGCTTACTTTTTTATGGAGTAAAACCTGGGACCTTTTCTTTGATTACTCGGCTTTTCCGACGAGCAAGAAGAAAACCCGGAAGAAAACTATCACGAGGAAGAAAACTGATTCGTGCAAGCAATTAACAATCATGAACTAAGCATCTCGGCGACTATAAGCAACTGACCACTCTAAAAGGTTTTTAAAATAGCAACACTATTATTGTTATCTCTAACTGAATGGAAACACATTTAAGTAAATAGAGAAGTAAAGTGGAAAAGGAAAGACGTAGAAAATTTCGCCGGAACGCCCAAATTGATCACATTAAAGCAACACTGAACTCTGATCAAAGCACTCGATTGCCTTTGGGTGAACAAAATCATGGGCTTCAAAACGAGGCTTTTAAAAGAATCATTACGACAATCGAGAAGAATGTTAATGGATCGAGAACTAAATCCGACAAAAATTTGACACTTGCCTGAATTTGTCGATTTCATTGACAGCTCTTTTGACTTTTCTGGAGTCGTTTAGTTGTGACGGCATTATTGACGATATTGACCTCACGCGAGACACTACAAGAGAGACGGTAACGTCAAAAAAAAGAGATTAAACACTCATGTACAGAACAAAACTTAACACAAAAAATAAATAATTAAAAGCCCGTGAAATGTAGGCTAGTGACGTTTATGCTCTGGATGCTCAAGTGACCAGAGAAGCAATCCTGCATTTCGCAGCTCAGTTGGTGGGAAAGGGCTTACCTCAGTCCAAGAAAGGATAAGAGAACTGCCTGAGTAGGCATCAGTTCAAGCCTTGCAGGATCAAATAACCCGTTGGAAAACAATATTAAAGACTGAGGATTAAACTGAGAAACAAGTTTAACTGTCTTCCTCTTAAGCACAAGCACTAGTATGTGTGAAAAAATCGAGTTATTCAAAATTCACGGACCTCAAAGGACCTGACATTTTTCTAAGGGCTTTTCGAGGCCCTTTGAACCACTCACTGTGGAAATGAAACGTACCGCCTTGACTCAGAACTGAGTATCGATGCCAAATCCTGCAGGTATTAAAACAGTTATCTACATCATTGTTTTTAGACGGAACAAAATACTAACGAGTATTTTCATCAGACTCGTCAAACCCGTCGTATGATGCCGATGGTCCTGCCATTATTTTGGAAGTAGAAGCTTGAACATCTCGGTATTGTTTCTAACAATGTAAAGAGAGAAAAGAAAAAAAACATATTAGCCCCACCTTTACATGGCTCGTTCCCCTTTTGGCTGAACCGAGATATAAGTCAACGCAAGTCGAACTTCCCTGTGCGACCACCTCCCGTAAGCGACCACTTTTCCAAAACACCACAATTTTCTCAGTCAAATTCCTACTGCGACCACTTTTTGGGCTGATGATTTCAAATTTTCTATTGCTCTGAACCTCCTCCGGTAAGCGACCACTTGAATCAATCTCACTATGGACGCAAATTGGATAGTGCTACGCCGTGCAGGGTATATTCGCCACTACTGCTGGCTTTAGGGGACCATTTCCGTAATCGTCTTCTCAGGCCAGACTTTAGGTGGCCGCTTACAGGAGGTTTAACTGTGTACTTGTTTAACCAAACGTAGTTGCAAGCTGTAAAAAAAAATCTCTACCGATTTTAATGCAGCCTGGCGCGTGCGCTGGGTGGCCAAACGGTGAAAACCTCGAGGCGACTTGCGCCGTGCAAATTCGAGTTAAATTTAAGTAAACACGGTTTAGCAAGCCCATAAACGAAGTGTACAAAGGAAGTCCTGAATAATTGGTTTTAGTTTTCCATGAGTCTAACTAAACAAGGCGGTGACGTTTTTTTAATGTTCGCTTATTTCCATAACTAAAATTTGGATTAAGTCAATAAAAAGTTAAATTTCCGCCCCGAGTTTACTTTTCAGTGATTAAAACAAGTGAGTAATAAAAATAACAGTACTTCGTATCCTAATTCATTTAGTACAGTCCAAAATAAAGCACTTAATCATAAATGATGCGGTGGTAAGTCACATGAACTGCAAGCAATATGCGCCTAAAACCCTACAGCAAATAAAACAAGGCATTGACGAGTTTCCATGACAACTTTGTCTTTTCTGAAACATTCGCGATTATTTTCCGTAACTTTTTGACGGGATGGAACAAAGTGGTTTTGTTTCTATCACACAAATAAATAGGTTTTCAATACTGTACTAATGCGTTTTCAACACATTTCAGTTACGAAAATGGCCTTGGATAAGGTGCGCTCTTATTGGTTGAACGCTGTGCAAATATAGAAGCATAAAAAAGTTTAATGTTTGGTTATTTTCTCAAAGAATTATCCAGTAGCTGAGTGGTTAGAAAGAGCATCCAAGGTCGGAAGGTCGTGGATTCGAATCCCATCTGGAACTCATAATTTTTTTCTGGGTTCTTCTCTCCACACATTCTATTTAACAATTAGATTATGAGCTCAAGATTTCTATCGCGTGATAGTTGATGATGCCGAAGGCCGAAACAACTATCACGCATAGAAATCGAGAACGAATAATCTAATTGTTTTAGTATAAATCTACTAGGACGTTCAAAACTTAACAGCAGACACTACATGTTTTTATTGAAAAATGATATAAATAGGTCACACCGTGCGCGGAAAATTCTACTCACTATCTACAACAGAATAGATAGTGAGTAGCATAGCCAATCAGAGAACAGCATTAGTGATAGAACGCTAGTAGATTTATACTAATTTCAATTATGCTCTAGCATGACAATCCTAAGCGACCTCTTATCTTGACCAAGGGTTATAAAAAATTCTTCAAAAGTAGTTATTATATTTTACTGGATGCAAGTTTTGTCGCTTGGGAAAAAAAACCTATCTGAGGCCAGTTAGGTGTCTTAAAGAAAGAATACTCGATGCCAGAAAAAGTGTTCGACGATCGTACCTCTAGTCTCTCGAGTTGTAAAACCAAAGAGTTTTTTTCCGTGCTGAGAGCTTCAATCAGTGTTTGTTTCTGTATTAGGTTTTCCGTTAAAGCTCTCACGCGGTTCTCCAATTCTTCTTCACTTGTAGAAGTGAGGGCCTTGGTTGCCAGCTGTTGCGACAAGAAAAAGATCGTTAGTAATGTCTAATGCACACTAGCAAATATTCTCATACGCACGACTGGGTAAAGAGAATCTGAAATTTGCAACGTCATGATAAGCTGACTTCTTAAAAATTATTTATAAAAATTCTTATTTAAAAAAGAAAAACAACTAAGAAGTGGAATGTCCACGTACCTTTCCGCGCATTTACACATAGCTGTTTTCAGCGAGTCGTGAACGAACGTTTACAACTCTTAGTGCTTATTATGGAAAGCGAAACAATAGGCTGTCAGAGCGCCCCCTTTCCTTAGCTTACCCGAACTAGAACTCCTCACTGAGTGATGTTAAGTTTACCTGAGGAGTTGGGAACTCAAGACTCCCCCTCGATCAATCTGCTTTCTTGGGACGCACCAAGTGTCTGCGTTCTTTGGATTCACAACGGTGGATCCCCAATATTTGGCGGTATTGAGCTGAAGCCTGAGAGTGTACTTTTGAACTCAGAGGCCCCTAATTTAAAACTTTATTTACCTGATTCCTCAACTTCTGAATTTCATTTTCTCTCTCCTGCAGAAAACGATACAAAGACGGCTTATGAGTGAATTGTCAGGGACTCTCGACGATTCAGGTGAACAAGATATAGAAACTTGCTCCTCTCAACGCACCTGTATTTGGCTCATGAAGCTGGTTTTGTTTGCTCTTACTTCATCTTGGGCATAACGGAGGTCCTAAAAGGAGATGCGTTGTTAGTTTAACGCTAGTGATAATCGGTAGTCATATTCTTGCCCCAAGTACAGATGACAAGACAATCGCAGACAGATTAAGGCTAGAACGGTTGAACAAAGGAGTCCTTCACTGTCGGAATCCGTGAATCAAGACGGACGATTCGCCACGGCCGACCATGTTGTAGTAACTCTCCCGCGACAATAACCCAGTCAACGGCACGCGAAAGAGTAGTCAAGCAAGGGAAACGAAGGATGGAAAAGATTATAGGAGAGGAATGCGCCTTGTTTTCGATGAACCGTCCTCACAGTGAATTAGCGTTCTAAACTTAACCCTTTAAGCCCCAGTATCATTATGCAAATTCTCCCTACTAGTCTCCATACATTTCATTGGGTACTAATTGGGAGAACTTGTTAAGACATCAAGACTTATCATCTTTGGTGATCATTTCCCCAATTCTCGTGACCTTTATGTGTTGTAATACACTGATATGATGAGGAGAAAGTTGATACTGATCACTGCTGAGGGTTAAAAAGTGCAACTGGAACTGGAACCAGTCATAATTCTTCCTGTCGGATAAGCAATAAGCAGACGAGTGCATCACTTTCACTTGCCTGAAGCTGCTGCTGAATTTGCTGTTCACAAGCTTCATTCTTTCTCTTTTCGTCATCCAGTGCTCGCTCTAATTCCTCGACTTTCTCCCGAGCAAGATCTGCTTCTGATTGTTGCTGTTGTTCTACTTCCTGCAAGTCAGTTAAAAGCCGATTCAAAATTCGTACTGTCCGTTGAACAATTTTACTCTTAAGCCTTTTAGTCCGAAGCTGTTTTCAGAGGATGACTGTCTGTGTTCTGGTAAGAAGCAAGCTTTTTTTAATCCTCTGCTGCGCCCCACCTACCCCATGGCCAAGTTTTCGGTTGACTATCATAAGAGGAAAATACAAGAGACTGCTTGCAGACTGTTTTTCGAAACTGTCATTTTTAAAATACTTAACAAATAGATTCCATTTGGCCGTGCGTGTGTACTCTGCAAACGCACAGATGACGTCAAAACATGGGTAAGAACAAAGAAATATGCTACGAGCCGCCAGCGAGTAGCGTGGCTGATGTTCTTACAACGTTTTGACGTCCTCTGTGCGTTATCAGAGTACACACGCGCGGCCAAATGAAATCCATTTGTTTTATTCATTGTTTTGATATCGGTTATCCGCCACAGAATATGAGAAATGTTTTTTAAAATATTCGTAATGACGATTTGCGCGCGCAGAACTTTGCGCCCCAGACCAATCAAAATGCATGCTTTACTCTGTCCATTATTGCCCGCAGCACCACAGTTTCTATAGAAACTAACCACTCCAGCATAGTCAGTGAGATTACAGTGAATTTTCAACGACGGTAGTCACCTGTACGTCGGCCTTGAGCTGCTCTATTCGGTACTTGAACTGGTTGACTTCATCTTTTAGCATGTCCCTCTCATGACAAACCTCCTCGTACTCTGAACTAGTTACACCACTTGCAACCTCTCCTTTACTCCCATCACGCAAGCTCGCTATCACCTTGTCTTTAGCCTGGTTAAGGCAGCAGACAAAAAAAAGTTGAGTTAATGATGTACTGCGAGCAGTCGTCATGTTCCTTCAAGGACAGGGCGCGCAAAGCACTGTCCGGGCTTGTGCCCTCGTTCTTCGTGTCGCGCCATTCTCGATTCTTCACGCGTTTTCACTATCCTTGAAGAAAAATAACCACTGCTTGCAGTCTGACTGAAATTAGTAAATGCACTTCACAAATTCATAGCATAGATTTAAATAAACAGAAAGTGTGCATTTAAAGTTAACCTCATTTGCGTTGTGTTTAGCCTGCATAGCAGGTGTAACCGGGGAGGGGGTAGAGAGAGTCAGAAAGGGTATTTTTCCTCCCACTTTCTCGCTCCCTCTACCTCCTCCCCGTGAACGCCAGCTATACAGGCTAAAAAAAAAATTACTCAGATTTTGATGGTTTTGTTGCCTTGTTTTGTAATGCATTGCGCTGACTTAAGCATGTTCATATGCTAATGGGTTTACTGTGTCTTGGGTGGTTATCCAACCAACTCTGTGGGAATTCTGCGGCAAGATGAAGGTCATGCCACGCTAGGTTAGAAATACCAGCTTGCATTACCTGAAGGATTCTGGCTGCTTTGTCCTTGTAGTCTTTTAGTTCTTGCTTTGTGGTTTCCACATTTGCTTTAGCAATTTTGAGTGCTGCTATATTCTCGTTGCTCTTGTCTGTGATAAGGCTAAGGAGGGTACCATGAATCAAAGTAATTTATTACGTACAAACAAAACAAGGTAAACTGAGTAGAAATGAGTGGTAGCAAGATAACTATTTGACTGTGTTACTTTGGCACTGGGGGTGGGACCACCAAACCGCATATCCAACAAAAAGCCAGAAAATTATACTGCAGGGTTAAACCCAGTACAGCCATAACGAAAAGAAAATGACAAGGACTCTTGGCCACATTGCCTCTATAAAGTCCTGGCCAAACGGAGGCGCAACTCAACGCAAGTTTGGAAATGCCAATTTGCGTCTCCAGACTTGCGGTGGATGGCCAAACGGACTCGCAAGAAGACAAGTTCAACGGCGCAATTTGCAGAAAAAGGCCGTTTCAGTGCAGCCTTGCGTGCGCAACCGTACTTAGGGGATAACAATGCTGAGACAAACATGGGCGGGTTGCGTTGGGTGGCGAAACGATAAAAAACTTGCAATTGGCGTCTGTAAATACTCATTTTTTTCAGTGAAAAGGATACTCTTCTCTTCATTGAATTTCTTTTGCATGTTTTTTAGTGCCTCAGCCATGGCTTTTTGCTCTTCTTGCAGTTTATTTTGCCTGTCCATGGCCTCTTGCTGAAAACAAAATACAAAACAATCCTTGTTAGCTCAGTAGATGATACTCTAATGTACCTTAACCTTTGAAAGCTAGCACTTTAAGACCTAGGTCTTGCCATTCAGTATCTACAATGTATAAGAGTCATGCAAAACATGAAGTTAACATTAATCGCAGACTAAGGCTTGGGTAAATGTCTGAAGTTCATGTTCTAACTTATAATACTTTTGACAACTCTACTGGGGAGAGGGGTCTGATCTTCCTGTTTTCTAACACTCTTGTCTCCCAGTCCCACCCCTCCCACCCAGTTGCTGCCCCATCAATGAAAAGTCAGTAAAATACAGTTACACCTCTGGTAAGTGATCACACAATGCCAAGTGAGGTGGTCACCTTCAAGAGTTCTCAGATATAGCGACTCCATTTGAATGAAAGAAAAGGAAAAATTTACTGACAAGTGGTTGCTGTAATAGGAGGTAGCAGTTCACGCGAGGTCTCGAATATTGTGATTTGACTAACACAAAGAAATTCAGTATCAGGGGCAAGTTAATGCTTAATAAAAGAGGTGTGCTTTAGGGAGTTTCGGCCGTGTTATGCAATACTACAAACTTTTAATAATGTAAATGGTAAATTATTTGAACCCAGGAGTTACATCAAAAGACGGTGAAGTATGATCATCCGGGTGAGTGTAGTCCTGAGAAGGACTGTTTGTGGTGACAATGACTGATGGTTCGACAACCTGAGTGGAAATCATTATCAGAGTCTCGCTTAATTCTCTTCACTTCCCAAATTCTCACAAATCTTGTCGTTTTTCCACTCACGCGAGGACTCCAGAGGCATTTCTCACCTGCTTCCCAGCCTCTGTTTACTCTGCGTTCCCGACCCGTTTTCCTCCTCCTCTTGTTGTATTCAAGTTAAGGTTTCAAGGATTTAATCATGAATATAATATGGCCTTATCTCTTTTAATTATTAGTTTAACATACCTGAATTTTATCTTGAGACTCTTGGGCAGCCTTGAGTTTTCTCTCTGCTTCCTCCAGTTTAGCTTTTAAGGTATCAAGAGCATGACTGTGTACTCCAGTCGACTCTGAGTGATCCTGCAGTAACCTAAAACAACAAGGTGATGAAAAAAACTGATATAAAACTGCAACTTTTTTTGCTTAAAGGCATACATACATAATTACTTTCACTACACAAAAATTTTACATTTGCGCATTACGTCACTACACTGCTAATACTGCTTGGTCCATTAGCAGTAGATGTTATTGCTTATAAGAAAAAACTACTGATATTTAGTCGCGTTAATTATTTACAACAGTCTTTACCTTTTATTAACAAAATCTCACCATTTCTTTTCTAAATATTTCATATACCTGTGTATACTTTGTGGTTTTTGTAATACTCATTTCAGTTTAGTATCCAATTTGCACCTTCAACTCAAAGCAAGAAGAATTTGCTTCCTTTTGCAGGTCAATAGTTAACGCTTAGCAATTAAAAGAAGATCGTTAAGCAAGGGACACATTTCAACTATGGTGTCGACAATGACCTACTGCAGGGAAAGTAGCCTGCCTAGTAGGCGTAAACAGGGAAGGGGAAAGGAAGCGAGAACGCGGGAGGCTTTCCCTCGTCCCTATCCTCCAGTCCCCCATTTTTCTCCCGCGTTCTCGCTCCCCCTTCCCTTTTCCCCATTATGCCTGCTACACAGGCTACAGGGAAAGACGAACACCGTTTGGTGCTCAAGGGAAAGCCAATATAATTTAAAATCATTCTAGAAGTCACTAGTGTAGGTGCACTGAACTTACATAAACGGTGGTACAACGTTTCTTCATCCGTTTTACAAAAAGTACACTTGTTACATGGGGTGGAACCAATTTTGAACAATTTGGTATTTGTACACAGAATCAAGGTAAGCACCTTGTATTTAAACGATATGTATGGTCCTGTTAAACTGCAACTGCTTTCATCATAAAGACTATTCATTATGGAGCAGTAGTTTTGAAGGATGGGATCATCTCGCATTCTGTATTATAATGTATATACTGTAAGACAACTTCAACCAGTAAGTCAGTGGTTTGAGCCCGGTGTCATCATGTTGTTTCCTTAGGGGGTGTTTACATGAGAAAACTCGCACTGGAGCGAGTTCCGTACCGGGGTGACTACTTGATTTTCGTATCGCGTTTATACATGATGACTGATTTCTTGTCACATTTTAATATACGAAGGGACACTTAACGTTGATTAACTACTTGTGTGAATCAAAATCGCAAACAAGGCATGCTTAAGCATGCGCTACCCGTTCCAGTGCACAGGGAGGCTGATTTCAAACCGAAACGAGGGTTTGCTCTTCGTTTACATGATGCTGTAGGATGATTTCATACTAGAATGAAATTCTCGCTCCGATATAGCAACCAAGGTGAACTCGTGCCGTTATGACTCGTTCAGGTATGACATTTTCTGGCGGTATCATGTAATCGAATACAGAGCCACAAGAGGGAACTGGGGTGAACTCGTGCCGGTATGAAAGTCACCCCAGTATCATGTAAACACCCCCTTAGACAAGAAACATCACTCCCTCTCCATCCAAATGGACACCAGGAGTAGTTGAGGAAGCCTGCTACCAAAGTGCTGTACATTGCCAGCATCATAACTGGGGACAGGGGGATAGTTAGTGTAGTAGTTAACTTTACAGAAACTACATTTATCTACCAGCAATATGCACTGCTAAGTGGGCCAGACCTATACCAAAATAATAATGCTTTGGACAGAATTACACAAGTTGACACTGGCAGTACATAACAAATTCCTAATATGTAAATTTATTCTCTGTAAATGATTTCAACCCAGAAGTCACATCATAAGTCAATGAAGTGTGATCGGCTGGGTGAGTGTAGTCCTGAGATTACGACTGCTTATGACACTTGACTCTGATGATGATTTCTGCCCAGGTGTTGAAACGTCAGTCACAAACAGTCCTTCTCAGGACTACACTCACCTGGATGATCATACTTCATTGACTTATAAAATATAATAATTATAATAAATTATTTATTCTCCGACCTTTCCCTCTCTAGCTGGTACTCCTCAATCTGCTTGCATTTGCTCTGCAGCTCCTGGTCAGATTCCTGTATCCTAACACGTAGTACAGCCAACTGCGAGTCCTTAGCATTGAGAGCCTCCGTAAAATCATCTTCCTTCATCCTCAGCTGTCTGGCAATGTCCTCAGAAGCTGATAGCTGAGTCTGGCTTCTGTGAAGCTGCTTTTCTATTTCTTTCACCCCTGCAACAAAGTTAAAAGTAAAGCCCATAGGATATTACAACTACGCCATTATGCATAAGTTGAATTTATACTAAAAAAAGTCCCACTAGTGAAGTAACAAAAAAGGCTGTCAATCACTTGACAATAACAAAATGGTTGGTCAAATTTAAATTGTCCCACCGAACCTGAAGAAGAAACCTACGGTCAGTTTTCAGTCCATTTTTGAAACGATCATTTTTCTTCTTCTTTGACATTCCAACAATTTTGATCATTCCCATTCTGGCTATTCTCATTCCAGAAGAGACCAAGAAAACGAGTTTCAAACTTACTTCTTTCAGCTTCCTTTGCCCTTTGCACTACAGAAACCATTTCTTCATTCAGTGATGCCACTTCCTTTCTCAGCAATGTGTTCTCTAGTTCAAGGTTGGACACATGGTGGTCATCTACATGATGTGGTCCACCAGCACTCACATTAGGTTCATGCTGAGGCATTTCTTGTGAGAAAGGCTCTTCTAAACTAGGGCCATTAGAAATGCCTGTGATTTTGTCAGCTTCACCAGTAGTCTTTGCAACAACACCTAGTAACAACAAATGTACATCAAAGTTTGCTATTTCAATCCTGTCAGTATCTCCAGGGTTCTCTGGAAAATCTACCAAGTCAAATCAAACTGGCAAAACTTAGCACGTGAATGCACAGGTTTACGTCTGGTATAATATTATAATGTCAAAAAAGTCAGCAAAAACCACAGCCTGTAAGGCAGACACAGAAATGGAAGGGAGCTGTAGAGAGGGTATTGCTGCATAAAGCCTGGTAGAGTATCAAGTGCAATATTGTTAGATGGCCCTTCCTTTCCCTTCACAGTTGAATTCCTTGTCTCCCTCCTATTTCTATGTTTACCATGCATGCATGTTTACACTTTCACTCCCAGTCAGTTATGGAGACATTAAGATGATTCTATCTTCAGAGTCTGTGGATGAAATCCTATGGTGTGACCATTCAAATGAAACCTCTGCAGCAGTACGTTCACAAGGTACTATTCAAATTCAAGTATTTACAAAAAGAAATTTGGGATTCGTCTTAAATTTTGATTTTAGGCACTCTTGTCAGTAAATGGGTTAAACTCAGTTTGTGTTACAGCTTACCTGCATCAAGTTGCCCATCTGTGGCATCAGCTTGGGCCAGCTGCTCCACAGTCTCACTTGGTTTAGCAACCACTTCAGAAGAATTGTCTACAAACACTTTTGGCTTGACAGGCTTTTTCTCTCTAGCAGAAGGGGTGTTGCTGTTCAAGAACTCAAATAATTTATCATCATTTTTGTTTTCTGTTCGCGCCACCCTTGGGGGTGTCCTTCTACCAGAAGGAGGAAGTCGAGATTTAATAGGGACTGTAGGTCCACCTGTTGCAAGGACAAACAGAAACACTTTAATAGTTATCTACAGGAAAGTAATACACTGTAAGCAAGGGAAAAGTAAATACCCAACCAAGCGTATTGTTGAGTTATAAGTATGCTAGATTGTATCCCCTTGTCATAGGATCTTCATAAAAATAAACACGAGGGAGAGAGATTTGGTGCTAATAGAAAAGAACAAGACGCTGAGCACAATACTTCTTGTACTCTGTACTTTCTTAAAAAATTGATTCCCTCGAGTGCTTTATGACTGAACAATTCATGAGAAGCAAGTTTACTACTAACGTAATAAAATGTCCAGGGATTTATGTGCACTCAAACTCCTCATTGAAAAGGCAATTGCACGTCATGGTTAATCTGCACCATAGCCGACCAATCATATATAGCACATGCATTTCTTTGAAGATTTTACAGCCAATTTCCCTGCTGAGTACAGACCTGGGTTTTTCAATTGCTCGTAACTTTGATTCACCCATCATGATTTACTCATGGTCAGAAAGTGGTGAAGGATATTTATATTTCAGGAAGTTAGTATTCACTCTAGGGACTCATGATCATTTATGGCTAAATTCCCTTAGACATGGTGTACCATTGCTTGACCGGGAGAATCACAGTCAGTGGGTTATGTTTGAAAACCTGGCTCTGCAAACTCCTATAAAAATTAACCCTTTAAACCCAAGAGTGACAAGCATCTAATTTCTCTTAACAATATCACTTGTTGATCAAATATAGTCAGGTCATGAGAATAAAGGAAACAAGAAATTCTGAAGCATTTACAGGCGGCGGTAGTCTCTCACCCACCCACCCCTTCCCTTCCCATTTTTCTAAGGAAAAAAGGTTTCTTTTTTAAAAAGCAACAGCGACAATCCCCTATTGTTGAAATCGCATATCGGCTAAGTCCACGCAATGCTATCAATCGCGAGTTGTTGACAGGCAACTTGATATAATACAGGTTTTGTTAAACGGTCACGAAATCAATAACAATTATTTGTATTCTCCTACAATCTGCATGCACTGTCACGATCTGTCACCGTATTCCCTCTGAAAACACATCTTATGAACACGTCTGTAGTGATTCTAACGTATTTTGTCGATACTACCCTGAAGTTTTCTGCGATCTTAGATGGAATATTAAATTCAACTTAAAAACAAACGCTGCCCATTCCCAAGTAATCACTGAGCTTTGTAAATGCTGCCCCTTATCAACGAAATGTCCTCAAAAACAGTGAAATAATCATTTCAACGTTTACCTTTACTTAAGCTGGATACGCCGCAAAAACCCAAAAAAGGAAATTAGACTCCTTTCTACAATTAATTTTTTCGTAACCAGCACTACTTCAAACAAAGGTAAAACAGACTTTTAACATTGGCCTTTGCTGACCTACTTTGCACAATTAGCACTTCCTGTATGCATTGAACTTTAGTAGTGGTTTCTGGTTTCAATAGTATGTCCGGTATTTGATAGATTGGATTTCCAACCTGATAAAATCTATGTGTTTACGTCATTATAACATCAAACCCATTGTTCAAAAGGCTGCGCGAACTCAAGAAGTCTAAGTAACTGACGTACATGACTACGAAAACGAAAAAATGTCCATTTTACGAGTCGGCGTGACATGCATTACCGCATGTGCACCGCCTAATGATCACCAGGCATGAAATGTGCTGATGTTTAATCAAATTCTCCCAACTAGTAACAGAAGAAATATTTGGAGAACAGTGAGGAGAATATGTATGTGGATATTGGGGCTTAAAGGGCTAAGCAACCAGTATGCTAGACCGTATCCCCTTGTCACAGGATCTTAACATAACAAACATGAGGGAGAGAGAGTTGGGGAAAATTGGAAAGTGTAGAATGATTAAACTCAATTTTTCCTTAATGTAGCCTATGGCTCAGGTTTACATAATTTTCCAGTTCCTCGCAACCACCCTCTATAAATGTCTCCATCAGGTTGTATATCACATGCCATTTTCTTTTTCTTAGTAGCGGAGCCTGCAGGCAAAGCCCGCCAGTGGAGCTCCATTGCTAAGGAAATATGGTAACCTATCAATCCGAGAAATTTTGGTTGTGACGTCATAGTCACGTGACCGTCCGTCCGTACGTCCATACATCCGTACGTCCGTACATCCGTACGTCCGTCCGTCCGCACACTCTGTGGGAGGGGGAGGGGAGTCCCAAGACAACCCGACGGGGGCAGAGAATGCCATCTTTTCTTGGCAGGAAATCGCACGGTGCTTTAGGGCAACCGGCATTTTTCTTGGCGGGAAATTGCATGACCATCGTCGCTTTTGAAAAAGAGGTTTCTTTAAAAGCTTAAGCTTCTTTAGCATTTAACGATTGCTCGAGAGTACTGAAGTTTTATACTTGACAAAAAAAACATCTAATATATATAAATGGAAAGAAAAAGTTCAAACGAATACTGGTAGAAGGCGAAAAGTTCAAGTTACGAAAGCTGCATTCAAAGGACTTCATCGCTTTGTTTTCCTTCACGGCGGAGAGTTTGCCCTGTTCTGAAACACAACTGAGTAAGTGAAGTTTTTAAAAGGTCTAAGGTACATGATTTCGAGTATTATGATGAAAGGAATTATGTTTTGAAATGTAAATTTGATTTATGCCATTAGAAATGTGTTATTTACTTTTGACTTTAAAAAATTATTAGAAAATGTGCTCAGATTTGTGACAGAGTCTTGAATATTTTGCCATGCTCAGCCGATTTCACTCGCGTGGACCGACCTACGATTTTGGAAGTGTAACGCGAATTGCATTTAAGTATAAACTTATGGGTTTTCGAATAAACGTTTTTCAAAAATGATTTCTCTGTCCATTATTTTGTGTTTGTTTATTCATAACAGTAGGTCTAAGCACAGCCGCAAGACAACTGCACAAGCTTTGCTTTCAATTTTCACTGTCCGGTCCATCTCTTTGTGCAACTGTCGATTTTCTTGTCCTAGAAGTTTTCAATAGTAATAATCTTTTAAGCGAAGCAGTTGTCGGTTTAAAGCTATTTTATCCGAAAAGCTTCCGAAAACAGTTTTGTGCGTTCCTCAAAGCGCCTAACTTTATATAGGCTTACTTCACCTCCGCAAAACTTATGCCGGCATGATAACAATTTAATTAAAGCATGTTTGGCGTTTCTTTGTTTTGAATCTTGATTGTCTCTAGTTAAAGAACGAAATATAACAGTTATTTGAAAAACTATAAGCGAAGCAGTTGTCTGTTTAAACCTATTATGCCCGAAAAGCTTCCAAAAACAGTTCGGTGCATTTTTTAAGCGCTCGAATTTCAGACAATTTGCAGCCGCAAAACTTATGCAACAGAGTTAAGAATGTTTGGACGGTGTTTGTTCGTTTGTTTTCAATCTCGATGGTCTCAAGTTAGAGAACGAAATATAAGGGTTACTTAAGTAACTATAAGCGAAGCAGTTTTGAGTTTAAAGCTATTTTATCCCGTAAGTAATGTGCGTTCCTCAAAGTGCTTGAATTTTTTCGCGGCTGCTAAAACCTACACGACATTTCTTCGATAAGTTTATTGCACGTGCTTCGAAGCTCCCCAGATCCTTTATTTCGGGTAATCCCAGTAAAATGCCGGTGAAATGTCAGTATAAATTTTTGACCAGACTAATATTTTTATTTAGTGACAGTTCATGTTATTTGTTAACATCCGAACGCGATGAAGATAACCCATTTAAATAGTCGAATAATTTTTATTTTGTTTTTGTAAATGAGCGCTGTTTCAAGTTCATTCAAGCGAACAGCCAATAAACCAAGGAGATTTGACAAGCCTTCACAGTTAATGACAGGATATGGAAACATTGCAAACACCAAGCTAGACGGCTCGTGAGTAAAATAATCGAGCTGTGCTCAGCCTCTAGAATGACTTTTCGAGCTTGGGTTTACAGAACAGATCCCCAAAATATTGAAGGACAATTCGGAACACTTTCAGGCTTTTTGAGAAACATTTTTCGAAAGCGAACGAGCCAAAAAAAGCCCCGAAATGTATTTCAGACCGAAAAGTTTCAGGACTATTTTTGAGAAACGAATAAAAGTTTATTCCTTCGCGGCTCCGCTTTTAGGCTTAGCTAAATCTATATATTACATTTCTTAGTATTAATGCAACTCAAACCTACCCAAAATGCTGCTTTCACTTGCTGTTCTTGGAATGTCTCCCTGGCTGCTGAACGGCACAGATGTTCCTTGAGTTGATGGAGGGGGCACTGTTGGTACAGCAGCAGGAATACCTCTGTTATGTCCAACAGGTTCTAGATTGCCTTGTTCCTTTGTAAGCGCTGTTGCTGCAACATTGTCAACCTTCTCCAAAAGTGACTCTGCTTTACCAGCAAGCTCAGTAAACCACGACATGCTGAATTAAACCTAATGTTCGAAGCCAGAAAGGATAGTGGTCAGCCACTGGGATTTGCAAAAAAAATTAACCCCTTAAGCAACAACTTTATTAGTCTATCTAGTCTTATAGCCGGCTATATGTAGCCTACTAATTGGGGACACCTAATAGTTAATTAATATTAGCGTGCATTTTCTTCTCACAATTCTTCATATATTTCTTCTAGTACTAGGTGGGAGAATTTGCATAAAGATCAAGGCATCTTATCTTTGGTGATCATTTCCATTATTCTCATGACCTGTACGTTTGATCAAGTAGTAACACTGTTAGGAGAAATAAGATGCTTGTCACTATTGGGGCTTAAAGGGTTAAAACCTTACCCTTGACTGACCTTGCAGGGTTATTTCTATTGTCCAAGATACAGTGGAACCTCGGTTTAACGAAGTGCCAAGGGACTGGGTATTTTGGTTCGTTATATCGAGGGTTCGTTATATCAAGGTTCTTTTCCATATATTTACTATCACTGGGGTGAAAAATATCGTTCGTTAAACCGAGGTCTTCGTTACATAGAGGTTCGTTAAATCGAGGTTCCACTGTAGCTGATATCATAGAAACAGTGATGGTGATTATAGTTCAAATCAACATGTACTGTACAATTTGTTAGCTGAGGAAACCTCATTCAAAAAACATGATCCAGTTCTCATCTACAGAAGCAAAAAATTGTCAAAGAAAATTTGCTCCTGTACGTGGAGCTTTAATAAAGCTAGCAAATACAACTGAATACATGTATTATTATCGCCACAAATGGTCGCAGACCGAGCACAATTTGCTTAACTGACTAGCATTTTTAATCGACATCTGAACAGAAAAATTACATAAGATGAAGAATTAACAATTATCAAAATCTGTAAGCTCTTGCAAATCAGAGAAAGTCTTACGAGGACAAAAATTTAAAAGGCACTCGAGCTTGTATAAATATTTATGAAATATACACATACGTCATTTAAAAATATCTTGAACGTTTGAAATGACAACAACGCAGTTCTAAAGTTACTGTAATGTTATCAAGTGACTGGAACGAAACGATGCTGTCCTGTTTCTCTCTAAATCTCTCTAATTCTCTCTAAACGGTCAGTTTCATGTCGGACATTTCTAAAAGTTAAAATGGAAACACTGGATGTTAAGCAGGATTGATGGCAACGTACCTTCGAGGAAATAACACTTTTTCTCTTTTGCATCTAAAATATCCACATTTCTGAAGTACTTCCTCTGTGCATGTGGCTTCTTTAGTAAAATATCGGACTGTAACGTCAATAATAATTGGAAATAAGTAACAAGTTAGAATGTTACACGGCCGCCATGTTTACGTCGTACGTGTCAGAACGATGGTGCGCACTCTCTCGTAATGCAACCGCCGACGGACAGATAGAGGGCTCAGATAAACCCTCAAAAGCCGATGAGCCCGGCGCAGCCGGCGCACTCTATAAAGTTTCATACGGGGAGGCTCCGCCCGAAGGTTCAAACCCTTATCCTTTAAGATACTAATTTTTACCAAAATGGTACCCGTCTAATTTACCTAGAGCAAACTTGCACCACTTTCTTATACCTTAAGGATAAGCCAAAACAATAGAATTCCCCATGATCTCCACATTTTTGCTGGGCTTTCAGTCGTTCTGGTTCAGTTGCTCAAAGGGTGCAAGCTTTCATGTGTTTCGCACTGTCATTTCTGCCAAAAGTTGGCACCCTTTCATACACTTCACTTTAGCTGCCTCTTTTTCCATTTTGAAGCCGATTTTTTGACCCTTTCATATTCTAAATTGACAATTTTCTCTACCCTTTAGTATATTGCAAGCTTTAAAAAAGGCACCCATTTTGGGTGGAGTCTCCCTGTATAGCCCACTGTAGGGAGTACCCTCCCCCCCCCAGGCTAACGAGCCATCTAGAGCCTGCATATTCGTGACAGTAGAGTGTGAAGGAAGGAAAAGGTGGCCAGAGCATACTTTTTAATAGTTCTTATCCAATGTTTGTCAAAGGGCTGGGATGAACTGAATAAAATTACTGTCCCAGCCCCAGCCCCTCCAAAACTTTGCATCCTGTCACTTTGTTTCTGAAAGGTGGAGGATGTCAGGATGGAACAGATTACCAGTCAAAAGAAGGACTAGAAAGGCCTATTTACAGACTGAAAAGCAGCTGGGCAATTCTGTACAATATTCATTTAATATAGAGTACAATGTCAGGGAATAGTGTGTTGTTCTCTTCCAACACTGTGTCCCATATTAACTCAAGCAAATGCTATGCAGGCTCCCCACAACCCTATCAGAAGAACTCAAATGAGCAAATATTGTTATCCTAGACCAAGAACTGCCCAACTATTCTCATTTCGGGAAAAATGTTACAATGCATGCCAGTTCCTATTTCTTGGGTTCAACTAGACTATGAGCAGAATCTCATGGATAGTCAAGTAAAAAGAACACACAAGCGAGCAGGAAAATCGCATGCTGCAGGGAAATGTAACATGCATGTGATGAGTCGCTAGAGTAGTCACTACAGTAAATTAAGGGCTCATTATGGTGACCTTTCCACGCAGCAGGCGATTTTCATGCTCCCTGCATTGTACATGCTAAACTTGAACGGAATTCCCCATTCGGGAGGTTTCGCTTACCATTTGCACAAACCGTAGACCAACCAGTTTCCCCCTGTAATGGTAAATCACCTTGGGTTCAACAGGGTCAAATGACTTCCTGCTGCAAAAGGTTTATTGAATTTACAATAAACAAAGAGAGAGAAATCATATAAGAGATTAGAAAATGGTAGTTGCTTTATTAGACTGTGGAAGGAAACTTGAGGAAATAGAACTGTGGTGAGGCCTTGTTGGAATTTCAAACAACTGATATGTTGAAACAGTGACATGAAAGAAATGAAATGATAGCAAACAATCAGTTGTTGTTGTAATAAATTGTAACGCTGCCTCCATAAAAATTGACGACAGCAATGGAAAGTAAGTAAGATTGCCAGATGAATTTTCAACAAGGATATGCTATTCATATGTATCGGGACCTGAGCAGAACAGGGGTGAGAATTGTACAGGAAGTGGGATTCCCAAGGTGGCAAGAAGTAGGAGAAATAGTATATAGATATTTTAGCCAAGCCTGAAAGCGGAGGTCCACAATTTTTTTTTTTTTGCTGGTACTTATTAATTTGTGAAAATACTCTCATTCAAGTTGTTAAAAAGTACTACTACTACTACTACTAATAATAATAATAACAATAATTCATGTCCCCACTGAGTTCGCCAGCTGGCACGTACGCCACTATGCCATGCAAACTGACACTACTGGAGAATGTTAATTTTACTAAATTTCTTTTCCCATGACAAGATGGCGATCGACATTAACATGCTGGTGTTTTTCCTTGGAAAAGTCCTCAAAGTCAAATTTCATAACTTGAACTTTTCCCCTTTCACCAAAAAGACAACTGAGTATTCTTTGAACTTTTTCTTTCCATATATAGATACTAGATATTTTTTCTCTAGTTGAAAACTTCAACACCGTCAAACAATCATTTTGCTGCACTGGTTGCCCAAAAGCACTGCGTAATTTCCTGCCAAGAAAAGATGACATTCTCCTCCCCCTGTCGGGTTGTCTTGGGGCTACCCTCACCCTCCCCCACAGTCTGTATGGGTGCAAGTGGGGTGATGTCACAACCAAATGTTTTCGCATTGATAAGTTAACATATTTGCTTAGCAATGGTGCTCCGCTCTTGGCTGCAAAGGAGCTCCGCTAAAAAAATTTATTCAACATTGCATAACATTTTGCCACTGAAAAAGGGCAAAGAGGCAAGAGCCAACAAAAATGAGCCGGGATCTGGGACTGAAAGGGAAGCAGGATGTTTGTCCTTCCCTTCCCAATGTTAAATGCCCAAAATTGTGACAAAAGAAGTTTTGAAGTTTTGATGGCAGACGTGCATACACCCCTAACAGGGCCTCTGTGGTGCCACTGCCTGTTCTGTTTTACAGTTCGTTCCCCCAGATCCTTGTTGCTCTTTGCACCACTATGTATACTGGGCAGTAATTTAGTAGAACAAAGTGTGAAGTGATGATCCCTGTATTTTTTTAGACTGGCTTATACATCATTGCATTACATTTTGCAACTGAAAAAGGGCAAAGAGGCAAGAGCCAACGAAAATGAGGTGGGATCTGGGACTGAAGGGGAAGCAGGATGTTTGGCCCTCCCTTCCCCTTTCCAATGTTAAATGCCCAAAATTGTGACAAAAGAAGTTTTGATAGCAGTTGACGTGCATACACCCCCTAACAGAGCCTCTTTGGTGCAACTGCCTGTTCTGTTTAACAGTTAGTTTCCCCAGATCCTTGCTTCTCTTTGCACTACTCAGTATACTGGGCAGTAATTTAGCAGAACGAAGTGTGAAGTGATGATCCCTGTAATTCTTTAAACTTCGTTGTTGCTTATTGAAGTGATGATCCCTGTAATTTTCTAATCTTGCTTATCCAACCCCAGAGCCCATATTCCCCATAACAGCGCACTAGCACGAGAATGAAGATGATTTAATACGTAACAACGAGCCGACCACGGTCTTCACTAACTGGTAAAGGGATTCATTACATGTTCATCCAAACTTGCAGACATTTTTCATAACCAGCAGATGGAACTTGAGTTCGTTGTCCTCTCGACCTCTTCACGCAAAAAATCCCGTAATTCCATTTTCTGGTCACGCGTGTCGATACTTTCGGTCATCTCCAGTCAATGTATCAAGGTTCAGAAATTTTCGCCGGCAAACATTCTACACAGCAGGGTCACTTGGCGGCAGGCCTTGTCTTCTTCGAGCAGCTTTCCTTTCGTTCCAAGCTTTCTTACACTCCTTATACGCGTCAAAATACATCTTACACTTAGTCTTGTCATAGTTATTTTCATCTAAACACTTCATAGAAGCCTTTGATTCCTCCACGCAGGGATTTGTTCTTCGATCGGTAAATCGTCTTAGTCCGTCCGCCATTTTGTTTTTCAGAGTGGACCCAGTCCCTCTCGTTTTCCACGGTTTATAAACCTCAAAATTTTCCGACGCCATTGTTTTAACGCCCGACATTTTTAACGTCCGAAAATTTTACCCTGCTCGATAAATATAAGATTTTTTTAAACTGTAGATTTATTAATTTTACGTTGTGGTGGTGAGGAACGGTTGTAGAACGGAACAGAGCGGGGTTTCGTTTAAAGTCGAATTAAAGCATGTGTCTGTACAAGCTTTAGTCAAGTCTGGGATGGGATTAGAAATCAGAAAGTTTTGGTCTAGAGTCATTAAGAAATGACTGATCGGTGGACTTCATCCTCATCCACTTCATGTGCTTTTGCATAGGAGACCAAGGGGTGGATGCTTGTAAAATCGATGTAATTACCAAATTGTTTGTGATGAAGCCAATACCTGTCAAACGGCCTATTGGCTTGCACAAGGGAAAAGGTAATAAAGAGAGGTTTTGAGTTTGTTTTGAACCAACGTAACGGTTAACGAGGACATTTAAGCCCGAAGATCTAAACATTTCAAATGTGTGTTCAAGTCAGAAGTCAGGAGTTTTACTCATTTGGTCAACCTTTCCATAGTTTTACTACTTCGAATACCGTGTCCGCAATCTCCAATTATTATCCGTCCGACATAAAATGTCTGTAGCTACCGCAAGAAAGTTTTAAGAGTTTCGCTTTTTGTTTACAATTGAATTACATTTCATTATTACCGAATGTCGCTCTTTTTATGCTTGTTTTTGTCTTAGAGAAATCGCTTTAATTAAGCAATGTTTTAACCTTAAGGCTTTTCCCTTTTAGAGGTAGCTAGAAGCTTCTAGAAACACGTACAAGTAGAAACCGTTCTAGATTTTTCCATTCCATATTTGTAAGTGCTAATTTCCAGAAAGTTCTTTCCGTACACGACATCTTGAAACAAACAAAAAGTAAATCACAACTTAGTTTTTTGAGTAGTCGTCAGCAAGTCAACCAAGGTCTAAGTTTCCAGTAAGCAAGCCAAGTTTTTTCAAGTACCATTTAAGAAGTTGTTGCATTGCTGTGTCTTGTTCCAGTGATTTAAAGGCAGCACCAAGGTAATTGTAATTGTTGTTTATTTAATTTAGTGTGTCTATCGCGTGTTTTAGCACTCGTAACATTTTCGCTTAAGACTTTGTCACGAATTTTGTTTTATTTTCTTGAAACTTTGCTTAGAAAGTATTTAGTTCAGTGTTATAGCTGTTAGCCATGTATTTTAGCGCTTTCTTTAACGTTTTTGTATCTTTTTGTAAGAATTCTGTAATTTTGGAGCGTAACAAATTATTTTATTAGTCGCGTAATCTTACCGTAATTCGTGTGTCCTTTTTTTCAGTTCCCACGGTGTTAAAGGCATTACAAGAATAAAGCCTTATTTAAACATCAGTCGGAGGATTGTGTTCTTTTTATTCGCTAGAGCAATAATGTCCAATAATTTGAGGGGATTGACATACTCACCACAAACCACACAGAGAGCAAATTCCCAATCTTTATTGAGTTATTAACAAATAGACAAAAGAGTAAATGTATTTTCCGCCGTTTTGGAATAAAGTGTATTCTAACACTTGATCGTAATTTCTTATGTAAAGTGAACATAAAAATCCCATCTACGTCCTCCTGTAGTGTAGTTTGTTCAGTGTCAGTGTTTCAGTCGATAGTCTTCCTTTTGTTTTCCAAAAGGCCTCAAATTTACGCATTATTTTTTTCCCATTCGCACGGGATTGTCTCAGTTGTCTCTGAAGGAAACGTGCAGGAAGCGAGAGTTTAGGGTACGAAAAGCGGGAAGTTCGCACCTCCCCCCCCCCCCCCCTCAACTCCCGTATTCCCACAGGGGTGAAACAGTTTTGCACTGTGCATCACATGTCCGGGGATAAAAGCAGTGCCACTGCAGAGATTACTGCAACACGCATAGTGGTGCACTGCCATGGCCAAAGTTATCTCGAAACCATTTTCACATTCCACATCTTCCTCTATCACTATCTCTTAGTCCGCGAGGAGGCTTCTTTTTCCTCTATCACAATTCTTCCAACAAGAAAAAAAACTTGCGGGTGTGATATTTCCGCGAGGCTATTTCTCTACTCTCGCGCGCACTTTTCATCTCTCTTCACTGGTCAGCGACCCAGGAAGAAAAACCGGGAACGCTTGCAATCCGGTTTGCATTTACTTGAGATAAGTGGTGATGAACTCCTCCGGGGACATATTTTGTGGAGTTCCATTTGCCTTCTTTGTTGGGGTTTGCGGTGGTTTTGGTAACAGAGCTTTTCGTGAAATCTCAATTCTTCCGGTGCGCTCGTCTTTTCCAAGGTATTTGACATCTACTTTATCGCCCACTCTCATTTGTAATTCTTTCGGATTAAAAACCTGAAGAATGTGAAAGAATAAGAATATGTTAATCACATTCACAGAAAATACCAGTGAGGGAAAAAGGTTGCGTTGTAAAGTGGGGACGGGGACTTGAAAAGAGATAAAGGTACAGGAATATATTTTACCCTGGGGACAAGAGGTTCTGTCGCGTGCTCTCGTGGAGCAGTTGTCGGCCGTAGGGTTGTGCAAGAAACGCCTCTGGGCCCGGTTTCATAAAGAAACGTAATATTAAGTGGGAATTTCTGCAACTGTTCCCTGTTTTCCCGAGGATTTTTTCGCACCTTCATTGTGTTTGCTATACTCTTTAATCCGCCTTCGGCCGATTTATCCATAACAGCGAGCAAGAGAATCCTTCGGAACACAGGAAATGGTTACAGAAATTCACACTTAAACTTAAGTTGCTTTATGCAACTGGGCCCTGGTACCTAGAGTAACAGACGCACAAGACAGACCCCAAAAAGGGTAGACTGCAAAACAGTCGTTTTTTCTGCGTTGGTCCGTGGAAACCCGCGGTCTTCGAGCGAAAGGTCTGGAGCGAGCGTAAAATAGACGAGTGAGTCTGGGGAGAGATGCTAAAGGAAGATCAAGTATGAAATTATGAATATATGAAATTCACATATTTGAACTGCAGAATGAAGAAATAAATGTAAAGAAGATCCTCGCAGTTATTGACGCAACTTATGCAGTTGCGAAAAGAAAGCCTGAAAAAGTCAGGCTTGCCGGGATTCGAACCCTGACCTCTGCGATACCGGTGCAGCGCTCTAACCAATTGAGCTAACAAGCCAACTGGGAGCTGGTCATTAAATTGGTTCGTAATATACCCAGGAAAGATGAAGATGAAATTATGAATATATGAAATTCACATATTTGAACTGCAGAATGAAGAAATATACAGATATACAGAAGTGTCCAATTCAGTCATCTTGTCCGCCTTGAAGAGGTGTCCATCTCAGAGGAAGATGAGGTAAGGGCTAACAGGGACCGACACAATTCATTCAGAAGCCAGCAAGATATTTCTTACCTTCATGTGAGCCATTTCTGACACGTGTAGAAGCACAGTCGGCGTGTTGGGTAACAGTTCCACCATCACACCATAATCCCTGGCAAAAATAGAACAAACGTCAGTGAGGGACATGGAGAAGGAGAGCAGTAGTAAAGTCATGTTTTCTCGGTGTTCTTTGGCAAGACACGTGGTTCTCACAGAGCCTCTCTCCCTAGGTTGGCCTGGTTTAAAAGAAATCAACAAAAGAAGAATTTGTCGTGAAGGAAGATCCACCCAAGAAAATTTGGCCACGAAGCCTTTTTTACATTTCTGGGTGATTCGTGAAAAAGAAGATTACGGAATTTGTCTACCAAAATGACAACAGTAGTAAGGTATCCATTGCAAAGTGACCGCTTAGTACAGGTGGAGGCAATAAAATTAATATAACTCGTTTGTACTTTTTAGAAGGCGACCGCGACCACGTAATAGAGGTTACCGTTCACCGAGGACAAATTTACAGTGAATAAGGTAGAGTTGTCAGTGACTTTTTTAACAGACCACTATATATATCCAGGGCTGCTCAATACAGGCTTGACTGTTAATTTACAAGCTAAGAAAATGAAGTTAAAGTTGAAGCTAATCCTGGACCCAACAGCAGGCTGATGAGCCATTAAACAACTATGTGACTGACCTCACATCAACAATGTTTGCAGTGTATTTCTCTCCAACCTCAAGGCACTCTGTCCAGTCCTAACAACACCAGATTATTGTTAGAAGTAAACTAAAGACTTTAAGCCGAAGGTACTTTGCATTTGCTTTGGTTTTGGTTTCCTACGTTGTGATTGGTTTAAAAATGTCGCGCCAATTTCTCAACCTATCACAGGTAAAACCAAAAACCAATCGTGTTTTGTTCGCACACATTTTCCCACGCTTGACGCTGTTTAAAAGTATTTGCTTCGATTTCTGATTGGTTCATTATGTAGTTTGTATGTGCTGTGTTTGATCACTAAATAACTTGGTTATGGTTTGATACTCAGTTGAAAACTGCTCTAACAACTGATTCTTGATTACTTACTAAGATTACGGTGAAAGGCCATAGCATTATTTTTCTTGATTTTTTCGCAAGCGCTTAATGGTTACCCACACATCTAAATAGAGTTTTCACACTTTGGTAAAATTTTCGTTCGTCCTCAGCCACTCGCTTTCTCGGATTTAGGATGCTTAATGAAAGATGAGTAATGGGGAGTCAGTGAAAACAAGCGCTAGCGCTCAGCGCTCGTTCACAAGGATACCAAATGTATGGAGAACAGCAAAGGGAATTTCTATAGTGATGCTGGGGCTAAAAGGGCTGAGATGAATCCTAAGTATTGCATCGACAATAGGCTTCTACCGTAAAATCCCGGTTTTAAGCCCTCCCCCGCCCCCCTCCTTTTCTCCTCCTCACATAAGCCCAACCTGGCAACAAAACATCATTTCGGTTATACCAGGGCTTATCAGCGAAATTTTAGAGAATGTCGCAACAATACTTTAGACACATCTTAACCTAGAGGACCTTAATGAATTCGACGACAGGCTACCTCTTCTCTTGTAAGTTCACTGATCTTTTCCACTGTTTCCTGAAGAACTTGAGAGTTTGGAGCAAACACTTGGAACTGCTCTTCTTCAATTCGACTTATGGTTGCGCCTAAATACAAAACGTCAGTTGACAAAATATAAGTTCTAATCTCTTTGAACGACCTTCCTTATAAGTGACCACTTCTCTTAGGCGAACGCCTTTTGAAATCCCGTTTCAATCAGGATTGAAACGAAGGACGACTCGTCGAAAGCGACCATCTCTGTGAATAACCTTTGAATCAGTTCTCAGTCGAACACTAAATACAGTATTTAATTGAAAAAAGGATTCAAACAGGATTTAGCTGTGTTAACATAGTTCTCATTTGCTAACGTTTGTTCTATCTTTACTTAGCACTGTAATTGGTTCAACGACCCGGGCAACTTGGTATATAGGCTCATAATCCACCACTCCTCATGTCAGCGACAAAACGTGAGTCGGTGTGGAGACATGGGCTCCAACACGTTGCGAGCGTAAGAGATTCAGCGAGAGCGCATGGCAATGAGCGTCCAAACAATAGCGACAGTTTCAACTCTAACCGACTCCCTGAACAAACATTTGACCAGAGACGGATTTTTCAAGAGCGCACGAGAGTTTCACGCAAAACTAAAGCGAGAGTTTTAACTTGCGTTAGGTCTCGGTGACTTGTGTCCTTGTCCCGGGCTCTAAGAGCACAATTAGCTTTTTCGCCATTTGCAAGTTTTTGCTCTACGTTGTGTTACTTACGGCTGATGTGATTGGAAGATATGATTGCATTGCGTTTGGAAATCTACTAATCTAATGAAGTGCACAAACATATTTGCCGATTTCTCAACACGAAGCTCGTCATCTTCACCGTATGTTACCTAATAAACAGGAGCTGAGAATAGGAAACTCTAACCTGTCTCTTCCTGTAGATTTCTGATCGTCAAACCTCCAGCTCCCAGCAGCTTTTTGCTTTTCGCTTGAGGGACAAATACGTTTGCTAGATGAGAAAAGAAATCAAGTCAGTCACAAGACAAATAATCTTACTAATAAATCGGGGCACACGCATCAAAAATCATCGCAGGCTACCCTACGACCCATTCGACTCCGACCCATTTCGGCTACCCTACGACCCAGACCCATTCCACAACGCATTCAACACTGGTGTCAAACCTGAAGTCACGTAATGCGGCTGTAACTTTTTATCCAAAAGTTTGACCATTCAGATGAAAGCTATTGAGCAGTACTTTCCGATAGTACCAGTGTTTATTATGCTGTAAAAGGTGGTATTAATTGTTGAGTCTGCAGACGAAATCCTAAAGTGTGACCATTTAAATGAAAGCTACTGAGCAGTACTTTCCTGTGGTGCTGTTTATTATGCTGTACAAGGTGATTCTAACTTTTAAGTCTGTGGATGAAATCCTAAAGTGTGTCCATTCAAATGAGAGCTATTGAGCAGTACCTTCAAACGAAGCTCTAATTTTTTTATTTTCAAATGAACGCTCTTCAGAAACACGTTCCTGTGGTGTTATTCATATTTCAGTTTTGAATATCAGCTCTCTCGTGGTTGAAAGTGTTTAAATTACCTAACGGTAGTGTAGCACCTCTCAAAAGCTTGTATTTTCATTGGACCGCTATATGTAGCAGCTCTATTGTTTTTACGCCTCGTTCTTTGTTTATTTTGTTTTTTCTGTTGTTTAGCGGACCAATCGTGGAAGACCTTACGAAAGCTGCTACACCACCCTTACCTAACGCTGGTGTGTTTTCTTTGGGGGTTTCTCTGGGCTCGCTTTGGCATTCTTCAATAACATCCAAAACTTTCATCCGATCCTCTGCAAATAGAAGCAAACAAACAAAAATGGAAATAAAAGCGCTTTACAGGAAATTGTATTCAGTTTGATAATTTAGTTAATCGTTTGTGTCGCAATTTAGTCACTTTGATGTGTATCGCGACGTTTCAACTGTTATCTGCTGGTCTTCATCAGGCAATGATGTCGACTGGCTGTGTGTCATAATGAAAAGCACCGTGGTTGTTTGTGATTGGTGTATTTTGACCCTCATTGCAACCTCGTTCCCAGGGTGGGGAAATGAAACATCCTGGGAACGAGGTTGTCCTCATTCTTCTGCCTACACGCTGTTCCCCCAGAATTCCGATGAGTACCACAGCGGACCAACAAAAAAAGTGGCTAAATCGTGAGACAAACGTTTAACTAAGCTATCATTTCAAACCACGATGAATAACATCTTTCATATCTTCAGTTTTTACAATTCTCCGATGAGAGTCAAACCCATAACCGTCCGCACACGATTCAGATGCTCTAACCACTGAGCGAAAAGCAAGCTCACGGTGAGTTAGGTTATTTGTTTAGGTTCGTATGGGAACCTGTACATTGCAAGAAATAATAACAAGACAATGACACGCTTTGAACCTTGCCGAAACTGAATGTGTAAGGAACCGCGCGAGGACAAGTGAGCCGTTCATGAAAGTGTACTCGTCATAAACGTCTTCCCTACCCTACCCTCCCTGGTAGCCATAAGTACCTGTCGCTTTATGTACTGCTTGTTCCACAATATGTAGCGGAAGTCCTGGAATCTTGAAGTCAGCCTGTCACGGCAAAACAAAGGCATCTTAATGAAGTAGTCACTTAACCCACGTCTATTATGTATAGACAACGTGGCCCAGAGGAACGTTTTTTGAAAGTCTTCCGAACTTCAAAGTTTCAGGCCCGGGAGTTCTCTGTCGTCTTCGAACTGAGGAAGCTATTATCAAGGATTCCAGGATTCTCAAGGAACCAAATTTTTGAATTTGCCTTTAGAAAACAGACAAGTTATCACTGAAAACATTTGAGAAATAACCAAAACGTTCAAATCTCAGACTTGTAACGGGCGACTTAACATGTCCGGTAATTCCGTTATCAGGAGTTTTGAGAATCCGAGCTCCCTGGGTCTAAATCTTCCCCTCTGACCCGTCTTGCGAGGAGTAACGAAACAATGGACAGAGTAAAAAGCTTGTTTTGATTCGTCTAGGAGAGTTTGTGATTAAAGTACAGACGCGCGAAAGACGTAAATATTATGAGCCGCACAGTTCTGCACGTGCAAATCGTCGGTAGGAAGATTTTTAAAACATTTCTAATTTTGTGCGGGACAACCAATATCAAAACAATGTATAAAACAAATAGATTCCACTTGGCTGTGCATGTGTACTGTAATAACGCACGGACGACGTCAAAACGTAGTCAGAACAAGAACATCAGTCACGCTACTCGCCCGCGCTTGTGGCGTACTTCTTTGTTCTTACCACGTTTTGACGTCATCTGTGCGTCATCAGGGTACACACGCAAAGTTCAGTCTTCAAAGGTATGTGAACCCATGTCCTTTGCAATACTGATGTTAACTTTCTACCACTTGAACTATGGAGCCACTGACAGTGGTCGATGGTAATCCATAGTGCACACATCTATATGGTTAGGTCTTTCTCGTGTTCCTCTAGATTTTCTCTAGGTTATTTAGTTTGATTCATCCTGAGAAAGTGACATTTCCAAATCTCTGTCTGACCCTTTACAAAGGGACGGACGTGGCGGAGTTAATTTGGAATATAACGGTTTCCTATCCCGGCCTACCTGCAAGGCAGTTATTCCTTCTCTGCTTCCAGCAAGTTTGAAGTCCATATCACCCATAAAGTCCTCAATACCCTGTCAATAAAGTGTATTTACTAAGAATTACCTTATACAACACTCCATGGAACTCTATGTTGAACGGAACTCTACTTAGACATCTACAACAGGTGCTTGATCTACTCATTCTGATTGGATAAAAAAGCAAAAACCTCAAAGATAAAAACTTCGCTAAAAGAGACACCTCCTTAAGACAGACACTTCCCCAGATGGGCACTTCATTAAAACGGACATGTAAGAAATTTCAGTCCCTGCCATACTTCGGTCCTTTACTTTATCTTCCTCCAACATGATTGGCACCTTACATATTAAGACACACCCTGACTCTAAGATAATGGACAGCTCACTAAGACGGACAGTTGAGCCCTGGCCTTTCAGGCTTACAGAGAGTTAACAATCTCTGATGAATCTCGGTTGAACGTCACGATCAAGCGACAAGGTGAAGCTTACCAGAATATCAGTCATCAGTCGATACTGCTCAATATCTGGTTTATCCGGGTCCTCTGCATCACTACTGGTTACTAATCCACAGGCAACCCCTCCCACTGGTCGACTGATTGGTATCCCTGTGATAGGACAAAACGTTCAAAGGTAACCACTCCTGCCAACCACAACAGACACTTACAACCCAGTCAACCAATCAGAACTTGAAGCAAAGACATGTGACTGGCAGTTGAGCTCACTAAAGGATGTGATGCCATTGGTTATGGTTTTAGTTCTTACTGGCCGGCAAAGTGACACGAGATTTTTCCACACCAACCAAACAGCACAAAGAAGAAAAACCAAATCAAATGTGAACTGCTTTCGACCCTCAACTGAAAACCGCTCTACATGAAATGAAATCGGAAACTACTGCTTAAAATGAAAAAGTCCACCTTAATACGACTGCAAAGAGCACCAAAATATAAGCGACACCGGCAAAACATTGGCGTTTGTTAATACGTCCTCACATAGAGGCAAAGATATGCCAAAGACAGTTTCAATTTTTTTCCTTTTTTTTTCATGTTCTTCAGTTTTCAATATTTCTGTACCACCATACAAACACCCGCCAACATTTCAAAATTCACTGACTGATGTGTCTTGGTCCATATACAAGTTAAAAGATTTGATCAGTAATTTTGTGGTGATCTTCCTAACATTGTCGATGATTTTTCTCGCCAGACCGCTTTTTAAAGTCCAGAAAAAATCCAAGGTAGTCTTGGAACAATCGACACTATTCTGTGTGTTTAACGATTGAAGGAAGTAATACCTGCGTCCAACAACGCTAAGCTTCCTGCACAAGCAGTTGCTATAGACGATGAACCTGTAAACACAAGCAAATTAATTAGCAGTGCCTTATCCAAAATGCCAGCCACAAATACAAGCAGCTTAAAATTAAGCTGAAGCGTTAGAAAAAACAATATCAGGACTGGAAAAGCAGCTTTTCTTTTGCACTGAGTCTTACCATAGTTAATAAAAGAATCTGGTTATGAAGCTCAGCAAAGTCCTTTGTTTTATGTTTTTGTTACCGTTTTTCGCCTTGACCGTGCATAAACAGCAGCAGGTTTTGAATTTTGCATGAGCAACTAACCAATAAAAGTGTCTCTGTTAAGTTATTCAGCTGCCATAGTTTCCGAACGTAAAACAAAAGGTTGTGCACGGTCGTGGCACTTTCAACATAAATTGCAGCACCTTTGTTATGTCCTTTGAAACTTGCAAGGTTTCATAACCAGTCCTTCGAGCAACTATGGTCTTACGAAGTTTCAAGAGAATTAAAATGAAAAATTTACAGACATTTGATTAACTGATGGGGGTGTAACTACTAGTCATATTGATGTCTGTAGATGTGGCTCGTTTCTTTAAAAACGATGTGGTACATTCATTAAAAAATTATGTTATTAAGTCACATTCACACTAATGAAAACCTTGAAATAATGGTCCACTTTGATTCAAAGGCACCACACTGGTACAGTGAAACAATTACTAAGTGTCTATGCCCACAGATGGCCAGGACGGAAATGGATTACAGCTTGAAAACGTTAGGAAAACGTGTTCAAGTTCTGCAGTTGAGTCTTGTAAAAATCGATGAAAACTCATTATGGTTTGCCATTGTTGCGAGTACTTACTTGACATACCTCTTGGTGTTCTAGAAGCATTTAACCCTTTCAGCTCCGAGATAAAAATGCATATTCTCCTTACTGTTCTCCATACATTTCTTATGGAACTAGTAAGGAGAATTTGTCTAAATATCAAGACATCTTATCCTTGCTGACCACTTTCTTTATTCTCATCACTTGTATGTTTGAACAAGTAGTAATAATGTAAAGAGAAATTTCATTTTCGTCACTGTTAGTGCTTAAAGGGTTAGTGGTTAAAGGTCTAGTACAGCTTTCACAAAACGCCAGCCAAATCATCATGTCATAGTCCCTTTAACGGTCCTTTAAGGACCCTTTACATAGGCATTTTTGATGCGATTTTAACAGCGATTTTAAGCACGAGTTTAAATCGCCTGTGTAAACCGCCGGTGATTTTCAATAAAAATAACAATCCCTGATAAAACGTTTCTTCTATTATTCACTTACCATTTGATTCTAGTACTTGTGAAGTAAGTCTTATGGCAAATGGATAATCCTTTGGAACAACTGGTTCTAGCGCTTTTTCTGCAAGGTTTCCTAAATCGATTGAAAAATGTTTCAGCATATTTTCGTTTACATATGGTTTTAACTTGGTGTGAAAATTGCCTTACATAAAATGGTGCGACTAACACATAGGGCTACAACGATACACCGATGCGATATTCTTTCCCACGATACGAATACAGGGCTAAAAATTAACTTCAGTGCTTGGTCGCCACTCGGGCCAGTATCCCTGAATTCTTAGTCGCCCAGGCCAAAATAAAGTAGCCCTCGAATTTCCTCTACTAACACAAAACAATTTAAATCATTTTTGCTCGAATAAACGCCTCATGGCTGTTTGAGCCCGTGTTTTTAGTAGGGTGTTCGACTGAAACGCCAAAAGAAATTTGCTTGATCTTTAGTTAACTTTGTCTTGAATGCTCACATTTGCCAATGTGCTGTCGAGAAATTGGTAAAATTGTTATAACAATAAAAACTCTGTTCAGTCCGTGTTGGGGATCATTCGTCTCGTTCTTGTTTGCTATTTTCTTCACTTACAGGTTCTGACTTGGTCCTTAAACTTCTAAAGAAAAACTGGACCATTATTTTCCAAATATGGACAAAACGATCTTGTCAACATCTATAAACTTCAGTATCACGATTCCCAGTTTCTTTCGATTGCTTTTGAATTCAGGTGAAAAGTAAGTCTATTATGAAATTATAAATATATGAAATTCATATATTTGAACTGCGGAATGAAGAAATAAATGTAAAGAAGATCCTCGCAGTTATTAAAGCAACTTATGCAGTTGCGAAAAGAAAGCCTGAAAAAATCAGGCTTGCCGGGATTCGAACCCTGACCTCTGCGATACCGGTGCAGCACTCTAACCAATTGAGCTAACAAGCCAACTGGGAGCTGGTCATTTAATTGGTTCGTAATATACCCGGGAAAGATGAAGATGAAATTATAAATATATGAAATTCATATATTTGAACTGCGGAATGAGGAAATAAAATGTAAAGAAGATCCTCGCAGTTATTAACGCAACTAACGCAACTTACGCAGCTTTTTTTTTTTCAGGCTTTCTTTTCGCAACTGCATAAGTTGCGTTAATAACTGCGAGGATCTTCTTTACATTTATTAAGTCTATTATATCGAGCAGGATCGAGCAATTTTGCCGATATTCATGTTTGAAAACGTACCGCATTGAACTCTGGGTATGTCTGGATTCTCGTGTTAGTAAAATCAAAATGGCGTCTACGTATCGGAGCGCGGTCTAAAAGCTCGATCACGAACGACTTTGAATTTTGTGCTTTAAAACTAAACCTTTACTACAATTGATGAACTTAGAGTCGAGGAAAGAAAAGAAAGGTACTTCAATGAAAGAACATTTTATTCTATTGTTATTGCTACTCTTTTCGTACTTCTCAAATCGTAGTCGCCCTTCGGGCGATCGAACCTCAACTTTTAGTCGCCCTGGACACTTTTTAATCGCCACGGGCGACCGTGCGACCGCCAAGTTTTAACCCTGCGAATATCGAGATTTGAACAAGATATCGCGATATTACGATACAATAAAATATGTTACATCAATTAACATTAATTTGTGAAATCACTATCTTTAGTGTTCCTTGCCCAAGCTCTGCATTTTAGCTTTTATGTTGTGTCGTTACTATGTTAAATTTGTTATTATGGAAATGACCTATTTGAAAGCACTCTAAGAGACTAGTTTTGTCGCGCACAGTAATGTATCGTATCGTGTATCGTATCGTCGCCCTTGTATCGATATACGTATCGTATCGTTGGAAAATATACGTTGCAGCCCAACCAACACACTCAACTGAATCCTCACCGTGACCAACCTCTCGTCGATTGAATCCGCCTACCCGGCCTGTTTCATTTACGCAAAATGGGGGAAACTAAAAAAAAAGTAAACAGATATAATGAAACATCTATGAGGCAAAAGCCATTAATGGCAACTCTGGATATTACTAATTGAATTACAAGTCTGAGAAAACACAACATTTAAAAATCTTTTAGACATGGTCGGTGGAACAACTGCCATCGTCACTATGAAATAAGGTACAGAATTGTCTAAAAGTTAGCGGGAAGTTCGAGTTACAGAAGTCAACTGTAAGCTATGATAACGACGAAACTTTACTAGTCTGTTAGACAACGTAACTACAAATTGGCTTATAACATTGCCTTTACGTGTAGTTAATAAGTATCGCAAAGCACAAAAACGTACCTCATAATGGAGTATAAATGGTTTTTCTCTTCCATCACTGTTAAAGGTTGAAAACAAGAAAGGGAGAACAAGCGTCAAAAAGAAAGAATATTACCAAAATACCAAAGGCGGATCACTCAATTTTTAAAACCCTAACTCCTGTTTCTATTTCAGGTCGCTTTTGTATTTTTAACACTATAACGCCAAAATTCATATGTTATTTCGAGCAAAACCACAATCAAAGGTAGTAAACTGGGAGTAAAAGGAAACATTAAAATTAACAATGAATAACTCATACCCCACTCCCTCTGTTGCGGCATCAGACTGTTTTGCTGAACGAAGAGATCCAATTGTTGCTGTACAGAACACCTTAGGAAAGATTAAAATATTTACAGATATTACAGATATGGAAATACAGAAAGGATAACAAACTACACTCCTGCTATCTCAGCCATACAAAAGAAACACAAAATTGTCGGGAGGAGGCGGGAGCTCCAGGTAGCATAGAGTAAATAATTTCACAACACCATCCTGAATTTAGTGAGCTGAAGTTAGGCTTAAAAAACACTTTTTACACCTCAACTGATGGCCAAATCTGATTTGAATTGTGGCTTACAAAAAGGATTGTTTTGTCTTATGGCAGCTTCGATCATTCAGCCACGTTTTTCTCCAGATATGTGGTTTTGATACCAAGACATAAGCCAAAAATGCAATGTACCAGTGCTAGCGACTGACCTTGACCTTTCTCTGCTCCTATAGTTTAAAATAAGAGTGCTCGACTCTTTATTTTCATGTATCAAGGAAAAGATACTTGTACATTGTACCCAAAAAAACTTTCGGTAGTTCTATTTTTATGTGAAGTCGGGGCTGCCACTTAAAGAAAGCAAGATTGGTTTTGGTGGTTAACTAAGGAGACAACACAGAGTAGACCAATATTCATATTGTGCCCAAAAGGTAAGAAACGTTCCCTGGCAAAATTCACATTCCGTTTGAGATTAGACATTCAAAGAATCACATAAAGAAATTGTTCAGCGATAATTAAATTCTGGGGCTAAACTTAATTAGCTGTTAGCATGATGATAAAAGTTGTCCATGGTATTTCTGCAGTGCATGTGTATAACGCTAACCTGTGTCTCTCCTCTTTGAAATAAAGCCGAACCATGAAGGGTTTTAAACAAGTCCACCTCGCAATGGATGGGTCGAAGAGCATCAAACGGACGTCCGTCACATCTGACAAAACAAAAGCAAAGCAAATCTTCAGGCTAATTTGCGATTAAAATTAGACTCTCCTGTTCTCGAAACCCGGATATGTCGCACCTGAAACCGGGTCCGAGCATGTGCTTTAATGTAACACTGTTATTTTACCCGATTATCTCCAATATCACACGTTAACTCGAACCAAATCTGCTTCCCCACGTTACACCACGTTAACTCGAACTAAATCTGCTTCCCCCAGAGAAAATTTTCCCATATCTTTACCCCTGATATTTCGAATGAACAGCGAAGAGAGGAGCACATCTCAAAACTGGGGATATTAATGTGAGACGAGATGCATAAAACTAAAATGCCGTTGCTTTTTTAGTTGTTCTTGTCAATCTTGTAAGGGATTGCCAAATCCTGTTTGAGGTTTTCCACAGTTTTACTACAACAGTCCTCGTATTTTTTTTACTGAAAACTTATTAAAGTTAAAGTAATAAACATAGCCCGGGAGGGTACTCCCTAAAGTGGGTTATGTGGGGAGGCTGCACCCAAAAGGGGTGCCTTTTTCAAGCTCGCAGTATACTAAAGAGTAGGAAACATTGTCATTTTAGTACACGAAAGGGTCACAAAATTGACTGCAAAGTGGAAGAGATGGTGGCTAAGGCGAAGTACTGATGGACTGATGGAAGGGTGCCAGATTTTGACAGAAGTGACAACGCAAAACACATAAAAGCTTGCACCCTTTGAGCAACTGAACCAGAATGACTGAAAGCCCGGGATAAATGTGGAGATTATAGGAAATTCTATTGTTTTGGCTTATCCTTGAGGTATAAGAAAGGGGTGCAATTTTGCTCTAGGTATATGAAAGGGGTGCCATTTTAGTAAAAATTAGTATTATTAAAGGAGAAGGTTTTAAACGTCCGGGCGGAGCCTCCCCGTATAGAACTTTATTGAGTACCCCCCTCCCAGGAAACTTAGCAAGGCAAATCAAGAGATGCCTTGTTTTCAAACTTCAGACAACTTATGAACTGTGTTAGTGTGGACATTTTAATCTTCGTTACTCTTATGACAAACTACGACAGAGTGGTAGATATTGAAAAAACTGTTAGCTGCTAATAAATGCAAGAAAATTACATGTGATACAGTGTATTGACATTTTATTAGTACCGATTTAGTACACCATCTTCATTATCTCTAATCCCCCTTATCTCGAACCGGTTCCCTGGTCCCCAGGAGGTTCAAAATAACAGGACTCCACGGTATCTGTTTGAGATCAGAGTATTTTTCACTGCATTTTTAAAGGTACTGTACAACACTTGTACTACTGAACAAAAAAATGAAGTTGTTGAATTTGATGTCTGACAAAAACATCACTAGTGAGGGATGAAGCCAAAACATGTTGCAAGTTTTGACACCCTTATTACCTTTGAGCTTTTTCCAGAATGTTTCTTCTAAAAACTGATTTAGTTACTGCAAGTATTGCATCCTCTATCAGCTGTACAGAAACATCTGGAAACTGCCCTGTTGATCATAATAAACAAATAAATTAATTCAATCTGACGGTGATCTACGTTTGGCCTCTCCGAACTCAGGTAGTGCAGCGGTCATTAAACACTCATGATTACGACCAATGTCATTTTCTCTAAACTTTAAGTCTGAATACTCTAACAAGTTAAATTTTGACATTTATATCATTTACCTTGAATGGCAGGAAAGCATGCATCCCTAGTTGCAAACATTTCCCTATCACGTTCTTGCTGAAGAAAAAAAAAATAGTATGAAACTCAAAGACTGGTCCATAAAGAAAACAGGTACAGGGTGTATGTAAGGCCCAATATTTGCTTCGACATTCACTGAACGGCATTTAGATGAACCAAATGGCGAGATGTAGTTTGAACAAGTCTTTCAACATACAACAAACATTGAAAGCGCATGTTGAAACAAATTTCAGTAGGTTTTAATTTAATTTTGCTTCAGTACCCATTCAGTATTTTAACACGATTCGACAACGTTTAAAGAACTGTTAAAATGTTTTCAACATTTTCCTTATTAATTAAAAATTGTTGAAGGAAGTTGATATGAATATATTTTTGCACACTTTTCCTCATGATATAATCACCATTTCACTAAAATAACAGAACTTGTGAATAAGACCAGATTCCATTGTCATGACTTCAGAGCTCAAATGGTAGAGGAGTAGTGTTTTCAATACCATCACAATGGCCATGGGCTCAGATCCTACTTTCAACTGGTATAGAGCAACATAGAAGACTGAAAACTGCAGTGTCCAAAACCACAAATTTACGCAAACATACAAATCTTATCAAGAAATAACCAAGACTGTTTAATTAAGTGATTAAGGCTTTGATAGGTTTTAGGTTTAGAAACTGAAGTCTATCTATTGAACAATGACATTCACAGCAAATTTTCTTGGAAAAATTGTTGTGGTCATGAATCAAAAGTATGTCAGGTTTGTATTTTATTGTAGATGACGAATAAAACAGGCTGTATGTCAAGCTACAACTTTTATACTGTACCCCAGTTCACACTGCCAGTTGAAAGTGAAATTGAATGATATGTTACTAACAATATAATAATTTTATTACAATCTATAGGACACAATATATTTAAATAGAATCCAACAACAAAACTTTATGACATACAATGAAATAGAATGACATGCTAGTGCCACACCTTTGAGTAACTGAAGTTTGAAAATACTTCATCCAGTCTATCAACTAGAAAACTGTAGAAAAGAAAACAGCAAATGAAGTTAACTGTGATTGACTATTAAATTTCAATCAATTTCAGAAAAATACCTGCATTTCATGCATCACTTGTTTTGGCTAAAATTGCCAGTTACCCCCCTCTTGCACAAAACTTTAAAATGATGTGTTGATGTCATATTTTGATCATTATTGGGAATCAACATTAGAAAAGACCATAAATTAAGAATTAGATTTAAGGTAAAGGTAAAGCTGCACTCCAGGCCTACACTCCGGCATAACAATAACATAAACATGACATAAACTTTATTTATACTCAAATTTAAGAGTAGCATGGAAATGCTAATATCTTTGAGCAAAACTAATAGCTAAACAAAGATACAAAATAAATTAAAAGGATTCCTAAGAATACTGTCATAAGACATAATTAATTTTAATTATGGAATAGATTAAACTCTACAGTGGTCCTGTAATTATGGGCGAGTGCATAGAGCAGTTTTCAATTGAGTGTCGAAAGTAATGTTGTGTTTGCTTTGGTTTTGCATTACTAGGCTCTCTGATTGGTTAAAAAAACTCGCGCCACTTTCTCAACCAATCAGGCGTAAAACCAAAACCAATCGTGACTTGCTCGCACGCGTTTTCCAGCGCTTAGCGCCAATTGCTTGTATTTGATTTGATTTCTGATTGGTTCATTTTGTGTTTTGTTCCTGTTGTGATTGGTCAGAGTAATTGCTTTGGTTTTGGTTTTACGACACTCATTTGAAAACCGCTCTATTTCCAGCATTTGGGTGCTAAGTAACTGAAAGAATGAAGGCCATAAGATGTTGTACAATGTATTTACTTTAGGGATGGACAAAATATCACTGCCTGTCAAAGAATAGGTGCTGGAGTGCAGACTAAACATTTCCTTCAGGTACCCTGGATATTATTTTGTCAACACGAAGACATTTTGATACATTCAAATACAGCAAGAATTGGGTTCTTCTTGTTGCTTCATGTGAAGAGACAATGAGTACCCCTACTTCCCACTGGATAAGAATCCAATGCTAATTCCTTGCAGGGATACCCCTCCAGCCTTTTCTTCGGCAGCACCCATTGATACACCAGGGTAGAGACTGAGACAATGTGGAGTAACAGAGTCACCAGAACCACAAAAAAAGGATTGGGAACTGGAGAAGAAGAGAGACAAAACTGGGAGAAAATGAAATGAAATTTTTATTTTGTAAAATAGTGAAAAGTGGAAGAAAGAGCAAGATCATTTCAAATTACCTTTTCACTGCCTCTAGTACCTCAACAGGAGTGGCAAGCACTGTGAATGACCTCTTAACAGTTCCAGCTTGTCTCTGTAGTTCACACAAGGCCTGGATAATTGGTTGGCACTAAAACAGGACCACAAACCACACAAGTCAATTCATGAACATTGCCAGCTCATGGGACATTCGGTGGATTCCAGCAAAATAAAAGTTCTCACCACGGAAAGCAACACATTCAAACGCTGCATAAGGGAAGTAACTGGGAGGCCCTCTTTGAATAGAGACAATGGCTTCGAATTAGCCAACGTTTATAACACTATTTTAGGCCCCCCGAGACCCTAGTGAAGTGATAAAACCCTTCTTAACACTCACATTTTTATTGTGGCTGATGAAGTTCGGTTGGTCCGAACAAAATATTCCATTTTAACAGTTTAAAACTATTAATTTTATTGCGCTCTGAGTCAGGAAAATATTTTATTGCTTTTTAAAATCATGTTTCCAGAGCAGGAAAACAATATTTTTGATTCCAAACAAGTCAATTATTTATTATTGATTAAAAATTCGGAAATCATCTTTGTCTGAGCAAGGGTAACACTTAAATGTCAATAAAAGAATAAATGACTCACAAAACTGTTACCCTCCACCCTCACAACACAGTAAATACACACTGAACTGGTAATGTTGTGCTGTTGTACTTTGACAAGCAATTATTAAATAAAAATGCCATAGTAGACACACCTCTCTAAAGGCAAATCTGAGTGCTTCACAGAATCTCTCTGAAGTCACTTCACTAGCAAATGCTTCTACCATGACTGAAATAAATAAAAATGGGGAGCCAACACAAGTATATGAGTATTTTTTCTCTTTAGACTTGCGGCCAAGATGGCATTTCAGTTATCTGTTATGCTTGGGAAACGAAAAACATTTTGGACAAACAACTTGTTTGAAATTGTTTATGGTTCAAAGCAAAGTTTGGGCCCGTTTCTTTTCAAACTTGGCTCTTTAAAAAATTTGACATGCTGTTTCTGGTTATGATATGTTTCTTTATCATGTGAATTCCAAAATGCAAGATGTAAACACTTACTTCAGCAAAGTTTACCCAATAAGACCAGACTACATTAATTTTTTACTTCACAAAGGGTGTTTTTTGTACTTTACCAACTTTCTTTTCACTGCAGGCAACAACAAGGTTCAAGCTGCTGGTGATAAGCTGTGTCCATGTTGGATTGACGACAAATTCTCCATCCACTTCTCCAACTCTTACCACGCCTAACACCAGAAATATTTAACAAACATTAATTATCAGCAGGAATAGAATACCGCATCTGGGTTCAAAGATTTGTCACAAAAATGTTTGACTCACCAACGGGACCATGCCATGGAATATCAGAAACAGCAAGTGCTGCAGAGGCTGAGAAATAAATTGACAGACAGTGGGACTGAGGTCAACCATCTACCCCATTGACTTTCTGAACATTTGTCTATAGGATTTACTGACTGTCTGACTCACTGACCTACTGACTAATGGCTGACTGCATAACTAATTTGTTTTCTGACCGTCAAATTAATGGACTGCCTGTCTATGCTGATGGTGTGACTGACACACTGTGCTTATTGTCCACCTCCTTTGACTAAGTAAGTCTGCAGAGACTGACTTACTAAATAAAGAGATTGACTGACTAGCTTTGTAGTGCTACTGTATGTCTGACTGACTGCCTGATTGACTAACTGACTGACTGACTGACTGACTGACTGACTGGCTTACTAAATGATGGACTCATTGATTCCTTTAAAAATAAAGCCCAGGCAATATTCTCCAATAACTTCTTAATTTTAACCTGTCTTCAGTGTTATTAATACTGACCCCCATTCATTGCAGTAATATCAGGATCCTGGAGTCCATCCGCAGCCCACAAACTACCAACTACCTGTTAAACCACAAAACACTCCCTAAATGTTAAGGAAATGGCATAGCTGAGGGAGAGTGGAATGTCAATATCTAATAATTCATGGACTGCAAACAAGCAAGCCTGACTATACAGTGTATTTAAATAAAACGTGTCCTATTGTTATTGGGAATCATTGCATTTACAGGGCTCGAGCCTAACGGTAGCCAACTAGTCACAGACTAGTAGGAATTCAGTTTTGGCTAGTAAGTTTTGTGCTTTCACTAGCCATTTTGGCTAGTGAAAATTTCAAAGCACTGAAGCACCGGATGAAAACCCAAACTAAAGATTACTTCTCACGATCAGATCCCAAAGGCAAATTGAGTGAGCAGAAACTGAAACTTCCCATAGAAATATCCCATAGAAGGATATCATAATGTTTGTATGATACTTGTTTTGTCCTCTCAACGTTTTTCCCTACTAATTCTTGTCTCAGATGGCAATGTTTTCTCTGTATTTCTATGTTCAAACGAAATTAGCTGTCTTCAAAACGTTTCACCACACGTTTCCTTGAAAGATCCATTAGTGCTTTCATATTAGATTTACCTACAGGTTAGTAGGTTCAGACAATTCTTTAGTCTTCTGTTATGGACTTTTTTCCATTAATTGCTACGTACATACAATAGTTTCTCTTCCCAGCATTTCTCTCTATGTAACGTCTTCACAACGTTTCTCCGTACGTAAGTACGTTCGTCTATTTATTAGTCTAGCCTTCTCAGCGTTTCTTTGTATGTTAGCACATTCACACGAAATTGTTCTAGTCTTTCTAAGGTTTTCAGTGTGTTAGTACATTCGTAGGATAAGTCGACACTGCTTAGCATTTCTCTGTACGTTAATACGTTCATACAGTACTAGTCTTGTCTTCACAATGTTTATCCGTATGTTAGTGCAATTTTAGTTGTCTCATTTACGTTTCTCCATAATTTATTGTATTGTAATTTATTTTGTTCAATAACGTTTCTCCCTCAGTTAGTAGTTGAGTATTTCATTAGTCTCTGTATCTTGGTATGTTGGTAGCGTTTCTCCCTATACTGTAGTGCATTAGCAACCAACGTGCTTGATATGACTTCTTTACGTTTCTCCATTCCTCCCCACACTTAGATATGCTTATAATTTACTAGTCTTCTCTTGTAGACATTTTTCAGTGCGTGAGTTGAGCGCTGTATCAGTCTTATCTTTTTCGTCTTTCTCCGTACCTTACAAAGTTTGTACAATGTTAGCCTTGTCTTCCCAACGTTTCTCCGTACAATGACATGTTCAAAATAGTATTAGATTACGCAAAAACTGTCTGGCTAGTGAAAATTTATTTTGGCTAGTGAAATGAAACCTCTCACAAAAAGTTAGTCTCATTAAGCTTATAATCATCAGTGTTCCTCAATAATTTGATTATTTCAAACCTTTGAGATAAGAATAAACAACTTTGAAATCACCCTAAAACAAAAAATAATCCTGTGACAATACTGCGAGTCAAGGATAGAAAGTCTTCACTCTATGCTTTAATAATATTTCAATTAAGGTTTTTCATTAGACCTCAGTTCATACCTGAGTATTACACGAATAACCTTTGGGAAACAAAGACCTCAGTGACCTGTCTGAAACAACCAAATGACAAAAATAGATTAATGAAGATTTATTATCCAATGCAGCTCTAGATCAAGGACCAGATTGTGTAGTTCCAGAAAATATCGATACTCCCCCATGCAAGGTTTTTTGTTTTGTACCCACCTCCCCCAAGAAATTCCAGTTTAGCTTCATAAGGGTACTTTGCTTTAAAATTTTGGCTTTTAAGACCCCCCCCCCCCCCCCCAAGGTATTTCCAATGACCTTCCATAGGGTGGGTATGGATTTTTTCTGGAACTACACATTGATTTTAAGCTCCCTTAAGTTACTATTTTTTTAAATGTTGTTACGATTTACATACCAATACGTCTGCTGATGAGGATTTCTCGATCTGTTATTCCAATATCTCTTCTTTGGAAACTCCTTGGAAACTGACCAACGGCTGCTGCCTTTTCTTTATAATCAACCTGTGGATGCAAAATAGCAACAAATCCAGTGGAAGTCATGATGCAACTAGTAATATTTAATGGACAACTGAAACTACAGATATTTTAACAAAAAATTTTCAGAAAACTTGACACAGCAAGGGTTTAGTCACTTATTAATAAAATTATGGTCACACCACAGGATTTCACCCACAGGTTCAAGTGAAAAACATCAGCTTAATAATAGCTTAATTACATCACAGCTTAATACTAGACAAGTATCACCTGAAAGTAGTGCACTTTCACAATCATTTTAAGTTGTTGCATACACTTACTCGTGTGAATGGAGATAAAATGTGTTGTTCCAGGAAATATCTACAACCTTCTATCTACAATCTTAAAGGCACTGACATACTATCATTACCAAAACCAGCAACTACCACGTACGGCCTGCACTCTTTCAAATATTATGCAGTGAAATTATGGAACTCACTACCAGATAATATCAGAAGAGAATGTTCTTTAACTAGTTTTAAACATCTTTTGGAAACAGTTTCCTTTCAATGAATAGTGCAAAATTTTAGGTAATTATTTTAGATACATGTATTTGTAGAGTAATTAAGTTTCTTTTTTTGTCTCTCTCTCTCTCTTTGTTTTCACTTTTTTTGTTGCAAGGAGATTTTTTTTTCTGGCTACTCAAAATTTGTGTGTAAATAAAGTTCATGTATGTATGTATGTATCCACACTCCCCCCAAGGAAGGCTTTTTATTTTGCCCCCCACCCCTTCCCTCAAGAAATTCTAGTTTAGCTTCATACTTTGCTTCTAAAATTTTGGCTTGTAAGACCCCCTCCCCATCTAAGAGAGGTGTTTGTTACAAAGACATTGATCTACACTCCAGTAAACTTACCACAAGTGGCAGGTGCAGCCCTTTGACAGCGTTAGACTCCTCCTCACTCACAGCAGTAACTAAAGTTGCATTATCTCCACACTGAAACAAAAGTCATAGGCCAGCTGATCAAAGCTTTTTCCTTTAGAATGAAAAAACCCTTGAAATTCAACGTTAAAAAAATTATGTGTGACATACAGAAAAGTATGCAAACGTTTTGAAAAGGATATGGCCTTTACGCTAGGCTAAACTACAGAATGCAGTGCCACTTACACACATCTTCAAACAAGCTGGCTCATTTGTCTTTTCTGCTCAAACAAGCCACCACATATATACATCCAACACTTAGCGCTCAAATAATTCACTTCTTGTTCTTTTTATCCACTGACGAGCCAAAAGAGCCACCAAATCTAAATGCCTTCAAACTGGCCCTGTATTTTGTAGTTACTTAGAGTTTAGTCTGGGATAGGATATAGAATTCAGAGAGTTTGGGTTTAGAACACGGTATCATTCATCGGGAAACTGGGGATTGCAACCTCGTTCCCAGGGCCTTCTCCTCGTTCAAAATAGTGTATCGGAGAAACCCCTGGCCAAGGCTGCTGAAATACTCCAAGAATCATGGAGTATTTTGTCACGTGACACATGATGAAATGGCTTTTTCAGAGGTTGTTTCCAGCGTCTGGTGGCCCTTTTTGCTTTCTGCAATCTGGAACCGTTGTTCAAACGAAACGAAGACATTTCATCGTGTTTACGTGGCAGAATTCTAACGAATTTTTGGGGTTATTTTGGCAGCCTTGGCCAGGGGTGTCTTCGATCCGCCATTTTGACATTTTGACGGGACGAGGTTGCTGGTGGGGGGGGGGGGACAGGGGGGTTTGAACCTCCCGCTTCCCGTACCCTTTAACCCCAGTTCCCGCCCTGTATTTTTTGGCTCCCGCCCCTTCGCATTTTTTCGATTGCAAAATATTGCGCAATGTTGCGTAATTTTTCCCTTTTTCTCCCGCTTCCCGCCTCCTCTTCTCCCGCCTCCCGTACACCTCCCGCTCCCTTTTCTCCCGCCCCCCTGTCCCCCCCCCCCCCACTTGCTGGGGATTGACACTCAAGGAGTCTCAAATGGTATAAATGGTATAAAGCCCGGTTATAAGTCCTGGACCCATACAACTTCATAAGGCTTTGGTGGGTGGAAGCTTGTAACCAGAGCTTACACCAATCACAGATGAATGACCTATAACCAAGTAATAAAAAGCACATTAAACTGTTAATTTTTACATAGGTCATGTTTACCTCGGCAACAATGGCCCCATCTGCTAATCTGGCCATCTTTCCCGTTGAGAATTTCATAGTTCTGTGGCAAAGAGGTGAAAAAGAGTTAACGGTAATTACAAAAACGTCTGTACTTATCAGTTGAGATCGAGTGGATTCATTGGAGTAGCCACGTGCAAAATGCATTAATTTTTTTACGACAACATAATCATTCCGATACTCACTGACTCCCAACCTCAACTTTAACTGTACATTTTGTATGTCTCGTTCTACTCAGGGCTCTAAGACTTTTTAATGCACTTCGCAGTGCGAGGAAATAGCTCTTGTCCAGCTTCGAACGAGGTCTTCCTGCAAGAGCCGCCATCTTGGATTTCTCGTTCCCAGGGCCCCTTGAGCTGGATCGGAAGAAAGCAAAATGGAAAGGAAAAGAAGAAAAGGCGGGGAAATCGAGCAAAAATGGGAAAGTGCTCACAGCGCGATCAACAAGCCGAGATTCCGCACACGTGGCAATCAAGTCTCGACTAATTGAGGGTCTGGTGGTAGTTTGGTGCAATTTTGCATTTAGCCAACAACGACATCATGGATTTCTCAAACTGCCTAGCTTCAGCATTTAATTTGATGTTTATTTTTGCTTTTGAAGTGCCACTGATGCAGTACTGTACTCCAAATTTAGGTCTCCATCCTTAATAGTAGCGCCCCCTTTCCCTAAGCTCTAAAATCAGGAAAGAAAATTTAGTATTCTCTTACTCAGCGCTTGTTGGGGTGCATCTAATTTGTGGGCAAGATCGGGGGGGGGGGGGTACTACCATAAACAACCTATATAGGTATGTGCCGCTGTCAAGGGGATGGTTTTCAAGCAGTTTGTTCTGGGATAAGGTACAGAAATCAGGAAGTTTTGGTCTAGAATAGGTTATCAATTACCAGGAAACTAATATGTGGTGTGAAAAATTTAATCCAAAATGGGTTTGAAAAACTTCTAAAAATATAAATATCGGTATAAAATCTAAATGAAATCGTAACAACTTTGTTGATCAAGAGATGGTTTTCCATTAAATGCACTGTGTGGTTATATTTCTGATAGATAGCTGGAAAATAGCTAGTCTGGGATAGGGCAGGGATTTTTGGCACCTAGTCTAGAATAGGGTTGCAAAGCCAAAAGGACCTGAAAGTGGTCGGGTAACTAAAACCTTTCTGAGTACCCCCCCCCCCCCCCCCCAGGACCTAGAGTTCCCCACAAGTTGAGCTCAGGAATCTTTTCCATATGGAGGGGAGCTAAAAATGCGTGCAAAGTGGTCAGGAATCTGTGGTGTAACCAGGCTCTGAATTTCCCCCAACGGTGGAGTATTCAGGTACTCCCTTTTGCTTCAATTGACAGAAAATGGGGCAAAGCAGTCTCCAAAGACAATAAACTGATGATAGAGCTAACCCCGGTAAAGTTATTATTAAAACAACTTTATTCCAATTTAATATCTTTAAACTTAACACACAAGGATAGATATACCGGTACTTATAATAATTATTATAACTAAAACATTTATCAAGTGAAAATTGGAAAACTTATGTGGTATTTTACGTCAAAATTTGACATGTTAGATTCATATCATAACAATAAATTATTACTTACATCCTAACAATTATTGTCATGATATAATTATAAGTATTCTAGACTTAATTAGAGACCAACAAGAAAAAAGAAGGCTATTGTCGTGAACTTGAATGTCACCAAAACCAAACTAAAGAATTTAGAAGCTTGTCTTATAAGCTTTATTGACCCTACATGGCCAATTTAAAAATATGGCACTATATCATCACATTTCACAACAATTTTGACATCTTTAGAATCATCACTGATGAGAAGGAACTCAATCATGATGGCATTGCTGAGGGTAAGTAATGGCATTACAGTTCATTCACAATTTGTTTTCCAAGTTTGGCTAGGTTTTCTTTGAAATTATGACAACTTGTTCTAACATGAAACAATCTCTGATTTTAAGTTATATTAAAGCACCTTTTTTCACATTAGTATGAAGGGGGGGGCCGGACAGGGGCTTACCAGTATGACGGCAATTACTTTTTATAAATACAAGTAATTATAAATACAAGTAAAACTAGTTTGACCACTGTTTGGAAATGGAGTCAAAGTGCATCAGAAAGAATAAGCTGTACATCACCTACAGCACAGTATGATGCAGTGCTGGTACTGGAAATCAATGTCAAGAAAATTCAGCAAAAATACGGGGCAAGTTGCATAAAACTTAACATCCAGAGTAACTTCTAACATTAGACCTTCACTACAGTCAAAGTCACTATTTTAACGTCTGACGTTGGCAGTTGCGCCAGACATTAAGTTTTACGCAACTCACCCCAGTTGACTTCTGCAATCTCAATCCCAGGCAATCTCAAATCTTGACTGAATTAAGGTGGTTCCCCAGAGTTTCTACAAAAGTGAGTATTCGAACTGGCAAGGTTTACAAAAGAAACCATAATTCTGTTGTCTTGCAATCTTTGTTCCTGAGTTTTGCTAGTAAGGTTACCAACAAAATTACCCTTATTTTCCAGTTTTTGCTTCTTAGGCATAGGCTGTTGTCATGGCAACAAAACGTCTAAAGAATGACGGATATTTACCATTAATTTATCTTTATTCTTTAATATTTTGATTTTCCCTCGGTGAATTTTTTTTAAACTTTCCAATCTTGTGAAAACGATTTTTACAACATTTTGCAGGGGAAAAATATAGGGTCGTTCAGATGGTTTCACTGATATCTCATCATTTATTTTTAACCATTAAACTGAATTGCTCTGAGAGAATTTTTTCAAAAAGTAGCATGTGGAAGGTAGCATTAGTATCTCAACATGTGCAAAATTTAAAAAAATTCACTGAAGGAAACGTGAGAAAATTCACTGTTAAAGTCAAAATACTTAGCGCGTTCCGCTCATTTTTTAGGAATGATTTTCTTTACTGGGGAACGGATTGCATTATTGGAATCAAAATTCCATTTTCAAATTGAAGATTGAAATCTTCCAATGGTAGACTCATTTTAAATAACTAATGTTGATTGGGTTGTTACTTACAAAAACCAAAAGTTCACACGCGAAATATGTAACCGTTGGCGGCTGTTGGTTTCAATCGGTTTGACATTACAGGGAATTTTTCTCAATTTTCCAGAACATTTCTTGTGCACTTACAGCAGACTTGTTTTTAAGAAATTATTCTTCATGGTTTTACAGCAACAGACTGCTTCTTCACATTTACAAGTATTTGCAATTAATATTTTGTTGAGCGAACACAAATCAAGTCAGATAGGTCAAGCCGCCAAGAGTCTGCTACTTGCATGTGAACATTCACCTCATGTCAACAATAAACCAATCAGCATTCCTTATTTGGAACAAGGCTACTGTTGTAACAATACAATATTCAATTTGAAAGTGAAATTTTGATTCCAATAACGCAATCCGTTCCCGATTAATGAAAATCACTCCCAAATAATAAGCGGAACGCGCTGAGTATTTTGACTATAACTTTGCTTTTTTTGCCTTTGCTGACGTCATAAAATGTCAGGAAAATCTCATGTGAGCACACGCAGATTACTACAGCTTGCAACATCAGCGCACGCAGTCATGAAACTATAGGGATTCACCTTAAAGAGTCAGTTGACATTTCTCACTCAAACTGACATTCAATCTGTTGCCCATTGTGGCTATTATTTACTTCTGTCCATACTGGGGTGTCCAACGCTTGTCGTAACTGGAGCTGTTCGCTTACAAGAGAGGTCACAAGGATGCTTTGACTGTAATTAACAGTCAAGTCTCTGATGGAGCAAGTTCCCAAATGATTACAGAATACAGGGCTACTCTGGTCTATTATTATTATTTCTACTTTCATTACACAAGTGCTACTCATTACCTCACATTGTTGGCTTATCGCAAGGGGTACTACTGTTATTTGGTGGCATGCAGATAAGTGGCCCTATATTCTGTAGTTTAGCCAAATTTCCTTTCGTATAAAAAAAGAAAATAGGTTACACAAGAAACTACCATCAAAGCCTTGTTTAACTTAATTCGATAAACACTCCCACACCACCCCTTCCTGGCTTTTGATTAACCTCCCCCCCCCACTTCTCACTGAGGGAGTCAATCTCGTCACTTGACACAGCATTTAAAAAACTAGTTCTATTTATAAAGCTTGCGAGTTCTTTTCCATCCACTCAGCCACATCCTCTTTGTATCTTTCACGTGCTTTACGGTTTTCTTCAAAGAACTCCTCTTTCTCCTCGGTGGACATCTCTCTCCATTTCTTACCCAGCATTCTTGTGCGCTCAATTGCAGGAACATCTTCCAAACCATCTGCGTTCTTCTGCATGAAAAGAATGAAAGACGACGGTGGTCTCTTAGGGTACCCTAACAGTTTGCGCTGTTCTTTCTCAAGTTGTTGCATCCTAGCACCTTGTTTCTCCTCAAGGAAGGCTCGTTCTTCTGCGCTCATTCCTTTCCCAAAGCTCATAACTTGCTCTTTGTATTGCTGTAACAAGCTCTCTCGTTTTTGCATCCATTGCTCTTTTTCTACGTCTGTAAGACTGTTCCATTCGCTGGATAACTCGCTCATAATTTCTGGAGCCTCAGCTCCCGGTTTGCGAGCCTCAACTGTGGGATATTTCTCCTTTACAAACAAACCAAACACTCCCGGGGGTTTCTTCGGCAGCTTAGCCAGAGGTGCGTTGTAAATCTTCATTTTTTCAGCGTAAGCATTCTTGTACGGACTCTTTTGGTCTTCGGACATTGCCTTCCACTTGACGGACAAAATTGTCATGATTTCTCGCGGTGTTTTCTCCGGGTATTCCTCCACTACGCTAGCGCGGTTCTCGCTGGCAAACATCATGAAAGAATTAGGGGGGTGCTTTGGAACTACCACTTTCGTAGGTTTTGCTTTTTGAGTGGCAAATCCATGGCCAACTACCAGGCGAGCCAAAATAACTTGTCGAAATGACAGAGGCTCTCGGAAAATGGCGGTAGAAAAGCGAAGAAAACTCATCTTCAACAGCACATGGCAAGAAAAAACACAACTCGAAACTTCAACCGCCAACAAAATGGAACTTACCCAGGGTGCTTTGCAATGTCGCGGAAAAGACCGCGTGACTGTTATGTCCCTAGGATTGTTTACAAAACATTCTTTTGTCAATTCTTGATAAACACAGTATTTGGCAACTGGAATGATTTTCGATTTTTCATTCCTTTCTTGTGTCACCCACCCCCTTACTTCCTATGCAGACAGGGTATGTACCCGTGCAGACGTTCTCTGGGTGTCACGCAAGTCACGCCACATCTGAATTGAGGACAGCAGGTATTTTGCAGTCTGCGTTTTACGCGTGTCCAATGTTTTATTCATTGTCAAAAGATACGCTGTCGTCAAAGCCAAGCAAAGAGCCGTGACCACACACTTCTAACATCCATGGATTGATGGATGGATGAAAATGGATTGGTTATTGACACTGTTTCAAGGGGTTCACGTTAGGTCTAATGGCCCATATTTGTGAGTCGGGCATGAAAAATTGGTGCAAATGCGTGCGACTGGTAAGGAGGAACAGAGAATGGATGTACCACACTGAAAACTCAAACACGTTTTATTTATTATCTACAAGTACTTTTAGTTTTAGTTCTATTTCTTTTGTAGGGTGATAACATATAAAAAAAGCATTTACATCCGTGACCTAAGCCGGGTTTCTCTCTTTTCATTCAAAAAAGTCATAAAATATACGTTACCATATTCTTATACATCGCAGACAATGTTGCGAACGTTTGACTATTTGAAAAGTACAAGCAGAGAATAAAAAGACAGGAACACATGACAAGAAAAAAAAGATGAGGTGAGGTTTAAAGAGAACGAACGACACACCAAACCTCGTGTTCTGGGATCACGCTCCTTCCTAACCTGCGATCAGGCCGAATTTTAGCATCGCTCTCATGTTCTCTTATGTTGGTCGCTCGCTAAAATAGGGCCTGATACAATCTCTCACAGAAGTTCATGTCGGCGGCCAAATTTTGGCCGCGGAATCTCGCAATCTGATTGGCCCTTTAACAATAGAGCTGTCAACGGAAGTAAATTGTCTACGAGATTTCGATCCGATCGCCATCGCCAAAGGACAACCAAGGAACAAGTCTGCCGAAGTAAAATGTGTTGCTCTAATAAATTCTCGTCGTTCTAGGAGAATTGTCACCATTTCTTTCTCTCCTGAGAATGGCGTTCGGTTTGACGTAAGCTGTCTCTCACCTGGAGCAGAGAAGTACAGCAACAGTGAAGTATGTATTCTGTTTTATCGCATCGTGTCGCGGAATTTTCATTTGACGGCTTTCAACTAGTATTGATAACATGAACAGAGTAGTGGCCGTTTCCGCGTCTTACGAAACAAAACGAACAGCAGACGAGCAAGTATCTTTCGCCAAGAATGATCAACAAGTCAACCGATAATTCGGTAAACTTAACGGTGAACTAATGTTTGGCTACCCTGCGAGCAGATCGAAGGGCCTCTGCTCGCACGGTAATGTTTGGCGAGAACCGCAATCAAGTCGCAATAACGATTTTCAGTTTATTCATTCATTGTTTAATACTTATGTCGTTTTATTGATCTCTGACATTGACATCAAAGGATCTGACTAGTTTTATAATAGATGTTCTTCGTTTTAAAATTCGCTGCTGCTCAGAGATAAAATTCGCTGCTAATTTCAAATATTTATCACTTCTCGAATTAAATTACAAAATACCCCTTTGTTTATAAACGGTTTTATTTATATTTTTATTCTAAAGAATGAAACTGAAGGTATTTCTCTTAATTGTCCAAGGTTTTTTACGCAGAAAATCGGTACAATTGGGAAGAGAATATTTCCAGATACCACCTGAAATGGGAAATGATTCAAGCATGCAGCATATTTTGGTACATCACAACCTCGTCGTGTTTTGAATTTTCATTCAGTTTCAGCTCAGACAGAGCAACCATGTACAGTACCGCAACCTTCAAGTTAGCAATCGTGTAAATTTGAGTACTTGTGCCTAGAAGATATATCGTAGCCTATGATTTTCTTTTTTTGCCGACATTTACGTGACTTTCTGCGAATTGCCGTTATGGGAAATTTGCATACTGAGGATCGTGCAAGCAGAAGAAATTTTGATTGGCTGTTTTGTTGAATGTCAATCAATCAAAAAAAGTGGGCGGCAGACGTTCCGTAGAAGAATTGTATCAGGCTCTATTTTTCGTTTCGCCCGTCCCGCCTGAATGTTTCACCAAGCGAAACGAAAATAGAGCCTGATCGCAGGTTAGCTCCTTCCCCTCCATTTATCTTCGTTTAAGGAACTAAAAAGAGCGCCTCTTTATAGGTTAGACAACACCCCTTCGCTATGTTTTTGTTTAAAAAGGGTTAGTGTTTGAAGAAACTGTGGAAGAGTGAGACACAAAAATTTGGATTTAACAACTGAGTTGATAAGATAAATTAGCCACCGTGAGAAACTTAAAAGCTGGCGTTTCGAGCGCCAGCCCTTCGTTAACCTGCGATCAGGCTCTATTTTCGTTTCGCTTGGTGAAACATTCAGGCGGGACGGGCGAAACGAAAAATAGAGCCTGATACAATTCTTCTACGGAACGTCTGCCGCCCACTTTTTTTGATTGATTGACATTCAACAAAACAGCCAATCAAAATTTCTTCTGCTTGCACGATCCTCAGTATGCAAATTTCCCATAACGGCAATTCGCAGAAAGTCACGTAAATGTCGGCAAAAAAAGAAAATCATAGGCTACGATATATCTTCTAGGCACAAGTACTCAAATTTACACGATTGCTAACTTGAAGGTTGCGGTACTGTACATGGTTGCTCTGTCTGAGCTGAAACTGAATGAAAATTCAAAACACGACGAGGTTGTGATGTACCAAAATATGCTGCATGCTTGAATCATTTCCCATTTCAGGTGGTATCTGGAAATATTCTCTTCCCAATTGTACCGATTTTCTGCGTAAAAAACCTTGGACAATTAAGAGAAATACCTTCAGTTTCATTCTTTAGAATAAAAATATAAATAAAACCGTTTATAAACAAAGGGGTATTTTGTAATTTAATTCGAGAAGTGATAAATATTTGAAATTAGCAGCGAATTTTATCTCTGAGCAGCAGCGAATTTTAAAACGAAGAACATCTATTATAAAACTAGTCAGATCCTTTGATGTCAATGTCAGAGATCAATAAAACGACATAAGTATTAAACAATGAATGAATAAACTGAAAATCGTTATTGCGACTTGATTGCGGTTCTCGCCAAACATTACCGTGCGAGCAGAGGCCCTTCGATCTGCTCGCAGGGTAGCCAAACATTAGTTCACCGTTAAGTTTACCGAATTATCGGTTGACTTGTTGATCATTCTTGGCGAAAGATACTTGCTCGTCTGCTGTTCGTTTTGTTTCGTAAGACGCGGAAACGGCCACTACTCTGTTCATGTTATCAATACTAGTTGAAAGCCGTCAAATGAAAATTCCGCGACACGATGCGATAAAACAGAATACATACTTCACTGTTGCTGTACTTCTCTGCTCCAGGTGAGAGACAGCTTACGTCAAACCGAACGCCATTCTCAGGAGAGAAAGAAATGGTGACAATTCTCCTAGAACGACGAGAATTTATTAGAGCAACACATTTTACGTCGGCAGACTTGTTCCTTGGTTGTCCCTTGGCGATGGCGATCGGATCGAAATCTCGTAGACAATTTACTTCCGTTGACAGCTCTATTGTTAAAGGGCCAATCAGATTGCGAGATTCCGCGGCCAAAATTTGGCCGCCGACATGAACTTCTGTGAGAGATTGTATCAGGCCCTATTTTAGCGAGCGACCAACATAAGAGAATATGAGAGCGATGCTAAAATTCGGCCTGATCGCAGGTTAGCCCTTCGTCGATGAAGGGCTCGAACTTGGTTTCTGTTCTTTTTCTTGTCCTTTCCCATGTCTTACAAAGAACCACCTGCTATGTAAGCTACAGACACGGCAATGACTTAATTGTCTCTAGAACTCAGAGTTTCTTGGATTTCGGGTATCTACAAATGTTACATAGTTGACCTCAAGCTGGATTTTAGTTTAGCACACGATAGTTCTGAGGGGGACCACACCGTAAACGTGTGAGGGGCAACAACTAACATTTCTTTTTTATCCTTCCATGTGTCAAAATTCTTCAGTCTTCAACATCCATTCCTTCAACAGTTTCATCGATTTCATCTTCGGACTCCTGTGACCACTCGATCCCATCCACGTGCTCAAAATCAACAAGGTCTTGAACAGCAAGAACTGAAATTGAAAAGAAAACATCGCATTTGAAAATAAACTGGTTTCAAGTCTTGAGTATGAACAGGAGAAGAGTAGCGAGTTAAAACCAAGTTCTCCAAAGCTCAGTTCTACAAATTGGAGCCATGCAGTGGAGAATTTGGATAGTGAACTTGTGACTACAAGGGTTCAGCTAGTATTACACACTAAAGTGAGCAAGGTGCCGAGAAACATGAAATTTTCGCGGGAGTTTAACTTCGCGGATTGCCGATCTTTTGTGTTTCGCTATTTCACACTTACATCTCTTATTTATTGTATTCATTGCGTTAGCTGTCGTTTAGAACTCAGAGATACAGAAAGGCTGGGAGCTGAACAGGCAGTCAACTATCGTTCGCTCTTCGACAGGAGATGGTCTCGTCTGATTTAATAACCAGAGACTTCTCGTTATGTTTCCGTTGTAAAGAAGGTGGTAATATTTTTTGTGAGCCAATTTGACTGAAGTTCAGTAACCTAAATATATGGAGTATTTTCGCGGATCATTTTTTTGGCGGGAGTTTATTTTCGCGGGATCAAATATTCGGGGATCGATGGAAAATTATGGAAAAATGATGTTTAATCAATTTCTCCCAACTAGTAACATAGGAAATATTTGGAAAACAGTGAGGAGAATATACATGTGGTGCTTTAAGGGTTAAGTGAGACATAATCATAGAATATTTGAGTAAATAGTAATACATGACAAATACATTTGACAGTTTAGTTTTTATTCGGAAGGGTGTTTGGGTATCCTTTGTGTGCCTGGAGACTTTTCATAGGCGTGCATGCCTCCAGGATGAGCAGGTTTCAATTTCTGGCAAAGCTGCTGTTGAGTTTAAGTTTTCATGCTGTTCATTGATACAAGAAAAAAAACATTTTGTTCTCACCTTCTGCCTCTGAAATAAGACCAGTGATTCTCTTGTAAAGTCTGTTAACACTGCTCAAAACATTGATGTACTGATGTTCCACGTCAATCCGATGTTCCACAAACAGACGATCGTTGAGACATAAGGTTGCCAACAGAAACACACCCTGTCGCAACAACATCAAACTGTGGCTGTATAATTGAAAAGAACCATGAGTTCATCAAGAGATTCCTTTGTCAGAAAGATGTTTTAATTTAAAAAAATTTATTTGTTGGTAATATTGGAGCACTTGTGAGCCACTAAGGTGCCTGCAATGCTGGGAGTTGACTGTAACCAGGGGTAAACTAACTGGTGATCGTGAAGGAGAACTCCCCTCCACCGACTGTCGGCCAACTGTCGGCCAAAAATTGACCGACAAAACACCGACAAGCTACCAACAGGTTACAAGATTGGCAATCAATCCACTTTATGCAACTGGGGACCGGGAGCATTCACCCGGAAGAGGATACTAGTGGACTGCTAGCGCAGAGCACGTTTTGATGCAAAAAGGGAAGCTTTTCAAAAATAAAAGGGTAGCCTGCATAGCATTGGTTTCTGTAGGTTTTTCTGTCAGTCTGAGGCAATTTTTGCTTTTTGGCTGTGCAAAAATTAGGGCGAGCACCAAAACGCGAAAAATGCTTCAAGCCTACAGAAATCTACCCTGCGAGCAGAGGTCTTTCGATCTTCCTAGATAAGTCGGGCCAGATCCCACAAATTTCACCGGGATATCTAGCAGTTTCATCAACCTAAACAAATCTCAAAAAGGAAGCTTTTCTAGGGCAAGAGGCAGGCTTTTCAGCAAAAAGGTTAAAAGTTGCCCCGGATTATCTTGCTCGGAGCCCAAACTTTGCATTGGGATATCTAACAGTTTCATCAACCTAAACAAACCTGAAACAAACCTGAAAAGGAACTCTTTCTTTGTGAAAAAGCAAGCTTTTCAGCAAAAAAGAATAAAGTCACTCAGGACAGACTTGCCCTTGTACCCTGAAGAATTTTTAAAGGATTAAAAAAGGACTAAGTCGCACTCAGGCATCCCAGTTTCCATAGCATAAAGCAACTGAGAGTATTGCTACTCCCCCCTGGATGGGATGCTAGTCCATCACAGGGTTACCCATGTCACTAGTACCCATTTTATACACCTGGGTGGAGAGAGCAGTGTGGGTTAAGTTTCTTGTCTAAGGAAACAACACGATGGCAGGGACTGGGGGTCGAACCACCGACCTTCAGATCTGAAGTCCAACATGCTAACTACTACACCGCTGTGCGCCCACAAGAGGAATTTTTAAGATAGATGCAAATTTGCCTTGCACAGGATAGTGATAGCACTGAATACTCAACTTTTTAATGAAAACAAACTCACCTGTTCAACACATTATTAGAGAGTGAATCACTAGGTAGTTGATCCAGGGGTGTCACCACTCTATCCAGCATCAACACAAGGCATTTGATGAGCTGTGATGTAATTTAAGAATATAGTCAGTACAGAATAAAATGAGTTATTAAATTATCAATCTTCCTTATTGAATTTCTAGCTTTCTTATTGGTACACCCCACGCAGGTTATCAGCAAATCACCCCCTAGGGGGGGTACTCAGAAAATTTTTGGGTGGGGGTGTGCTGCTGGGGCTCTGAAGCCCTTAACCTATACCAGACCACTTTCAGCTCCATTTTGCGACCCTACTCTTGACTAGATGCCAAAAATCCCTACCCTATCCTAGACTAGCTATCTTCCAATAATCTTCTGTCCAATATAGCCACATAGTGTTTTCAATGGAAAACCATCTGTCCATTAACAAAGTTGCCGTGATCGAATTTACATTTATTTCCGAGTTTTTCAAACCCTATTTTGGTCTAAATTTGCCACACTACTTTCCAGTTTCCCAGCTAATTGATACCTATTCTAGACCAAAACTCCCTGATTTCTAGACCATATCCCAGACCAAACTGCTTGAAAACCATACCCTTCACAGCGGCACATAGCTATATAGGCTATATAAAGGAGCAGCCCCCCCCCCCCCCCCAGGAAATCACCCTGCTTTTCTCCTTGCATGTATAACTGAAGGGCTGAGAGCCTAACCACCTTATGTCAAATTTTAGGCCACTTTATTTTTTGCTCCAAACTGCATGGGACCTCCAGTTTAGTCAAAGGACACTGTCCAAAGTTTTTTTTCCTCTGATTTGCGTCAAGTAGAGTGAGCGAGAAGGGAGCAGTGGGTGGCCACACATCCATCACATGTTGTAAGAGTTTCCTTGTGAACAATACGCAAATCAGAAGAAAAAACACTGAGCAGCGTTCTTTGACTGAACTCAAGGTTCCATGCAAAAATTGAAGCAGTTTGGAGCAAAAAAATGAGACGGCCTGAAATTCAACATAAGATGGCCATGCTCACAGCTCCTCAATTGAAGGGCCCAGTGGAAAAAGGGCGTAAGTGATGATTATAGTTAGAAAATCTAAATTGGCACCAATTAGCTGAACATTGGTACACAGGCTCGTTTTTGTGTAAGAAAAATTGCTGTGCATTTATTTCTTGACCTGAGAGCTTCAATTCCAAGAATTAGCGTATTACTTTTGCTTGAAACTGACACAAAAGTAAGACGCTAATTCTTCAAATTTCAGATCTCAGGTCAAGAAATATTAAGTGTGCAACAGTGTTCCTCACATGAAAACCAGCCTGTGTACTAATGTTCAGCTAAATAGGAGCAATTTTGATTTTAACCTCAAATCATCACTTATGCCCTTTTTCCACCGGGCCCTTCAATTGTTAACTATCACAGCTCATCCAATTTGTGAAATATCAATTTACATAAAAGTTGAGTGAAAAACAACAGATCTTGAATAATTTATTGATGAATGTATCACAGCTACATGTAGGACACTTAAAAACCAAGAATTTTGCTAAAAACTTTACTCTACCAAAATCACATGGAGGATTCAATGAGTACACCTTGTTCAGCTAAACGTCTGTTTTGTTGTTTTTACCTCAAGGCTGCAGTGGCATTCACTTTCCAGAGGAAATAATAGGATGGCAGAGTCACTGTGTGAAAGGAGGTTATTAACAAAGCCAACAACCTGAAGAGGAAACAAAAATGGTCAAACCATTACTGTTGGGTTTCCTTGAATCTGAGGACCACAGCTTTGTCAATCATAACAATCAATGTTAATTGTCACCCATTGTTCTTATTTTATTTACTGTTTGCATGTGGCTGGGAACTCAAATGAATGCCTTTTTAAGGGGTTGGTAACCTTGGACCTAAGAAAGGAGTCTGTTAAGGAAGGTTTGATTGTACTCTTCAACATAATCAAACCACTACTGCTGCATATTCTGTAATAGTCATTGTTGTGTTCCTGTGTCAAGTATTGTTCTAAAATATCATTTCAGTCTTTTATTGTTGCATGTCCTGTGTCAAACTTTGCTCTGCTCTGCAAGATCAAACCAACGATCGACTTTGTATAATCAAATAATTTATTTAACTTGATTAAAAACTTCTTTTGTGGTTTGTGAGTACCTGCAAATGAACTTCTTGGTAATGAATGACAGGAACATCATCTGGTCTGAAAACCCACCCCTGGTAAACCTTGAGTAAGATGCAATCATCTGTTAGGGAAAGAATAATGTTCAATATGTGAATGTAATTAAAAAAAAAAAAGTAATGTCCCTAATACACAAGATGCATACACCTGTAATTCATAACATCACAAAGGGAGTTTGGATATAATTTTGGGGGAGAGGGATTAGTGTAGAGGCAAGAGAACTTGCCTTTCTCCCAAGTGTCCCAAGTTCAATTCCCAGACTAGTCTGCACTGCAGGCCTTTTTTTGCGAAAGCCACACTGCGGATGTGCAAATGTGGATTCAGATTAACTACTATGACAACTGATAGATGGGTTTTGTTCAGAATCCAGGATACTTTAGTCCTAGCCTGCTTCCAAGTAACTCAATCCTTGGGGCAATATGGCTTTCCTATCAAAATTCCACAATTTGTTAACTTAAATATGCTTCTCTCTCATCATGTTTGGTGTTTTACCTGATTGAGAACAAAGCCTTTTCACTATTCTGCTGTGTCTTGTCAGAGATGTAAGAAGTCTTGTGACCAATGAGAGTGAGGTCAGGCACCAGTCCCTAGACAGGCACTCAGACAGCAGATTGTCTGTCAGCAGCGGCAACATTCTAATGCAACAGAAGTAAAAGATGAGATTCAACTGTCATTACCAAAGTACCAAACAAGAACGGAGGCTTTTCCAGGACACTGAAACAATTACTGCAACTTGGACATAAGAAAGTTAAGACACCTAAATTGTGAGCAGCAGACCAGTTGACTATTACATTCATGGTCAAAGAGCTGAGATTGGGTCCACGTACAAACAACTTCAGCTAGCCATCAAAGTGGGACCTCAACTGGGGACCTCCAGATTTCAAGTCCAAAACCCTCACCACTTGGTCACAAGATATCCATCAGTGTAAAACTCCTTAAGAACAGCCAGGCCAGCTACCTCAAAAGCTAGCTGTAAATGTTTTGGCAACTTAGCTTTTATATTTGCCAATGACTTACTTATATTACTTATACCTTAGTTCCTCTGCCAGAAAATATCAATTTTTGTAAAGCAAAATTTTAAATTAGACTAGACCCTAAAATACCTAATAAATAACTTGTTTCCAAAAATGAAATTCTCTTCAAACATCATGCTACTCAGTAATATTTGGCACATTACTAGCAATAACAATATTGTAACAGAAGGAAACAGTAAACACACCTTGTGAGGTACTTTACTTCACAATTTTTTGCAAGTGATGATAAGACTTGTAAAGTAGCATAAGAAACAGCCAGGGATTCTTTCTAAAGAGAGAAGAACATTCCCTTTAATAAGAACTGAAAACGTTTTCCAAAAAAATTTCAATCAATTCTCCCCAAATCCTATTTGTGATACATAATACAGTGGAATCCCGACTTTTCAAACTCTCGATTATTCAAACCTCCCGATTATTCAAACTAAAACTCATTTCCCTTGGCTTTGATTTCAGTCAATGGCTGTCCTTTGATTTTTCAAACCAATTTCCGTTTCCCTAGAAGATTCAAAAAATCGGGATTCCACTGTCCTCGACTAAAAGGTCTGTAAGATGCCTTAAACCTTTTAACAATTAACGACTCACCGGTTGAGGCACCAACAGCTTGAATAAGTAGCCCACTATTTCTGTTTGTTGAACAGCATCCTCTCTGATTCTTTCACCTGCACCTATACACAAACAGGTGATTAAATTTCATAATTATGCTTACTTGCCTTTAAAAATTTTGGCTTTTGAGACCCCTCAGCCCCTCGCAATTCCAAAGACCTTCCTTGGGGTGGGTAGGGATATTCAAGACACATTTCATTGAAAAAATTATTCAAATTAAAAGAGCAGGGTTAACTCCAGCAATACCTTGTAAACACGATTACCAGAAGCAAAATACTTTTGGTTTGACTCAATTTTCTTTTTCCATTGACTTTCTTTTGTTTCAAATTATAATTTAGGTTCAGAACAAAAGATCCAGAACCCAAAAATCCAACCTTAAGTTAGTTACTAATGCTATGCTGTATCTGCTACTAAGTATATGTAATTGCATGAGGCCAGGTAGAATTAAGGATAAATTTTCACACACATTTTTAAAGTTTTCACACAACTGACCGAGATGGCAAGTGAGGAGGGTTGTGAAGCTTCCTCTCGCCAGAAAAATTATCAACCACGACAGGGGACTAGACGCTCCAAGGTTTTCACACAAATAACCATTCACTATTTCCCAAAAAATGTTCAGGTTCACCTTTTGGAATTTCTCTTCAAGCTATCTTCCGAATTCCATACCATTTTTACCGACCAACCGGTTAAAAAGTCAAATTCTGTAATGATCCTTGTGTTGAACAACTCAACATCTGTTTTTCGTTTCAAGATGCTTACCAAATGCAGATGGCGCACTCTCATGCTCAGCCAATCAAATGCGACTAATTTTGGCACTTGGCCAATCAGGAGTCAGTAATTTTGCCCTCATTAGGAAGAAAATTAAGAAAAAATACTCTCCGTTTCCACCAATCAGCAATCAGTAATTTTGCCCTCTGTATTATAAACAAGCGGAACAGGGGGTATACAGTTCCTGCTTTCTGTACCCCCTGCTCTCACTTCATACCACTTCCTTGGCAGCATAAGCCTTTAGTTTGCTACTTTTTGCACCATCTGTTCCCCAAACCTAACCCATACCTTTGTCTGTTGTTACTTCCATCACTTCCTTGTCAGGATCCTTTCAAATATTAAGCAAAACAAGACTTAATAAGGGAATGTCAATGATGCAACATGGTACAAGACTCCTCTGGCTAAACTGACTTGTGCAAAGAATTCACAAGCATTCAAGACAACTTGTTATATAAATTTTGGCATGAAGGATAAAATTATGGTCTTAACACTTTTTTAAGACACTAAAACACCAACAACAGAATCACTAAAGTAAGACGTTCAGCTTTTTTTCCTTCTCGCACAAAAAAATAGGTTATGGGGGAGAGGTGATTAACTTTCTGTGAGCAGACCGGTTGGTGATCCCACTAAGTTTAGGCCCATCTTTTTTACATTGGCAGACTGTGCGTTATCAAAAACTATCAAAATGTTAATCAAGCTTGGAAAATAAATTGAAAAAGACCATGTCATATTTAGTAAATGTAGCAAACATGAGAAAAAATGTTGAAAATCAAAGGAGATACAAGTGTTACTTTGAAAAATACTAAATTTACAAATGTTTGAATTACGGGCATGTGGGAAGAGTTGCACCAACCTATGCAAACATCTGTAAATGTTGTAGCTTTTCATCCTTTTTCTTTCAAACATTCTTTGTGAACTTAATTTTACAGTTCTGATCTTCCCAGTCACACTGCCTGTTAGTTTTTTGAGTGATTCCAACTTTCAAGATACAGCATTAGCAAAGATCACTCTAGAAGATGTCTTTATAGAGAATGCTCATCGATCAAGGCAAAACAATCATTTCAGAATTTACCTTTTTGATGGCAATTTTACAACTTGAAAACAATGGGTGTGGACAAAAGCTGCCTTCTTCTTCTTGGCTGGAGAACATCTACTTTTTCACCAAAAAAGACAACAAAATTAATAATTTATTTATGAATCTTTCATCACAAGGACTATGTCAGTTAGTTTTAACACCACTGGAAAAGCCACAAGCCATGCAAATGCATGTAATAACATTACAATGGTCCATGATTTTAGTTCACCTAACTAGACCATGCTTTCACATAGCTGGGGGAATGCCAGAGGGAGGTATACGTAGTCCCATACAATGTATATAAGCTATATGGGTATGTGCCGCTATGAAGGATGTGGGTTTTAACAGTTTATTCTGGGATGGGGTATAGAAATGAGACAGTTTCCTCTAGGGTAGGGTGTCATTTACCAGGAAATTGATCAGTGCTATGGAGAATTTAGTCTAATATAGGAATTGACATTCAGTAAGTATGTGAAATGGTCGGGGATTTTGGTGTCTAGTCTAGAAAAGGGGTTGCAAAATGCACCTGAGACTTGTAGGGTAAGGGTTTCAGAGTCTTAGAGACACACCCCCATACAAACGTTAGGAGAGCAACACCCCCCAGGAAAAGTAGCTACAGAAAGCTTGCAAAGCACAAAGTATCCTGGGCTAAAACTAGCTCTCACTGACAGCCCTGCTATATTTGTAGTGCACCCACTGTTCCTAGAATGTGTGCACACAATTTATTGATAGCCAGAAGAAGAACGAATAGTATCCCACAATCCTTTGCCTCATGGAATTTCATGAAGATGGCAAATGTCTTGTGACACATGGCGGTTTTTGCCTGTTTTCGCTTTGGATTTGTTCAGAGATAAAGCGTTTTGCTGGGGATAGCACACTTCAAAACACAAACTTACAACCTTCAATATAAAATAGGTGTTGTTTCTTTTGAATTTAGTACATTAGAAATAGGTTTTTTAGATAATTTGAATAACAATGTCTCACGCCATCCGTAACCACGCTTCAATGAGTCGCACAAAATTAATTATAGGTCTCTTTATGCTTTAGTCATTTACAGACACAGTTAAAATCTGAATAATTAAAAGATATTCTGACAACTTTGTACCATAGTGACCCTTAGTGACCCGACAGTTTCAAATTTCTGAAGGTTTGAAAATGGCCCAAATCCCCGCAATTGTGAGTATCACATTTCAACTCACATGGCGATTCCGCGACAAATGTAATAGAGTAATAAGCGGGGTTAAAGGAGATTGATTGCACTTTTTCTTTATTGTGCTTTCTGTGCGAGCAAGGAGTGAATGAATCGTTTTTGTTTTGTTAGATGAACTCAAAAGGAGCCATGAAGATTACCAGTTATTAGCAGTTGCTTTCTCCTTGAGTATGGTGAACTGGGTGACAGATATTACTATTTCACTAATATGATACTGTCTCTTCTTGAAATGGTCGAAGTAGTTTGACACAAAACTTTGAGTTCGCAAATTATTGTTCCAGTTAATTGTCCATTGTCCTGTGCATTTAAAAACTACTCGAGGAAGAATTCAAGGAAGCGATTTTGAATACATTGCTTACAATCATCAACAACATCCTCGAGTAAACACAAGATACAACTAGCTGGATCTCGTCTTTAACAACGAATTCGAATCGATGATCGAAACATGACAATTAAGAATATACTCACGGCAATGTCGCAAATGTGATTTATTTAAATCAAGGAGGACTGCACAGACCGATGAACTGTTCTTCAACTGAGCGATCATCGATGTCCTTCGAGAACAATCAGACCCTTCATCTGTGCAAACTTTCGAGGAGACTCTAGGGAATTCCTTGCAATAAAGTGCAGCATAGGCAAAACCTTTCAGCTGAACACTAAATTCTTCCACTGATACGCAGCGTGAGTACTAGACCAGACGCGTTATTACGAAACGGAGTATTTTGCGTTGTAACACGTTACAAACAAAGCTGCCACCATTTGAGTGAAACTCATTCAATCGATCCCTTGAGAGACTGATGACGTCACTTCAGATTTTGATAATATAGTTGCAAATGCAAAGGATTGTGGGATACTATTCATTCTTCTTCTGATTGGTAGCCAAAATTTTACTCATGACTCAGGATCCCTATTAACAAAATGGCAAGATGGTCCACAGACAAAGAAGTTGCACCCCTTGATGCATACAGCAAGGAAGAGGGGTCTGCAATGTTTAAACAAAGTTCAAGAAGACTTTTAGCTGGATACTGAAATTTGGTGTCCTGGAGGCTTCTTTCATTATAACGCTTTAAAAGCATAAGGAGCATCTTCCATATTTTTTGTAAAAGTGGGCATGCACATGATGCCCAAGCACCTCCTGGCAAAAACCTTGCCACCAAGTCTGAATGAGAACTTAACCAGCTACACATCAGGCAACTGAAGGGATGCATGGAAAAAGGCCCTAACTTACTCCTGATCTAATGTCAAATTCTCCCTTTGATTTACAAACACACACAAGGAAAGTTGGAAGGAGAATTAAGCAGTTCATCAGAAGTCACTTGAGGCTTAATTCCAGGCACCCTTCAATTTTATTCTCTCCTTGTGGCGAAATTGTTTGCCGCAAGTTTTTGGCGATTTTCTAGTTCAACATTAGATCAGCCAGACAAGGTGATTGCTGACAATTTTTACAAATTTTCTGGCAAATTTAATGACTGAAAGTTGACATGCTCATATTTGCAATTTCAATCGCTCTTTGTTACAACCAAAATCACTGGCAGAAATCACAATCATTGAAGCACGTACACCTGACAATTTTGATGAAACACTCCAACCAGCTTACAAATTGCCTAGCGTGTGCTAGTGTTAGGAATGAAACTTTTTACCTTTCGTCTTAAATCCACTTCTCTCCTGCTGTTGTCTTCATCATCACTGCTGTCCATTTCACTAAATAGTCTAGCTGATTTTAAAATGCACTCACAAACATCAGAACTGTGGAGTACAAGAATGTTAAGGAGCCTCAGTGAAATCAGTGCAGTTTCTTGCAAGGCAGCAAGGTTTTTTGTGTGTTCACTTTCACATCCCAAGCTATCCTTCGAATCCGGAGAGTCAGGTGTTGGAGAATGTCTTGCCGGGCACGTACCCAGAATGTTATCATCGTTACTTTCTGTCCTTTGCTCAACATAACGTGAAATATGGCTCTCTAGTAAAGGAAGGAAATTGGCAGCTTCAGGCAAATTGCTGTCTCCTAAGGACGATCTTTCTACACCACTGCGGTTTAAGAGACCAGACAAAGTTTGGAGCACCAAAGAGTTGTCAAAAGCTCTAGTTGAAGAGTCTTTTTGCATGATATCTGAAATAGACTTCTGCAGTCTTGATGTGGCCTGAGTGTCAAACAAGCGTAGAGTGTGTGAGACACCTGTTTCATCAATCGCTGTACTTTGTGTGATGTTCTGAGAGTTTGCAAAAGGCGTGTCTAGAGTTAAAAGTGAAATTATGCTACCATCATCAAACGTTCTGTTGTCTGGGTCCTGGAAAGGAACACGACATTCTTTGTCCTGTGGTGTTAACAAAGTTTGAACAAGTTCAACATCTGGAAAACTTTGATTGCTCAACTGTACAATCTCCCTCTCACTGACTTCATCCTCTCTTCGCTGAACTTTCATTCTCTCAATAGATGAAGCACCACTTGAGGTGCCACTCAGTGATGTGTTCTCAGAGTTCTCTCCCTCAGAGATCCTTTGTGAGTTTTGTTTGACTGGAGTTTTCAAATCCTTCACACTGGGTTTAACGGACCTAGGTGATTTCAATTTAGCTTCAGGAGAAGAATTCTGGAAGAATGAGCTACCAGTTGGAAAAACTTCACTCAAATTAACAGATTTCTTTTGTGGAGTACTGCTGGCTTCAGTTGAAGAACCTGCTCGTTTTCTGTTCCTTTCAATCAACTGAGAAATTTCCCGATCTTTGAACTGTAATTGTGTAGTTAAGTTTTCAACTTGTTTATCTAATTCTTTCTCGCGTTGACTTTGTTCTCTAGCTTGCTGTTTCTCCATGGCTTTAACCTCTCCTTGCCTCTTTTTCTCCTCAGCTTCAAAATGCGAAAGAGAATCTCGCAAGATTCCGATCTCACCATCTTTACAGAACTTCTCCTCCTGTAGTGTTTTGACCTTTGCTTTTGCAGTCATGACCTCTGCTTTTAACTTTTCTATTTCCTTCCTTAAAAATTGTGTTTGTCCATCTTCTGAATGTTCTCCCATGACCGAGAAATTATTGTGGTTGTCACTGGCGAGACTAGCGGTTTTTTTAATTTCACCATAATCCATGTTACCATTCGGTACAAAAGCATTAGATCCATTACATTGACCCACAAAGGATTCTAATAATGAATCGTCTTTTTTCAGTGGTTTGACAACATCCACACGCTCTTGTGGATGCGTTACTACAGGAACTTGTAACATCCTTGAACTACAGGCTGGAAATTCCCCCATGTCACTAAAAGTAGTGTGGGATATTGAAGATACTGGATATTCTTGGGTACAGTGAGTGGCCAAAGAATCGTCATCATCAGACAAATCTTGACAAGGGTCTGTATGCAAGGAAACTGAAGGAATATTACTACCGGAGACACTTAGTTGCTCATTTCTCTGTGGAAAATTAGATCTTAAACTGGAGGGATCCTTCCCCTTGGTCTGCAGTTCTAACGAGGCGATCCTATCGCACTCATCAAGTTGTTCTGCTGTCAATAGGTCGTCATCAAAATCCTCATCTAAAGCATTTAACTCTTCATCAAAAGCATCGACAGGCAAATCACGACACGCTTCCTCGGCAGCGAACTCCTCTTCTCCTTTTCTTGGCAATCCATGAGAGGGTTTAAACCTTTTATGCGGAGTTTCATGTGTTTTGTTCGGCACCGAGGATCGAAGAAGCGCGCCACTCGTCGAGGTCACGGGCTGCGCGGCAGAAGAGCTTCTGTCTCTTGGACGAGATAGAGCTGGGTTGTAGATGAAATGACGTCTCTTTTGATTCCCCAGGCGATTATTGTTACCGAAATTTGCCATCCTTAAGAAAACACAGGAGATTTCATGCTGAAAACATCAACAAACATCGTAAAAATCGAAGTTTACCGCGAACTCTGCAAAAGCCTCTCTGATCTCGTGGAGAGTTCTGGGTATATTTTAAGGTTTACACCGCTGATCAATGTTTTTCTTCTGCGCGGCGGCGCGAGCTCACAAACGAAAACGTTTTATTTTGCGGAAAAAATAATCCAAAGTTCTAACGAGTTATTTAACGAATGAAAGCTTAAAAAAGTTCGAAAAATGCATAAAATGGCGGTTTTTGGGTCTCTAAACGGGTATGCACCATTCAATTAATAAGGCCACACAAAAACAAAGCTTTTTCCTGTCAAGGTCCTGCATTCGTGAATATGAGTCGTATATTGAATATTTCTTACTAACGGGTCTAGGGGGCGCGGTGGTGTAGATGGTTAGTGCGTTGGACTTCAGATCCATCGTGTTGTTTCCTTAGACAAGATACTTTGTCCCACATTGTCTTTCTCCACCCAGGTGTATAAATGGGTACCGGCGACACACTGATGGGGGTAACCCTGCGATGGACTAGCATCCCGTCTAGGGGAGGAGTAGCAATACTCTCAGTTGTTTCATGCTACGGAAACCAGGATAAGCTCCGGCCGTGTGAGCCTCCTTGGCCCGAGTGGGACTTTCTCCTTTTTTCTTATATCGGCTCTAGCCACAAATAATTCTTAGTGTCGCAAACATCGCGATTTTCTAGTATGCGCAAGCTCGGAATACTCGTCAACTTCAAAACCAAAATACTTTTCTGAATCGCTTGGCAATTTCTAAACAAGTATAGAATATCGTAGAATTCCGAAAGTAACGATCCCCTTTACCTTCGGATTTTGCAGGCCAACAGGGCCGTTACTTTCGGGTAGCTGTTACTTTGGGAGGGTTGAAAAACGATTTTGGAACGTCAGGGGAATTGGGAACGCGATGAAGAGGTTAATCTCAACGGGCTGGAGAATTAAACCATCGGCCTGCCTGCATTCAAGCGATGTAGCCAAATATGATTTCATGAGTTGACAACAATGAAACAAGGGAATAACTGAATGAATAAAACGATTTTTGTTCACAGAGCCGACACTGTTGTTGGCCCACCCATCAATATCTAGAAGCTTCTGGTGATTTTCAAGGTGAACAATGAAACATGAGGCAAAGTTTTCGCGTTCCAGTTACATTTATACATAAAGTACTGTCATTTCCGGATTTCATTGCAATTTGATTTAAATATGGGGACACTGGGAATTGTAGTGGAGACAAAAGTTTTTTTACGCGTTCTAGTTATCAGGAGATTTTATGAAATGTTTGCGAAAGTACAAGTACCAAAATAGGAAATGATTGTTCGCAGTGTTCGCTGAAAATATTCTTTAATTCACTCCTGAATATATTGTTCAATTCACTGCTAAGAACCTACCGCACTACTTAAAGAAACGTCACATTAAATAAAGTACATTTTTTGTGTTTGAATTGTCATTTTTGGAAGGCACCGCTACTTTTGGGAGGTCGTTACTTTCGGAATTTAATAGAAAAGCAAAAAAATACGTTCTTTCGGGGAGCCGTTACTTTCGGAATTCTACAACACTTTCAGAAAGTTAGAATAAGCAGATAAGCATTTCCGTCAAAATCCTTCGAAAATTTCGGACTGCCGAGTATTTAGTCTTGAAGCATCCGTACCCGGCTGCCGGGTATCTAGACACTGCCTTTATGAAAACTGACGTTATTATTTAGAATCACCATGAGGGTAAATTAGACTCCCAAAACTGGCGTGTCCAACCCCAACAAGCCCAAGTATAAAGGTCAGTGCTAACCCTGATACCCCTTTAGGAGTTACGGGGATACGAGATAGGCGAAGGAAAAAGCTATAGGGATACAGGATACTTGAAAAAGAAATATGGGGATATTCAAAGCGAAGTTTGGGGATACGAGACTGCACACATTTCAAGGAAAAGTGAAAGGGATCCGCGATACCCAGTTCCCCCCCCCCCCCCCCCCAATGGGGCCTCAACCCTAGATAATTTTCTTTCTTAAGTCGAAAGCAAATTAAATTCATGACCCAAGAAGACCTCAAAAAAGTTTTAGTTAGGTTTTTAAGTTTGATTTATTAGGTCGAGGAGAAGGAGGAATTTTTTACACTGATTCTTCGGAACAGATGTCTTAAATCCGTATTTCTAAGATGTTACTTCATCAGTGTAAAAATCGATTGTTCGGCGTCAAATATCTGAAAGCTGCTCAGATGTCGGAGTTAGTTCTTGTTCTTGACTGTTGCATAGTTCAGTCTTCCTTTCTGTTTGCATCGTTATCTTCATTGTCATCGTCCATATCCTTGATGGCCAAGATGCCGCCTCCTATCTTGGTGACTTCCGAGAACCGATGCACGCTCGCCATGGGTTCGTAATCTTCCGCCGCTTTTTCGGCAGCCTTTCGGACGTGCCTCGCGACCTCGGAGATAGCGGTGTCAAACTTGTTCCTGTGCCTCATAACGAACGGGCAAATAAAGAAGTTATAGATCACCGTCGTTCCACTCCATGGGCCAGGAAACATGCACCAGACAAGCAAGAAGAACTTCAGTAGGTAATACAACGGAATCCAAACCAGGAAAATTTCAAAAAAATTCACCGTGCTGAAAACCACCCAGTAGGTAAGCCACTTCGTGGCGTCGGCAACATCTCCGGACTCGATCGCTTTTACCGAAGCATACGTCGGAAACACGAAGCCGAGGAAGTAGCATAGCAAGTTTGCAGCATAACCAACAGCGAGGTAGAACAGAATGAAGCAGAGGCCGCCTAGGAATAAAGTCTGTCTCCCGACATTTGTCGCGGCCTCTAGCTTGTTCAGAAGGTCAGTGAAAATGTTTCGCTGATCTAGGAATTCATTGACAGTTTGTATGGAGACGCTTTTTCGTACTGTAGCCACAAGACTCGTACAAAGGGACAGCGTTCTATGCCTGTCCATAACCCATGAGGATGTTGTTCAGCCTTGGACGAGCGAGCAAAGTCGCCTTTGTGACGTAACGTCTGATTGACTTATTCAGCTGATTAATTCTAAATTCTTAATTGATAATTGCACTAATTTGATACCGCGGATCATTACGTGTTTCTGGGGAACTCCCCACCTACCCCTCCCCTAAACCAACAGTTTTTTAACTTATTATCTCATAGATCAAAACGTTAGGTTAGGGGAGGGGTAGGTGAGGAGTTTCCCCAGAAACATGTCATGATCTGAGCGAGTAAAGCTCTTGAACGCTCCCTTTGAACGTGAACGCTTTCCAAAGAATTTTCAACTCTTGGATAGTTCGGCCACGTGACACAAATTGCACGATTTGGAAAAATCACGAAGTGATATAATGGAGTGGGAATTTTTTAAAAACGTCTATCTTTTTTTACGACGTTTACCTTTCAGTCGTTTACCTATCAGATTTTTCAAGACGTCCAATTTTTGTAATGTGACTTAACTATCCGGGAGCCGGTTTCTTAAGTCGGCGTTAAAGCTCTAAATGTGGGAAAAAGGGAGAATCACGCATCCCTGTGTTTGTGTTCTCCGAAAAACATTCGATTTGGTCAGTCAGACGTTGTTTTTTCGGAGAATGATAAAGAAACGTACCAAGACTTACAACACGTGCAGAGCCATTGTTTTGCCAACTAAAACTACGTTCTCGTAGCCGTTGGCGTCTTGCGCGTAAGGTCAGGTGCCTACAGTTCTACTTCCGCAATTTTTGCGCAACTAGTGGCGCCGTCTGGGGGCGCGTTGGTGTAATGGTTAGTACGTTGGACTTCAGATCTGAAGGTCAGTGGTTCGACGCCCAGTCCCTGCCATCGTGTTGTTTCCTTAGACGAGAAGCTTTACCCCACATTGTCTCTCTCCATCCAGGTGTATAAATGGGTACCGGCGACCTACTACTGGGGTAACCCTGCAATGGACAAACATCCCATCCAGGGGGGAGTAACAATACTCTTACTCACTTCATGCTACAGCAACCGGGATAAGCTCCGGTTGTGTGGGCCACCTTGGCTCGTGTGCGACCTTACCTAGTAGCGCTGTGCGTCATGGTAAATTTACAGGGCGTGCGCGCGGACCTTTTCTGCCATTGTGTGGCGCTAAAAGGCAAAGTTAACTGAGTTAACCTTAACCCCCCAGAAAACTTTTGAATTCTTGAGGCTGTTTAATAGAATGTTGTCAGCAAATTCCTCTTCAGTAACTGTGCTGTTGCACGTATTCATCAATCAGGCCACAAACCGGCATAAAATAAAATAGAATAAATGAATGGGAATTAGCAGTGGCACATCCACAAGGTGGCTCTTCGTCCACTGTGTCCAAGTCGAATTGGAATTTAGAAATGTTGGTTTTTGAGGAGAGGGGAAAACCGGAGTACCCGGAGAAAAACCTCTCGGAGCAAGGACGAGAACTAACAACAAACTCAACTCACATCTGACGCCACGTCCGGGACTCGAACCGGGGCCACATAACATGGAGGAACAAGGGGAGGGAGGCTAAAGCGTCCGCAGACTGTAAGTCAGATTTAGTCTCCTCAAAAAAATGCCCGGTTGGCCTCTAATTAAAACCAACATAAGCCTTGTTGACTCATAAGAATTTCAATTTACCTCAGATTTCTTTTCGGCATGTTGTTTTTCCGAGTAATGTTAACTTAAGGCGTCGACGTTAATAAAATTCAACAAATTTAAATAAATCACAATACAAATCACTTTTAACGGTACATCAATACAAAACTAACATTAGTTCGATATGCGACCACTTTCGAAGAACCAATATAATTAATCCGACCGACTTATTTGAGTATTCATTTTGTTTTGCGCTTATTATACCAAATGTACCGATGAACGTCGTAAAAGTTGGAAACCCGACTGTGTAATTTATTTCATCAGAGTTTGTGATGAGCTTCCAGCAGAGATTTATAGTTGTTACTGATAGAAAGAAAAGAGAAATCAATCAATTAATTTTCTTGGACAGATATGTATAAAAACCCTAGAATTATTTTTGAGAACTTCATTTCATCTGCTTCCGGAATTAAAGATGAATTCTTCAAATTGAAAGGAAGCACAGCAAAGGGAAAGAAAACACACCAGTCACCAATTTATTGCCTCAGAAAAATTTCACTAAAGAATTTCTCTTATTATTCGCAATTGCAGTTGCATGCGATTAAAATAAAACTCGTTTTTGATAGACAAATGCCACTCATGTCACGGCGTTATGATGGGTTCTTTGAGATCCAGTTCAATCAATTAAGCCAGCCACATTGTCAATCAAAATTACACAAAGTACGAACAAAGAAAGATTGCATCTTGAAAACATTTTACCATGAATTGATCTGCGAAAAATAAGCGAGTAAATGATGGTTTATTTTAACACGGTCAAACAGCTAAAATATTATCATGGTGATCGAAGTCGTCGCCAAATCTGACAAACAGGTTGTTTCGAGACAAAGAGTTCAACAGGTCGTAAAGAATCGAATGAAACGATGATGAAATGACAAAATTGGTCTCGTTGTTAGCAGAATAAGCTTTGGCAATCTTTTATGTTCGTGTGCAATATTCATGACATAAAACGCCAGCTAACAATTTCAGAATGGAAGATTTCCTACCCCATGGCTTTAAATATTTGTTGGTGGTATCAATATCACAAAAAGACTTGGCCAGGGGGCTGAAAACACAAAACAACAGGTTTTATAATGGCTAAAACATCGAAACAAAAACGCAAGATGTTAATCACCTGCTAAATACAACTGAATAATAACAAACACTAAAATTCTCAGTATCACGAGAAAATTCAAGAATCTAGTGGTAAAATTGTTCATTCTGCCTCTATCGAAGATATCTTTCTGTCATTTATTTTCATTTTCTCCCGGGAAAATTTAAATGGCCACGCGCGCTCGTGTCACGTTATGCAAATCACGCGCGCTCTTTTGTCCGTTGATGAAAAGTGACGTGTACAGTTTTCACAAAACAATATTTTCTCAGCTGACGGACACGCAATCTTGAGCCAACCGTACCGCTCTTCTTAACCGATAATATTTAGGAAAACAGTCACAATTTTGTAGTCGTCTACCAGTGAGGGTAAACAGTTTGAAGTAAGTTGACGGCGCGAGGATGGGGTATGGACTAAACCGGTTTGTCAGTCATGTGGATCAGAACTTACTGTGCAGTATTTGTGCCGGGGTCTTAGAAAATGCCGTTATTACACCGTGTGGACATTCATTCTGTGATGAATGCTTGCATATCTGGCTTGATCGACCCAACACAAATTCGTGCCCGTCTTGCCGATCAGATGTCTCGGTTGACGATGTTATTCCGGTTTTAGCGCTGAGGGGAGTGATCGATGGTTTGGTGGTCCACTGCGACAATGATGAAAACGGATGTAAAATGGTTTTAAAACTAGACAAGCTCAAAACTCATCTACAAGTGTGCGAATTCGGGCTGGTTGAATGCGGTGCGTGTCGAAAGAGCGTTAAGCGACGTGAACTACCGGAACACCATGAAGAATGCGAAGTCATAAAAGATTTGGTTGCAAGGCACAAGAAAGGAAAAGAAGAACCAACCATCGATGGCCTCACAAAACAGATTGCGGTGCTGGAGTTGGATTTAAACAAGACCAAAAAAGCTTTGTTAGATTCGGAGGGAGATGTGCGGCGTGTGAAAATAGAACTAAGAGAACTACAATTCCAGTTGGAAATGAGAATGTACGAAGATAATGATTTCGACGCCGACTGGGACCCGGACTATAATTACGGGTACTCTCCAGCGAGTATCTCCCAACTTGCAAGTTTAGTTGCACGATATTTGTTGAACAAGCCATACTACATTGACCGTAACCGTATTTTTAACGCGGTAAAACGTTGTTTTGATTTTTACCACGGATACGCAGGCTATTCGCAAGACGTTCATATGTTATTAGCCACAAGTTATGCTAGCAACTGGTTCACTGAGAATCAAAGATCAAATTTTGATTCATGGCTGCGAAATCTAGCGCGAGAAAGGTTTTTGATCTCTGGCTAGCTATATTAAAACAATGCGAAAGTTTTAATATCACACCCTTTCAGGTGCAATTAAAATTTGCATTTCTTGTGACTTAAATTAAAACGAAGTTTATTTTAGAAATAAAAAAAAGATTGTTCAGGTCACAGCGTTGCTGTAATTTAGCAGATATTTGAAGGTTTAATGTTGATTAACTGAGAGAGTTTTAAATCATGTTAAGTCTTAGTCAAAGTGAATAATTGATCGCTGTCAGAACTGTATATTGAAGTTGTTAAATAACCGATACCGTCGTTGGTAGTGGATTATTAATAAAGCAAAATGGAGTGAAAATATCTGAAAGAGAAAGAGTTTTTGTGTTTTTACAAAGAAAATGAACTTAAATTGGAATTGCGAGAACAAAGAAAATTCAATGAGTGATAAATTTTAAATGAAAGGGGAATTTAAATTAAATGCCATTCTTGAATCACTTTTTTAGTTTGTTTCCACGGCGCATATACCGCTTTGCGTCCAATTACTGAAGGATGAGAACGCGGAAAAAAAAACAAACAACAACATATGCTATTTTTATTTTTTAAAGAAGTTTGCAGAACTTGGCTGCAAAAGGAGTTGAAAAAAATTAAGTAGTAGTGGGAGAGGAAACTGAAAATTGTCCGCCCGTCCTTCCTATCATTTGCATCTCGAAACGAGAAAATTTCAAGTCCATTGTATTCAAGAAAAGGGTCTCCTTCTGTATGACATTTTTCTATCCCCAAAATTTCACTTTTCAGTAGCCGCCAAGCCCAACTTTAATAGGAGAAAACAAATTGAAAACAAAACACATTTCAAGCGACAAAAATTCAAAAGATAGCGAAATAAGAGAAATGAAAGAAGCGATTAGCCAATTATATATTTGGCAAACAAACTTGACACTACTTTCTTTTTTAAGGAGTGATGTTTCATCGGTATCCATTAACATGAAAATGGTCGCATTCAGGTTTAAAAACGAGGTTATTCCTGAAAGAGAAACTTCGCCTGGTTCGTGTATCGAAATAAGAATTGAATAGGAAATATTCCAGGACCAATCTATTGATGGCTTTTAGTTGGGTAACAAACGTCTCAGCCAACCAATCGCAAAGCCGCACGGAACAGCTTGTGCAATAATTTATCGGCACAGGGCTAAATTGACTTCCTCTCATACGCTTTCTTGGTTTCTGATTGGTTAAGCGACAGAAAGCCAACAAAAAATTTTTAAAAAGCAACAAAACACAAACAAAAACATCAGCGCCAGCTTCACACTTCTGCAAGCTTAAGGCGCTTTTTGATGTCCCAATACAAATAGATAATATACAAGGCTTTGATAGGTCTATGTGAACACACGCCTTTAGGTAGAGTGAAGTTTACCAAACTTATAAAGGGCTTAATAACTTTTCGATTTGTTTCAAATCCCTCATTTCGTGGTTTTAGCCTTCAAAACCGACAAATTGCTGCCAAGGTTTGTTTGTCAAAGCAATACAAAATTAACCTTGATTATCGTAATTCCAAGAATGGCCGACAAAGAGCCGCTGCTTCTAAAAGCCAGATAGCCACCAAGTCTGGCAATAAAAGGGATGAACGGATATTAGTTGTGTAACCAGAGACTTAAAAAGAGCTTTCTCGAAAATTATGCACACAATTTGTGGTTGGCTCCACGGTCGTCAATTAAAAGTCGAACAGGCGGGTTTTTGTGGGAGTGATATCGATTCAAAAGCAGAAAAAACTCTGAAACTTATGTGGAAGAAGCAAAGCAGACTTTATTTTCAGTCGCATCGAATGCAATTCAAACGCTGAACAGCATCCCAAAAACTGAAGTAAATGAACCCATTACCGTACAAATAAGTCTCCTTCCCAAGTAAAGTGGATTCGTGTTGCCAATTCCCGCCAATATTTTTTGCGTTTGAATTACATTCGACGCGACTGAAATGTAACACATAAATTGGGCTTTAATAAAAAGTGAAAAACAAATTTCACTCCAACATCAACAATAAAAGACACTTTTCTGACAATTTCCTGGTTGTCCATACGTACTTAAAACTACACGTGCACGCAATGACATTTTAGCTAGTACAATAAAGTCCTGCCTGTTAGTTTTTAAGAGAAATTAGGTATCATAAAGGCTCAAAACAAAGAAAGAAGTATATTTGGAAGGTTAAAATAGCGATTTCCCTAAACATAGCGGAGTTAACCCCAAGATCCCTCTAAGATCCTTGCTCATAGCGAACTATTTAATAAAATCAAACACGACTGTCTTTGTATGTTCAATGCAACAACGCGAAATGCAACTGTAAAACCGCCGATTTATCACTTTTAAGCTTACTTTTGTATTTCTTAGGTTTAAAAAATTAAGTAATTCCCCAAACTGCTTCCCCATTTAACGTGCACTTGCAGAGGAGATGCTGCCCAAAAGATAAAACAAAAGCCATGTTGATTCTGATAGTTAAATCAGTTATTGTACGAAGGGTTTTTCTTGGATTCTGTCCTTCCGAGCTCCGCCGTTCAACTGAACCCCGTCAGCTGATAAACGCGCAAGCATTGTAGTTTTATCACTTTTTCCGTCTCTGGGAAGGGATTTCGCTTCCACGACAGATGTTGTGTGTGCATCAAAATGAACAAGAGACATTTTGGGAAAATGGAAGACCAAAATGACTCCGCCGTTACAAGTCCGGCGCAGTACAAAAACTGTCAAATCGTTTACCGGAAAATCAAATAGATAAAATGTTCTATCAACTGTCGCAGGGTCGCTGATTTATTTGTACTTTCATTTTCCAATTGCAATAAATACGAAAAGGCCAACCAAGAATAGAAGTCTAGCCTGTGTACAGCCGCGCGTACCCTTGGGTATCACGTGCGACGCAAGCTACGTCACCCAGGTTACCGCCCGCTTTCCCAAAGAAAAAAATCAGCTGGCGGCTTTAGGTCTTGACCATATATTGGTATGATTTATTTAATAAATACATCGCAATCAAGTTCTTTAAGTGGCAATTCTTCTTTATTGCAAACACTTTATTTTGGACAGAAGAAAATCTCATGCAGTCGGTTTTTTTACAAAACGACCCCTTTAATCCGGTCACCCGGTTCACACCGCCAGATTTTCGTAGGCCTGTTTGTGGCCGGATTAACGAAGGAGGGCTGGGAACAGGGGGACCAAACTTCGCCCTTCCCAGACCCCTTAATCCCAGTTCCCGCCCCATTTTTTGTCCCCAGTTCTCCTACCCTTTTGCGATTACATGTATTTTTTCTGTTTATCCTCTTTATAAATGCATCGAGAATATAAATACAAATAAAAATTTATCATCCAGATCTACTATGCCCAGATTAAACAAGAGGGCGATACGGAAAAGAGGTTATGCAAATCACTCAGTGGAAATACACACCCTACCCATCTGGGTAACCATTACAAAAGTAATGACAAGCTGTAAGCTGACATAGTTCAATTCCAACATAAAGCAATACGGAAAGGAAAAAAAATCCCTTTAGAATTATCAGATTTTTCTTCTCTAACAAAAACTGTAAAACTTCTAAAAGCTATTTGAATGGAAGTGTATATTAAGTGCATCCATGTATTTGTCAATGCTAACTTCTTAAAAATATATCATTCACATTAAAGTGTTAAAAATCGTCTAAAAAATGGACTCGCTGTCCAACAATCATTATGACCTCCCTTTTAAGACTTTCACTGGTGTCAAAACAGCATTCCAATCTCATATTTTATAAAGATCATCACTGTAAATATTTGCATGGCTGTCTCATCCCTCTCTCACAAAATAATGCTTAAAATGTACCCAGTTTTATTGGCAGATTACTAAGGGTGTGCTCAATTGGCTTTACTCCGGAATAAGAACACATAAAAAAGTGATCACTCTAGAATACAAAACACTGTCTTAAATATCATGTGTTTTTCAGAGTTCTCAGGCATCACAATTTACAAATATGTTGCTTAAAAAGTAGTATCCAAAGATAATTAAGTTTATTCATATTCCAGAATAGGCCAATGGAATGTATCCTTAGTTGCTCTAACAGGGTTTCTCCAGTATTTCAAACGAGGGCATACTGTTGCTGTTGCTGGAATTCATCAAAACCCTGTCTATGAGAAATGACTGAGTCCTTGGTTGTTAGGCAACACAGAGTAATCCAAAAATGACATGTACCGGTACTTTCTAAAATACAAGCACTTTCTGTATCAGTGTTGTTTTAACTTTCCAAATAGAATTTAAAAAAACTCTTCAATGACTCCTTCAAGGCCATGAGTGCTTCCCCGCTGATACTGATGTAATTCTTCCAACTGGTAGTACTGCAAATGTATAGAGACTAGTAAGAAGAGAATGGATGTTGACAAGGAGACATAATCACCACACCTTTATGGCTTGACAACTATCATGAAAACTGTTCTATTTCCCAGCATTCTTTTTTCCTAGTAGCTTCCTTAGCTTCTCATATCGCCCAGACACTGGCTGAAGATTACCATATATGGGGTCTAACCACATGACTCTGTCTTCAAAACTCATCTTCTGTAGTACTGTGCTGTTGGTGTAGAATCTTGATAAGGCCTCCAGAGGCAGCTGCACAGAGGGTTTAGGAGGCGGTGAAAGCTTGGGCAGTGTAGTCGATACAGCATCAAGTGGATCCTTGAGCCACCAACCAAGTGTAGTCTCAGGGAAATCATCTTCCTCGTTCTCCTCTTCAACTATCTCCCCTTCCTCATCTGAGATTACTTCACCTTCTTCTAAGCTCCCCTTTCTTTGGAGTTTCTTCTTTGGATGATCAATGTTGGTAGGACTACTTTCACTATGTCTCCTGAAACGCTTGAGGAGTTCTTGTTCCTCAGATCCACATTGAACTCCAGGGTGGGAGGGAGAGTAGCCAGTGTTATCATGCTGAGTGCTGTCTTCATCCAGATCATACTTTGTTCTCTTAGTATTTACTGATCCAAGCTCTAATAATGCATTCTTCCCACCTGTAATATAAACAACGCAAAATAATTCTCATAACTTGAGCCGTGCTGCCACAATGCATCATTCACTAGCATCATTAAGGTTGCAATGATACGTACTCCCACGATACGACACAAATCTTGATACAAAGGCCATGACACGATACACGATACGATACATTACTGTGCACGACAAAACTAGTTACCAACAACTTACACTACATGTAAATAATTTATTCCCATAATAATAATTTAACACAGTAATAACACAACATCAAATCGCCTTACCAAGGCTAAAATGTAGAGCTTGGGTGAAGAATATTAAAGACAGTGATTTCCCAAATTTGTTGATGCAGCATATTTTATTGTATCCTAATATCACGATATCTTATTTAAATATCGATATTCATATCGTTAGAAAAATATTGTGGTTCACTGATACATCAGTGTATCGTTGCAGCCCTAAACATCATGCAAAATGAGCCAGTAAAACTTTCACAAATACACAGCCTAAATGATTTATATAAGGCACAGTGTGGCATAGGACAATTTCAAATCAGATCCCTATTTCTAAGTTTACTTAGGTAGAGCAAGTATGAAACAAAGATGGAGCCATTAATCATCTTATTTCAATTGTTTGATTTTCTAGAAGCAGACAGATAGCTGACTTATTCTTTTACAACAGTTTTCTGTAACATGCGCCCTGCAAGGAATTTTTCCTAACCGCCAAATGTGTTTTTGGTGGACGTCAATCATCTGTTTCTACAACAATTTTTTGCGAATTCTCGTGTGCTGATTGGCTTTTGCTTATTGTCGCATGTAACGCAATCCTGTCTGGGGCCGTGGATAAACTGATTTTGTGAATCTGTTGTGCCCTCCGGTTCTTAAAATTTTTGTGACAGAGCTACAGCAATTCTGGAAATATTCATTGAGGATACGATTGGTAACCTGTAAATATTGACTTTTAATTGACTGAACTTCTCAGAAACAAACTGCGAAGCAAAAAGAAGAGATTATTTGTGATAGTCTGACAGCGAAAATTTTTGGACGGCGAGAATCAGACGTTTGCTGATCGACAGCGAACTCAGAGAAGTAATTCAGTGGATTTAAGTGCTTCTTCGACTAGAATAAAGGTCAGTTTTATACAAATTTTACAAGTTTTCGTCAGAACAAGTTTGCATTACGTATTTTCAGGTGTTTTAAATGCATCTGTGAAGCCATGCATACTCGATTCAGTGAATAAAACAGTTGCCGAGCTGAGCAATTTGTTTTGGTACTTTTCAAGTAATAATTCAGAGTCTGCCATATTTTGCTATCAGTTAGAAATACACAAAATCGTCAAAGCGTGGTTATGAATTAAAACTTCCCGCAAGATTTTTTCATTATTTCACTCAGCGCTAAACTTAAACTGCCAACGAGCGTTCTTGAATTGTCATAGAAACAGATGATTGACATCCACCAAAAACACATTGGGCCATTGGGGAAAACTCCTTGAAGGGCCCATGTTAGAGAAAACCACTGTAACACAGACATCCTGTCCAAGTAGATCGAGAAATCTGCTTAGATAATGCCCTAAGACTGACAGTTATTATGGAATGTTATTGAAATCCTTACCATCTTCATCAACTTCCATATCCTCCTCATTTCTGTCTAACCCTGGCCGTTTTCTTTTCTTGTTATTTTGATTTGGCACATTTCTGTTTCCCAACACTCTGTTGCGTTTGAAGAGAGATGCCAAGTTTTCCACGTGCTGGTGTAACTGCATTGGCGGCATTCCCAGCTGAGCAGATTTGTCTCTTACACCTGGGCATCAATAGAAATTTTGATTTAATTTCCTGATAAATTTGGTGATTAAAATCTGTGCATGCCAAAACCGTCATATGTAGGTGTCAAGCAATGACTGCTTCAAGAAACATATTCCTATGACAAAAAAATGCCAGCATCTTTCTTGACAGAAACTGGCAACTCAAGTGTGTGACTACGGTACCAGCCATACCAAGAAAAATGTGTTTAACATGGGTAGAAATGCGTGGCTACATTTTAGACTGCGGCATCTGCTACCATTGATTGGGTAACATTTTAACTCTCTCCTTGTGTTAAAAATATCTTTGCTGAAATAAGCTCTCTTTATTTGGTATGCTACCAGGTAGTTACTGAGTTGAAAGGATTTTAAGAAGTGTACCGGAAATCAGTAGATTTTACAAAGACATGTCTCACCTTCTGGAAGTGGCACATTGAATCCTGGATACTCAATGAGAGTGCTGCGAATATTATCACCATCCTCGTCTTCTTCAACCTTATAATCATCTATGTTACCTTCACCGTCATAAAGAAGCAGGCTTGGTTTTGCCGCCCTTGGTAAATACCCTGGGGGATATCCATGGCAACGCATTCTATAGATGTACAGAGGCAGATCCTCTTGACCAAGTCCAAGTGCTTCTTTAAGGTTCTCACTAATAACCCCTGCTTTAAACCCTCCAAAGCGCTTTTCTGCTGATTCATCACCATGATATCTTGATTTTAAAGTTACTGGTGAAGCAAATTTATTTTGGAAATCTCTCCTATTTGCATTAATTCTTGCAAAGTCCTGGGGTTCAGGACAGTCTTGAACAGTATGGCCACAATGTCCACAGTTGAAGCAAGCTCTGCTCTGTTTTATTTTCACTTTTGGCGTCTCTTCATCACAAGGTAAAGCTGTGAAATAAACTTGTTCATACTTTGGAATATTCCAGCCATCACTGATCCTTGGATCGAGATCTTTCAGAGGAAAACCACAGGAGTCTATACAGTATTCATCGTAATACTGCAGAGAGCTGATAACGGGCATCGTTGTCCAGCAACCATCGTTCTTCTTAATCTTATCCAGTTCATAATTTAACTCGAAGATGGATGGTGGAAAATTGTCACTTCCAAATGACTCCTTGCCATCATCTTCCTCAGAATTGCGCTGTAAAGATTGAACGAATTCCTCAACTTTTTCTCTGTTTCTTATTGATGTCCGATTATCAAAATATACTGCCTGAAACACGGGAAAATACATTTCCGGCGATGGACTTTCGTTTTCTGGAGTTGGAGCACGAGTAGCCTTCAACATACTTATCAAAGTTTTGAGCGCTTTCTTTAGACGTTTGTTTTCTTCTTTCAAAGATTTCGAAGACTTTCTCTCAAAACAATCATTTTTCAGCTCTGCACTTACTTCCTTCGATTTCTCCACTTCGAATTCTGTGAAGAGAAGTTCTTCATCGAAGCACACGTCTTCGTCCGCCATCTTGGAAATAGGCTAGTTTCCAATCTCCAAGCGCTTCACGTGGGTAAAATCTTTCAGGTTTTCAATTTTACTATTATTTCACTTATTTATATTTGCCATTCAAAATATTAACAAAGAAATAAAATGAGGAATAAACAATAGAATAAAGGAAATAAAGTAGACAGAACTTCAGTATCCCTCGCCAAATTTTTCTTCATCATTATTTTTTCACTTTTATTCTCAATATTTGCCAATGGGACACCCCTGAACAGTGCAGGGGTTGGGAGGGGGAGAGTGGGATTGTCTCTGGAAACTGGTTGAAACAGGGAAAGTACAGGTGGAAGGGACAAAGATAAAACAGAAACCATCACAGCAGAGAAATGGGAGATTTTTTACTATCATTACAGGTGTTTAGCTTAAACCATCTACTCCGTTTAATTAAGTTTTACATGTAGTTTTGTGTTTTTTGTATTTTTGTTCAAAAGAGCCAATTCTGTTGTAATAGAGTACATTTACTCATACTGCATTTTTGTAAAATTGTTTATTTAGGCAAATAAAAGTGGCAACCATGTCAAGCAGAGAATTAAGCAAATCAGGTACAGTGCAATTGAACAAGCTTGAGAGAATATTTTAAAAAACAGCCTTTCCCAGTCAGAGGGAAGGACAAAATAAACTTGTATGTTTTGATGGTATTATCCAAAAAGAACAAACATTTGCAAATCAATTGTTACACTTGATGACATTAAAGTAACAACACAGAAGGTCTACAAAAGCTTCATACTGGGCACATCTGAATTAAGATACCTAAGTTTACACAATAAAATCTTGTTCATTTCAACAATGTTCTTTTCTGTTGTTAATTAAAATAAAAAATCGTTCAAAGGTTGTAGTCTCCAGGGATTCTGTGTTAGGTGTCTCCTAAATAAGGTTCATCATCACTCTGAGACCAAGTATCACCATCATCATCCCCAAGGTTACCATCTAAAGCGTCGCTTACTTCACCACCTGCATCAATTGAAAGAGGACAGGCTTGGACTACACTGCCTGTTGACACAAATAATAAATTGTTCCCAGTCAAGGACATCTAGTGGAGGAGGACAGTGGAGGCAGGAGCTAGGGAGAAAGGGCGGGGAAAGTGTACGGGAGGCGGGAGAAGAGGGGGCAGGAAGTGGGAGAAATAGGAAAAAATTATGCAACATAGCATAACATCTCACAATCGAAAAACCACAAAGAGGCAGGATCCAACAAAAACAGGGGGAACCAGGATTAAAGGGTACAAAAAGCAGGCAATTTAAATCCCCCACCCCCCCCCCCCACCACCCAATCACTCACAGCACTGTTGACATAATGTTCAAAAAATGAAATTCTTGCCAATTTCTGGATGACTATTTGCCAAGTGGAATACCCAGACTGCCAAATGTTTGCATTTCAACTTCCTTTTTAAAAACAAAAGATTAAAGGTGCAATATCATAGATATTTTCCTGTTTTGGACAAAATTGGCTAAATTCATATCTAAATACCTTGCTCAAATATGAATTACCTCTAGACCAACAAGGAGATGACATATAGAGAATTTTAAAGGAAGAACTAGTCAAAGGAATTTTTACTGCATGAAAGACAGAAGCGAAGAATTCGAAATCGTCTCCCCCACTTTTTCAAGTTGGAATCAATTTCCATCCTGGCCGTCCAAAACCATACACACTTATTCAACCTTCAAGCACTGATACAAAAATGCACATTCTCCTTACTGTTCTCAATACATTTATTGTGGAATTAGTAAGGAGGATTTGTTTAAATATCAAGGCATCTCATCCATCGCTTTCTTTATTCTCATCACTTGAATTTTTGAACAAGTATTGATAATGTAAAGAGAAATTTCATTTTCTTCACTGTTAAGGCTTAGAGGGTTAATAGTTTATGTGCACTAAGATAGCCATGTTTAGCAAAACTGAACCATTATTGTTAGTCATCCATTGATGCAAATGTATCTTTTGGCTTATCAAAGTGGTGCTAAATAAAGATGACAGTGGCCCCTTAAGGGACAATCATCCAGAAGTTGAAGTACACCATCCAGTCACTTGATATTTTGCACTTACAAACAAAAGGTGCTGGAGCAAATCTTTTGCTGAAATTTATTCTGTTAGAAATTCCAAAAGATCTTGATCCTTTTAATCTGAAAAAAAGGACAGTAAAAGGTGGAAATTTAAACACAGTGACAGACACAAATGGCTACTGGGCAGTGTAGAGAAGAGGTACCTAAATGAGGAAGTGGGGAGGAGGGGGGGAATGGGAAAAGGGGAAGAGAACTGTGTGGAAAGCAGGTAGGGACCAGGAATTAAAAAAATATTGCAAGGATCGGGGAAACAGGTCAAACAGAAGAATTGTGCAATATCAAATTAGATCAAGGAGAAATGAACAAACAAAGGGAAAAGAACCAGGATTAAAGATGTTAGAAATACACCTGTATGAAGATCAGAATGCCTTCTTCCAGCTATCTTAGGATGAGCTTAGTCAATGAGCAATGTTACAACTCCAGTTGCTGGAAGCTAAAAACTTTAAGATTTGGGAACAGTGGGAAAACGGACTGCCTCACAGAGCAACCAAAAAGTATCTGATGTATAAACAAGACTATGCACATGGCCATTTCCCTGAGTGTTTAAAAAACATGCTTGAAAAGTAATCTTTGCTAAATAGGACCGCAGTGATACAGAGCTCTACCAGTGCTCCCAGCTGCATTCCGTGTCAATGCTACGCCGGAGAAATACTTAATCTTCTAAGAAATTGTATGCCAAAAACTTAAACCACACCGGAGATCTTCGGAGTAGTCCTCATAAAATGCAGCCTGGCCAGTGCTCCACAACAATTTTTTTTATCATGATGGCATTTTTTGATGCAATTCTTTAGACATCATTTCACTAGATGGCAGGAGAATACCTACAGGCATTATAAACTGCCAATGATAATACTTACAAACCACTCTCAGTACTAAGAAACGACTTCAACAATGGTGATGAAGTGTTGTTAATGGACCCTGTTGAGGAAAAATAGACACCATAACGTATGGTGTATAAATGCCTCAGAAAAGGCAACACCAAATAAACAAAAACAAAAACTAAACAAAAGAGGTGTATGGCTTCAGTGGTAGTCATTTACCTCCCTGCTTCGCGTCTCAGCAAATATCCACCACTATTCACCTCTACTTCGGTGAATATCAAAAAAATCGCTGTGGCTAAATGACCAGCAACCGGTCAACGTTTTCAAAACACTAAATGACCGGCAGTTCTATATTTTTGACAAATTTAGGAAAATCGAACAATTTATCCGATCTAAACTATGATATTTTGATTAAGATGTGTTAAGCGATTCGGAAGACCTTAATAGTTTTTAAACTCAACCTTTTGTTTACGCTGGGCATAGAGTACGAAGCGATGTGTTGTGACACTTAAGTTCTGTTCAGGGCTGACTGCCAGTCAAGGTTTTCAAAACACTAAATGACCGGCAGTCCGATTTGTTTGGCAATTTTGGCTAAATCCACAAACCCATCCGATCCAAAGGATGATATTTTGATTAAGATGTGTTAAGCGATTCGGAAGACCAGTGTTCTTCTTATCAGGCGGTAACCGGTAAAATTTACTGCTTGCAGCACTGCTTGTTACCGGTTAGAACCACATACTAAGGCCTGGATTAGAAACATCCAACAGTTTTGGATTGTGAAAGGATTTATTATCGGATTGAATTATGACAAGATTTATGTCAGTTGTACTACTTACCACGTCTTACTGTCCATGCATTTGTACAATATTAGACAAAGTCTTACTATCTCGACGTTTCCCTCATCTTCCCGACTGTCAACATTTCTCCATATCTTAGAACATTCGAAAAATGCTATTGTTATCTTCTCGACGTTTGTCCGTGTGTTAATATACTCTTAATTAAGATGTTGTTAGCACTGTCATAAGATACTAGTGTTATCTGTCTTCTCGACGTTAAACCGTACACTGGTTTGTTCAGGTTTGTTCGTAATGTGTTGTTAGTATTGTCTTCTCCTTGAAGGTCTTCGTTTGTGCCTTTGTAAGGAATTTGTCTCATCTTCTAGGCATTTCTCCGTACGTTTTTTAGGTTTCTGTAAGCTTTTTCTTCACGACGTTTGTCTGTACATTAATACAGTAACAGTAAGCGCAAACATGAAGCGTTTTGAAGGGTTTTCGAGGCGTGTGTGAGCCTAGTGTCGTGCGGGAGACATTCCGGGTCTCATGACGACACTTAAAAAACTCCAGGATAGAAAAAGGATTTTCAACATAACTGCTTTACCAGTCTAAAAAACTCACCTACCTGTTACCCTGAAAACTAGGGAGAACACTGGAAGACCCAAACAGTTTTTAAACTCAACCTTTAGTTTACGCTGGGCATAGAATATGAAGCGATGATCGTGAGTTGCAAAACTCCACACATTTATACTGCCAGTCAACGTTGTCAAAACACTACATGACCGGCAGTTTTATATTTTTCGACAAACTCAGGAAAATTGAAGAATTTATCCAACCTAAACTATGATAGTTTGATTAAGATGTGTTAAGCGATTTGAAAGACTTTTGTTTCGAAACTGATCCCTTGGTTTACTTTGCGCTTGAAATTTTGTGTTGGGAGAGGGAATTTGTGACAACACATTCATTTCTGGTTAAGTATTAACAACTGTTTGACAATCAAAATTTTCTCGCTACAATTTTTGTAAAACTTTTATCAAGAAAAAAGGATCTGCGTTAGTCAAATCATTTATCTGTCGTTTTGCCCAGCAAGAATAAGGAAGCGCTTTTACATCTGTAGCTGCTCCAGGATATAACAAGGGTTGAGGCTTGTGGTGTTTCGTGACACTTTACGTGACTGTTGGCGGGAAATGTTGAGATTTAAAACCATAAAAGTCTTCCGAATTGCCTAACACATCTTAATCAAAATATCATCCTTTGGGTCGGATGGGTTCGGCGATTTAGCCGAAATTGCCAAACAAATCGGACTGCCAGTCATTTAGTGTTTTGACGACCTTGACCGGCAATTGTTTTGCAACTCGTGGCTCCGTATTCTATGCCCAGCGTAAACAAAATGTTGAGTTTTAAAACTATAAAAGTCTTCCGAATCGCTTAACACATCTTAATCAAAATATTATCCTTTGGATCGGATGGGTTCATCGATTTAGCCGAAACTGCCAAACAAATCGGACTGCCGGTCACTTAGTGTTTTGAAAACCTTGACTGGCAGTCAGCCCTGAACAGAACTTAAGTGTCACAACATATTGCTTCGTACTCTATGCCCAGCGTAAACAAAAGGTTGAGTTTAAAAACTATTAAGGTCTTCCGAATCGCTTAACACATCTTAATAAATTATTCGATTTTCCTAAATTTGTCAAAAATATAGAACTGCCGGTCATTTAGTGTTTTGAAAACCTTGACCGGCTGCCGGTCATTTAGCCACAGCGTAAAAAAATTGTCAAAATATATCAATAAGCTTACATTATCAAGTAGGAAGCAACCCCAGAAAGGAAGTCAGCTTAATTAAAATTGTACACTGTCTAGATTTACCACTGAATTCTTACAATTAGCGTTAACATAAATACAATAGAATCGACATGGAGAACTACTATATTGATTTAATATTTCTTCCCCGCCGTCTAGAGTAGATTACAACGATTTCAAAACAGCTTACTTTGTGGGGCATTCTTCAAGATGCAAGAAGATAACTGCAACAAAAATATTATGATTAGCTTTCACGTTCACATTAAAAGGATCGAATGATACAACAAGCTTGCTCACCTTCAAACTAGTTGAAGAACGTGAGAAAGAACGAAGACAACGTGCAGCAGCCGCCATTTTGAAATTACCGCTGTACAAGCAAACGTCAAGCTCTCCTCAACCTCGTTACGGGGACGAGGTAGCCCCTCACGAAGAGCTTGACGGGAAATTAACAAAATGGCGGCCTTATCTGCACGTTGTGTTCGATCGCTAGCTCGAGCTTCGGTTCAGATTTCGGTAGGTTTGGTCGATCAACGATGTAATAGTTCCCAATGTAAATTACTAACACAGAAATTTTGAATTCTTTCACAGAGTACTGCTTTGTCAGCAAATGGCGTGTCACAAAGTAAGTTCTCCAATATTCTTCATGATCAGTCTTGTTGTTTGCAGTAGGTCAAGAAGGACTGGAATTATGTAACATTTGTAAGTAATGAATAAGCTAACATAGCTAATCGATGTCTGATTCTCTTTGTGTAGCGAGAAGTGTATCATCAGCAGTGGGGACGTCTATCCTTAGAGACTGTGGATTGTAAGTACACCTCTGCTCCCCTCTGAAAATGTTTTGTAGGTGGAAGGCAGTTTAAACACGAATATAAGCAAGGCCCGCGTCAATTTCATGTAGCATCAATTTTTCTATACAGTCGAACCTTGATTACTTGGACTTGGTCGGATCTAAAAAACCACAGAGAGAGGATAGTCTGAATTATCAAAGTCGAGATGGCCAGTGTGTGTTTGACTGTGTTGAGGTAGGCAGAGATAGCAGAGGACTCTCTCACAAAGAGCTATCTTTTGAAAACATCAAGAATCACATACTAGTGATGCAGCACTTCTCAGACTCGAATCTGTGCATTTGATTAGTTTGAGTCAGTCAGATGCACTTTTTTTCTAGGTAGTGTTTTCTTGTTCTTGTTCTTTATGCATCAGTTATTTCCAGCAGTGCCCATGCCCCCCCTCCCCGGGCAGATCCCTGGGCATTAGGATTTTTTGAAAACAAACCGGCAAATGCCCCACAGCGGGGAGGAACTTGCTGTTCAAATGCCCCACGGTACAGGTAGAAAAGTAAGTTTATTTCTTAGTCTTTGGGCATGCCTTCATTCTAAGCAAAGCAAAATCAGGCCAAACTAAGTCTCAAATAAGTCTTAGCTCTCTGTATTTCTTCAATGATCAGTCTTACTGTGGATCTACTGTCTCATTTTGACCTTCTTAGACAAAATTAATCACAAATTTATTGTCGTTGCCCGATGAACTTATCACTGAAAGGAACTGACAGTTCTGAGACGTGAAAATCACAAAACCGTCAAATGCCCCGGGGTAGACTAATGCCCGACCCCCAGGATGTACAATGAGGAAAAATGCCCCACTAATGCCCCGGGGAGGGGATGGGCACTGCTGGAATTGACTGATGCATTAGATCAGCAACATATCTATGAGATAGTCTAGATCTGCTACAGCAGGCATTGTTTTGTGAGGAAGCACAGTAGATCTGCAATACATACATAAATTATCTACATTCTACAGCAGACATTGCTTTGTGAGGAAGCACAGTAGATCTGCAATATGTCCATATCTATATTCTTTGGCTACATTTAAACTGCTGCTGGTTGCTCCTTTGCAGATCTTTTTATCCTCAAATGTTGGACTACGGTTACACAGGACTAATTTCCAACCATACCAAAATTTATTTCTTAACCTCAGATATACAAGCAAACCAACCTCCCAATCTTTGGGAGGTTGTGCCTGCAACCACCCCTTTGTTGTTGCTGTGTTGTAATATTTCAAAAAATTAGTTTCCATTTAAGTTTTATATTAGGAGTGTAGCTTCAAATGACACCACTGGGGCCCGTGGGTCTCATCAAGAACTTATCCTTGGTATTTTTTACTGTAACAATCCCCACTTTCCAGACAACTGAAGGAAAATTGCATTTTTGTGTTTTCTTGTTTACAGACTGAAGAGGATAGCAAGAGATAATTTATCCAAAACTCTCGCCAGAAGACACACCAGATTGTCTGCAGCAGTTAGTAAGTATAAAAATTATCTAAATATGGTGTGTTTAACTTTCACCTGAGCACTCTACTCCTAATATGGATAATAATTATTATCAATGTGACTTCCTTCGAATACCGGTAGTCACAATTTTCTCTGTTACAGTGGGAGCTTAGGAGATTCACTGTAGGGCTGGCCTGCTTAATGTTTAAATTCTATTCTTCACAAAATATTCATGATAACCACTCTGGTAATCAAAAGGGCTGGGTGCATAATCAGGTTCAGTGACTTTTACTCAGATTCAACTGTTTTCTACACAGCCTTGAATTCAGCGATGAATCATATTTGTTCCATTTTAATTTTGTATCTTTGGTATCTTTTAAAGAGAATTGCCATTTGTTTACCCATGTTTTTGTTGAGTAATGGATACAAGTTTAAACCAAAGGGCATTTCTCACAAACAGAAGCCAATTGAGACATGAGTAGTGTTTAAATTTATATATGCTGAGTTCAGTCAGGTTTTAAATACCATAAAAAGTTACACTACGTAATAATAATAACAATGCTGTTAAGTACTACACATTTTTAAATATTCAATAAATCAGTGTTCTTACCAGGATTTTGTCCCTGGGAGTCCCAGGGCCTGCTTTGCCAAAGAATAGGGACCCTGCAGGAACTTGAGGGGTCAAAGATAATCTCAGTCCATGACTGGCTTGGAAAAAATCCTTTGGGATTTCTCTTCCTGGCAGTTTATCAAGTCATGTTCAAAAGTCTTTCAAATGGGAAATTGAATTTCCTAGAGTAAATGCACTTGACCTGTTTTTCTGAAGACAGATTTTTTTGTGGGCATCGAAGGCAAGCCAAGTGCATTTTTTCACTGCCATGCGTTCTGGAAAGTGTGGTCTTTCTTCAAAGAAATAGCTGTTTGATCTTTGCTTGCTACATTGTCCACTTCACTGTCATCTCAACCAGAATTGCGTTCATCTTCTCTTCTTTATTCGAGCCTAGGTACTTCTAATAGGACAAAAGAAAGAGTCTAAGCTTTTGCTGTACCATGGCCATTCACAGAACAAAAGTAACTGTGATATGAGTAACATGAGCCCACATTCCAAAGGGTCAGTTGGATGATCCAAGATGGTGGACAAGACTGTACCGAAGGAGCTACATATGACACACTTTGTATGCGGAACTGACGAAGGATTAAAAATTTAGGATGTTACTTTTATGCGCTGCTTTCATTCAGTTGAAGCATTCAATTGACCATTAAAAATTGCTCAACTAACTTCTTAAAGCCTTTTTAACTTGTTGCATCCTTGTGCGTCACCAGTGACACATTAACGTGGGCTTTTGATGCACCTTTCAATTTTTTTGTGTGGAAATCCTGCAAGACTGCAGCCTGGTAAGAACACTGATAAATAGGTTAAATCCTGCTTTATAAAGATGCTGTGTACAAGTAAAATATACTCAATATAAGACTTGCTGCTCTGGAAATTGTGGCAATATATTTTAGTACATTTATTTAATGAGTGTATTTGGGACCATTCACAGTCTGAACAAGCATGCATTAATTGTAGCTGTTGGCTTTATTTAGATCAAATCATATTTACTTCTGTTGTGGATATAATGTGTGAAGACGATGAGGGAAATGGGGACGATGAACTTACCACAGAAGTTATATCTGATGAGGATGAAATATTGAGAGTTTGTCACACACTGAAGGCCATGTAGAAATTGTAATTAGAAGATTTGTGAACAATCTTAAATTTTAAGACTTGCTCTGCAGCAAAATGGTTTTGTCATCACTCCACAATTGCAAACCAAATGTAAAAAAAAGACCTTGCCAATCACATCAATGTAAACAGTGTTATGAACCAATTATAATTTGAAGCAAAAAAGAGAAAAGCCATTCAAATCTGTAACAAGCATGAATAAATACATGTAAACAATGCTGGAAAATTTTCTGCTTATGTAAATGTGTTCTGCCGTTATAAAACGTTTTGCAAAGCTGCTTAGACTTTTACCATCCTAGACTGTTTACCAGAGGCTGCAGACAAGATCCAGTGAAATACACAATGTACTTCATAGAGGGTTCACAATTTAGCATCATAATGAAATCTCTTAGCCATTTCCGAGACAACCGGAGACTTAAGTCAAAAGAGACTTTTTACAGCGAAACAAAAGGAAGAACAATAAGTCTTTTTATTTTCACAGCCAATTTCACATTTTCTCATTAGGTGACACATTTTCTAGTAATCCTGTAGTTTACATTATTTGTACATAAAACACTGTTTCTCGCATTTTTATCTACATAATACGTCGCAAATGTTGTTTGTTAATGAAATGAGCATTTTTTCTGTGTGTTTTTGATCGGACAATGCTAAAAGACCCATGTATCGTTTCCAGCTCTGTGTAAGAATTTTTTTCCGATTGGCTCGTGTATTTTCCTACGATTTACACTGGATGCTTGTTTCTGCCTCAAGTTCTAATTGGTTCATTTCATTTGTTTCATTTGTCTGTGATTGGCCAATGACAGTAAAAAACTGCTTTCTTGTGTGAATCCAAATTGAGCCATTTTATTTTTGATCTCGTAGGTTTCGTGGTGTTAAACCCGCCACCTCTGGTGGAAAACTCTGAATCGGACGACGACAGTTTGGAGGCGGTTTGTGGAGATGATGAAGAGACATTTTCGTGTTGTGAAGATGCAATACCTGGTCTCTGATCACAATTGTAACAAAGGAAACGAAATTAGCTTCTGTAATGGTTTTAATGCTCTGTGAGATGTTAACTGGTATGTTTTTTATTAATAAACAAGTTGAAAGTTCTGCAGTTTGTTAGGTTGTGTCTTTACTCTCATATATTATATGGACTGACAAGTTGGAACCACCTTATACCAGTGTTCTCCTTATAAGGCGGTAACCGGTAAACTTTACCCCTTTTAGCACCACTTGTTACCGGTGAGAACCTTATGCTAAGGTCTGGATTAGAGATATCCAACAGATTTGGCTTGTAAAAAAGATTTATTATCGGATTGAATTCAGAAAAGACTTATGTCAGTAGTACTACGTACAACGTAAGTCTTGCATAAGTAACTTTTCTCATTATGTCCATGCATTCATAAGATATTAGACGAAGTCTTATCGTCTACACGTTTCTAAGGTCGTTCGGTAATAGACTCATCTTCTTGACGTTTCTCCGCGTGTTTCTACCTTCGCAAGATGTTAGTTGAATCTTTCTAACGTTTTTCTGTATGTTAGTACATCCCAAAGGTGTTAGTCTTCTCGACATTTTCCGTACGCCAGAACATTAAAAAAATATTAGTGTTATCTTCTCGACGTTTGTCCCTGTGTTGGTATATTCATTAGTTGTATCTCCATGACATTTATCCGTACGTCAGCATTGTCGTAAGATATTAGTGTCATCGTCTCGCGTTTATCCGTCTATTGCTTTGTTCGTAAGGTGCTGTTAGTATTATCTTCTCCTCAAAGTTCTTTGTTTGTGCCTTTGTAAGGTGTTTGTCTTATCCGCCATTTCTCCGTATGTTTTTTACATGTAGGTTGCGGAGAGCCTTTTCCCCTCGATGTTTAGCTGTACGTTAATGTGTTCCTTGAAACAAGAATCGCAGACGTCAATCGTTTTGAAAGGTTTTTGCGAGACACGCCTGAGCCTAGTGTCATGCAGGCAACAATCCAGGAGTTGTGAGGAGACTTTCATTCCAGTGTAGAAAACAATTTTCGAAAGAGCTGTTTTACCGTTCTGGAAAGCTGACTTACCCGTTGCCCCGTAAACTAGGGAGAACATTGCCTTATATAGCCTTTTGCTCATAATTTTAGCCGCGCCTTTTACTGTTTACACATTGTAAACTAGAGTTTTCTATTTTTCTTGCCCTTTTAAGGATTTAAAGAAGGACACAGGACACTTTATTTAACGTGGAAATATACTTAATTAAGCCATACGGCTAGTTTACAGATATCCCACGACCAATGTTAAGTTAAAAATTAAGATCAAAATAGAATTTATACTACTAACTACTGTGATAATGATATTATTAGCTATGATATAAATATATAAATATTAAAAGTTTCCTTAATTGACTATAATATAATAATAAAAGTTATGAAAATCCTACAATTTTAAACGCTAAACTTCGAACCTTGCTAACAAAATCTTTGGTTCCAGCTAAGGTGCGTATATTTAACAATTAGATTATGAGCTCGAGATTTCTATCGCGTGATAGAAGGCCGAATCAATTATCACGCATAGAAATCGAGAGCGAATAATCTAATTGTTTTAGTATAAATCTCGATTAATATTCCACTAAAGTGAAAAGTTTTACATCATTGCACTGTTATTTTGAAGTATAAGACTGTACCTGCCACTCACCTTTTCGCTACTCACTATCTATCACGGAATAGATAGCGAGTAGGGTAGCCAATCAGATTGCAGCATTTATGATAGAACGCTAGTAGATTTATACTAATGTCAGGTAGTGCGTTCCAGTGTTTCAAGGCGTAGTAACTAAAACACTTAAGAACCAGTCCACGAGAAGTTCAAAGATTTTTGGAAATGGTCAGAAAGAACCCTATCTCAGACTTTGCCTGCTGAAAGCTACCTTGCATACGGCAACTGCGCCCGCGATACGAGCGGCAGTCAAAACCGTGGTGTCCTGTCGGTGTCCTGTCAGTGTTCTCGGTTACGGTTCAGAATACTACGACTGAAAGGCAAGTAATTCATGTTAAGCTTCCATATAGTCACCCGAACCATATAGTCACCCAGATATCCCGGGGTCCAGGCGGTCTACTCACTCGGCCGTACTTGAACATCCTTAGCCATCATTAGCCACCCTTAAACATCCCTAGACATCCTCAGCCACCCTTAAACATCCTTAGACAACCTTAGCCACCCTTAAACATCCTCAGACATCCTCAGCCACCCTTAAACATCCTTAGACAACCTTAGCCACCCTTAAACATCCTCAGACATCCTTAGCCGAACTTAAACATCCCTTGACATCCTTAGCCGTACTTAAATATCCTTAGACATCCTTAGCCGTACTTAAACATCCTCAGACATCCTTAGCCGTACTTAAACATCCCCAGACATCCTTAGCCGTACTTAAACATCCTCAGACATCCTTAGCCGTACTTAAACATCCTTAGACATCCTCAGCCGTACTTAAACATCCTCAGACATCCTTAGCCGTACTTAAACATCCCCAGACATCCTTAGCCGTACTTAAACATCCTCAGACATCCTTTAGCCTCCTTAAACATCCTTAGTCATCCTTTGCCGTATTTAAACATCCTTAGACATCCTTAGCCGTACTTAAACATCCTTAGTCATCCTTAGCCGTACTTAAACATCCTTAGTCATCCTTAGCCGTACTTTAACATCCTAAGCCATCCTTAGTCGTACTTAAACATCTTTAGTCATCCTTAACTGTACTTAAACATACTTAGACATCCTTAGCTCTATACTTATCCTTAATCATCCTTAGCCGTACTTAAACATCCTCAGTCATCCTTAGTCTTGCTTAAACATCCTTAGTCATCCTTTGCCCTACGCCGGTAAACATCCCTAGACATCCTTTGCCGTACTTAAACTTAGCCTTACTTAACGTCAAGTACGGCAAAGGATGACTGAGGATGTTTAAGTATGGCAAAGGATGACTTAGAATGTTTAAGTAAGGCTAAGGATGACTGAGGATGTTTAAGTACGGCTAAGGATGTTTAAGCACGGCTAAGGATGTCTAGGGATGTTTAAGTACGGCAAAAGAGGACTAAGGACGTTAAAGTACGGCTAAGGATGTCTGAGGATGTTTAAGTACGGTTAAGGATGACTAAGGATGTTTAAGTATGGCAAAGGATGACTAAGAACGGTTAAGTAAGGCTAAGTTTAAGTACGGCTAAGGATGTCTAGGGATGTTTAAGTACGGCTAAGGATGTCTAGGGATGTTTACCGGCGTAGGGCAAAGGATGACTAAGGATGTTTAAGCAAGACTAAGGATGACTGAGGATGTTTAAGTACGGCTAAGGATGATTAAGGATAAGTATAGAGCTGAGGATGTCTAAGTATGTTTAAGTACAGTTAAGGATGACTAAAGATGTTTAAGTACGACTAAGGATGACTAAGGATGTTAAAGTACGGCTAAGGATGACTAAGGATGTTTAAGTACGGCTAAGGATGACTAAGGATGTTTAAGTACGGCTAAGGATGTCTAAGGATGTTTAAGTACGGCTAAGGATGACTAAGGATGTTTAAGTACGGCTAAGGATGTCTAAGGATGTTTAAATACGGTAAAGGATGACTAAGGATGTTTAAGGACGCTAAAGGATGTCTGAGGATGTTTAAGTACGGCTAAGGATGTCTGAGGATGTTTAAGTACGGCTAAGGATGTCTAAGGATGTTTAAGT